>OY757910.1:53450919-53545919 GCA_963585895.1 Sepioteuthis lessoniana | reverse complement strand
AAGGAAGAGAGGTGCAGAGTTACCTCCTCGTTTTTTTTAAATTTCGTTTTTTTATTTACCTATTTAATTTTAAAATTCTTCCGTCAGTTGGAATTATGGTAATTTAACTTTTTTAATAATTTTATTTTATTTATTTTCTTTTCTTGTTAAGTTCGATAAATAACTTTTATGTGCTATGTTAATGTAATGAATTTCTATTTTAAAACCTAAGAATTTAAAGGCTCTTATAATCCTCTTTTGTATACGAGAGATATCTTCAAACAATAAGATAGTCAATTTCCTAGATGTGACCCTAGACCTTTCTAACAACACTTATAAGCCTTTTATAAAAATGGATCAGTCCCCTTCATATATTAACATCAATTCAAACCACCCTAAGGCTATAATTAAACAAGTTCCAAAAGCTGTAAATCTAAGAATAAGGAATCTATCAGCAAATGAGAAAATATTCCGAAAGAGAAGTAAAATGTATATTGATGCACTAAAAAGTAGCGGGTATAAGGAAAACTTTACCTATAAACAAGAGAATATGCCTAATGATAATTATAAAGAAATATATAAGGAAAAGAGACGTAAAAATAGAAAAAGAAAAATCATATGGTTCAACCCCCCGTTCTGCAGGCTGGCTAGTATAAATATAGGAAAATATTTTTGAAACTAGTAGATGAGCATTTTAAACATGGAAATAAACTACATAAAAATATTTAATAGAAAAACGTTAAAAATTTGTTACTCTTGCACGAAAAATATTTTTCAAATAATAAAATAGCCATAATAAAAATATTACGAAAGATTTTCAGGATCGAATAATAATAATAATAATAATAATAATAATAATAATAATAATAATAATAATAATAATAATAATAATAATAATAACTGTTTAAAAAAAGAATGTTATTGTAAATCCAAAGACAATTGTCCTCTGAATGGACTATGTAATTTAAATAATGTAATATATCAAGCAATAACTTACCCAAAAGAAAATATAACGGATGAAAAAACTTATATCGGGTTATCTTCCACGAAATGGAAAGAGAGCTATTCAAACTATAAATATACTTTCTCCCACGAACATCTAAAACACCATACGGCACTATCGAAGCAATTCTGGTGTTTGAAAAACAGAGGGTTAACCCCTGAAATTGAATGGTCTATTTTGGAAAAATCAAATGCTCCAAATAGTTTTGACGGTAGATAAAGTTTGTGCTTAGAAGAGAAAATACAAATAATGACGTATAAATTGCCTGATAAGTTATTAGATAAGAGATATGAATTAATAGCTAGATGTAGACATAAGACAAAATTTAAACTATAGACTAATATGTAAAAAAAACATAGAAATAAATAGTGAAACATGGGAAAAAAAACATATCCAATATACGCACATAGAAAAAATAGGTGGCTGAGGAAATTGAATCGAATTTAATAAAAATATTAATATTTCCCTTACAAAAATTCATTACATTAACATAGCACATAAAAGTTATTTATCGAACTTAGCAAGAAAAGAAAATAAATAAAATGAAATTAACAAAAAAGTTAAATTACCATTATTCCAACTGACGGAAGAATTTTAAAATTAAATAGGTAAATAAAAAAAACGAAATTTAAAAAAACGAGGAGGTAACTCTGCATCTCTCTCCCTTCCCCTTTTCATCCTCGTGCCTATTCTGTTTTTATTCATCCATTGGATCTGAAGAAGTCCTGTTATATGTTACTTCGTGTTTTTGGTTTACATCAGAAACGCAAAACAGGATGGAAATAAATTTATAATCCTAAAATAACCGGTCTTTGGTTTTTTTCTTTAAAGAATGTATTGCTCTATAAAATTAATTACATTGAGCTCTCTACCAGGAGAGTTTAAATGTTCAGCTCTTGAATGATTTTATTGTCCTGAAGGAATTACTCCCAACTCTGGTTTAACTGGACCAAATAATACTATATATATATATATATATATATATATATATATATATATATATATATATATTGCACGTGAAATGTATTGGCATATAACTAGTTTATTTATGTGCAGGAAGTTCAGAAGAATCTAGGTACAGATCCTATATTAAAATGGGATATAGTTTAAGAATGACGTAAATATAAAGCAGTAATTTATGTATGCAGGAGAAATTTACCGTAGCTTCCATCTGAATCCCAATGAATTGTATTACGAAAGGTCCGAAATACATAATATTTGCGGCATTAGTAAAGGTGGTTGCTTGATAGCTAAGGTACGAATTGTTTTTATTATTTTTTAAATTTTTTATACTGACTTAATTCCTTCTTGTGGTCTTTTAATCAATAAAATGTAATTTAATCAGAATTGACCTGATCATCCGGTTTACTGAATACGAGGTAATTTTTTTGCTGACTACATATATATATATATATATATATATATATATATATATATATATATATATATATATATATATATATATGTAAATCCAACAGTATGAAAATGTACAAATATCAAAAAACACATCTTCAGAGGGAACGTTTTATCTTTTACTAACTAACGTTCAATATTTTGTTTATTTTCAAATAAAAGGTTCAGCTTTATTCAGGGGGTTTTGATTGTTAAATAAGACAAAAAAAAAAAAAAAAAGAATTCTTTAATATTTCATTTTCATTGGTGGCCTTCCGCTTCAAATCTATGGGTTCATAAATTAGAAAAATAGGAAAACACTCAGACTGACATTGATAGAGATAAATAGGTGTGTTTATGTAATGTTTGAGTTAGGCTGATCAGAAGAAAATAAGATTAATGTGACATGGATAAATAGATAGATATGATATGATATGATTTTTTTTTCTAATGAAATACGTCAAGTTTTTAAAATACAGGGTGGAACGATGAAATTGTCGACCTTAAGAAAACAACAAGACAAATTTATTTTAAAACTTTTATTGAAAAAATCAATTCAGGTAACTTGATTTTGTTGTAGAGCTGACATCTATTCAATGTAGCCGCCTTCAGCTTCAATCACCGCCTCGATACGGATCCGGAACTGGGAGCATGCCTTTTCCACAAGTGCCGGCGGGAGTTCGGCGAATACTCGGCGGATGGCGGCAATCAGGCTGGCTTCGGTGTTGTGGGAGGTCATGTTTGTGGTGTTCTAGACGTATGACCAAACGAAGTAAGTCCAGCAGGTTCTGGTCGGAGGAGGGGGGCAGGTAAGAGAAGAGTACAAAGTCGTAGCACTCCTTCTGAAGCCAAACCTGGGTCTCTTTGGACTTGGGAGCCAGTACCGATTTCTGCTGCCACACCCAGCGTCTGCCACCGCCACCTGATTGCGCCAGGGGATCACCACACTCTTCAGCACATCCAAGTACACTTTGGTGTTGACTTTCAAGCCGACTTCGAAGATGTGAGGTGGCATGATGTGGCCCTCACTTGAAACCACACCAAACACCATAACCGTAGCCGGAAACCTTGTTTTTATCACCCAGGGCACGTTGAAATGTCCGGATTTGCATTTTGAGGGTGTTGACAATGGTCCCGTTGTCATAACTTGGATCGGTAGAGTGCAAGAGTTGTATAGCGGCGCATCTCCGATCTCGCTCGTTGAACATTGTGTCAGACATGATAGAAGGCTCATATCACTCTTGGGATTTGTTCACAACTGGCCAACTAATAGATGGTCAGTAACAAAAAAAAAAAGAAAACCGGTTTTCATTTAACGGAAATGGAATCATGTCTTCTTTTCTAGGGCGACAATTTTATCGTTCCACCCTGTACATTTTCAAATAGGATGTACATCACACACGTTTGAAACTGAACACTACCAGCGGAAAAAGAAAGTGTACAATTTTCTCGCCCATTCCTTTCATTTAACAACTCAAACGCCCTGATGAATGTATTGATATCTAAAAAAAACAAAGAAAAAAAACCGAATCTACTAACGTTGGCAAACAATTCAAGCATTAAAAATCATTCTCTTAAAACCTTGTGTTTTCACATATATATGAATAAATAAATAAATAAATAAATTATATATATATATATGAAAGTTTGCAAGCTATCACAAATCATGCTCGTATATCCTGAATAGACTATCTATCTATCTATCTATCTATCTATCTCAGACTTCTCCTATCAGCACAAATCCATTATTTTTACCTCAATGTATTCAAAACTATCTTTCTAAGTCAATTCATATCTACCAAAAATCTATTATGGTTGTTTAGTTTGTTGTTATGTATTCATCTCTCTATCAATCTATCAAAGACTCTAAGTAACAAGGATTCATAAACCATGTATATCTTTTTGTCGACATATTACTTTATCTTAATATGTTTCGATTTATGTAAGTCCATTTTCCCTGTTCTACTTTATTCAAACCTACCTACCTACCTATATATATATATATATATATATATATATATATATATATATATATATATATATTACATACAGCCTTTTAGATTCCACTCGACTATTTCGACTCTGACGAGTAAAAACTTATTCGAGCGATTAAATTTATCGTTCTAGTCACCCGGCGGTCGATCAAAAATTACTACGAATCGTGTCTTTTCAAATATAGAAAAAAGGAAAACTGATTTTTTTACAACCCAAAAGTATGCTATTGAAGATTCACAAATTACTTAGAATGACCTTGCAAGACATTAGAGAATTATTTTGTCTTTTTCCTGGTGACCATCTGGTTATAGTAAAGGAATTTGCATTCCCCAAAATATATCGCAGTCATCAAAAGAAGATCTGGCCAATGGAATTTAGAAAGACTAGCCTCTCTCTCTCTCTCTCTATATATATATATATATATATATATATATATATGTTTGTGTGTGTGTGTGTGTGTGTTTGTGTGTGTATGTGTGTGTGTGTGAGAGAGAGAGAGAGAGAGAGAGGGAGCTATCAAACATCATATCTATATCTCACTCTCTATTTCTGTCTATTCCTCTGTCTATCTCCATCGCTCTCTCTCTCTATCTCTCGCTCTCTCTCTCTCTCTCTATATATATATATTTTTGGTCCAGTTAAACCGGAGTTGGGAGTGATTCCATCAGGACAAGAAGTTATTCAAGCATGAATATTTAAATTTTTCCTGGTAAAGAGCTCAATGTACCAATAATACAGAGCAATCGGTTTCGTTGTTTTTCTTAAAGTAAAATATATATATATATATATATATATATGTGTGTGTGTGTGTGTGTGTGTGTGTGTGTGTGTGTGTGTGTGTGTGTGTGTGTGTGTGGAGGAATGTTGGTTGCTGACGACCTATTAATCACCATATCTCCCTCTACCTTTCTATTTTCTGTCAATTCCATTCTCTATCTCCATCTCTGTCTCTGTCTCTCTCTCTCTCTCTCTCTCTCTCTCTCTCTCTATATATATATATATATATATATATATATATATATATATATATATCCTTGTAACTTCTGTTCTGAACAACCGATTTAACTGGCCCTTTTTCAATCCTGTTAATAATGCCCCACTTTTGCAAACCTGAAATTTTTCCCAACTGCTTAAGTTTATATTCCAAGACATAATTCTCTGACCTTTCTGATGCTCTACTGTTTCCCACTCTGTCAATCTCAGGTGTCATATTTTATTTTGCAACATTTATTAGCTTTCTGTTTCGAACTTTGTTTTCTTTTTTGTATATCCTCGTTCACTGTTTCTCGTTGCTGAATATTCTTTGTGGCATTACTGTTCATATTAGTTTTTTAACCATAGTTTCTGTCTTCTCACATATTCCCCACTACAGCATTTACACAGCAATGTCTAAATCATTGTAAAACCGGAAGAATTGATGATACGATATCGCCTATACCTCCAACCATATAATTATTATTTTTTTTTAAATGAGAACATAATTTTCTTCTAAACATTGTACAGTAAGAACGGTAATCAATTTGAAATTATGTTGTTTCTAATTTGCCCTAAACCCGTCTAATTTCTAAAAGGTCGTCTTCTTTCATTCAAATAAAGAAATAAATGCCTAAGTAGATAAATGCCTGTTACATAACGTTATCTTTTTCTATATATGCAAAAGTAAACATGTATGTACAAACCAGAAAATAAAATGCATAAAATTCTGTAGGGTGGGGATACGGAAAGATCACCCAATCCTGACCAGAAGACCAGGGCTTGTATAAGTTTACAAGAAAAAATGAATTATCATTTTGTGAATTTTAACGTACCGACAGAAGAACAAAAAAAAAATCAATGAAATATTTGGATTTTGCCTGAGTGCAGAAGAGGCTGTAGAATACGAATGCGATATTGATAGCAATTGTAGTTTGTGACATTGGAACAAACTCAAAAAGCCTGAAAAAATACAGCAAATGGAAACCAAATGATGAATCGAGGCAATCCGGATAACATCAGCTAGAAAACTTGCAAGAATCCAATAGACCTAGGTAAACTTGATGTTATTTATATTTCCATGAAACTCCTCAGTTAAAATCTTGGAAAAACTCGCGCCAAAGATGAAGATAGTACCACAACCATTGTTTATGAGAGTCGATAGAGGTTAATAAAATTAATATCGTCATCGAAGAAATTGCGAAAAAACTTTGTTTACGTAATAAATATTCTAAGACACACAAAATCTGCTAATCTAATTACCATTGTCGAATTTCGCCGTATGGCACTCAATGCTATATCTTTTATTGTGGAAAATTATTGAGCCAAAACGGATATTATCAACCTTCGTTCATTCCTAAAAGCAACAACATTGAAAATATTTTCTGTAACCAAGGGGAAAAAATGTTTTGTTTGAAAAAGCATTTACAATACAGAATATTTTAAGGGTGCGATTATTTTTCAACAGATGATTATGAATATTATGGGCGTTCCATCATGGAATTATAGTTACTGAGATAGTCCTGCAGATCCGTTGTTATTGAATAGTGAGTTCGATCCCCAATGGATGTCCCACATTTATGCGCTTGTGCCAAATCAATACAGAATATGTCATTTTCTTGCAGAGTTTCGTTATAATATGCAATACGCATTAATATTCGTTTCGAATTTTTAAAGTTCCAGTATATATATTATAATTATGTTGTAGGAATATTGTGGACGTCGAATTTTTTTTTAAGAAATTTTAAGAAAGAACAGTTTGGTTTTGGTTTGGTTTTATGGCATATCAGCAATTGTACCTTATTTAATCCCAAATTAATTTTTGTACATATAAATAATTCTATTTCAGACAATTCAGTTTAGCATAAGTGCATTGTTTAAATGTCAAAAATATTTCTATTTCAAAGAATTCAGTTAAGTATAAGTACATCTTTTTTGACATAAAGTGAAATATCAAAACAGTTCTACTTTAAACAATTCAGTTTAACTTAAATACACTGTTTAATTCTATTTGACCCATAAATAAGATTCTATCAGCTGCAGCCATTCCGGATCAGAGTGAACTTGGGAGCGATAATAATGAAGGGGTACTCTGCATTTCCCAAAGCTCCAGAATAACTGAAATCTCACCATCAGATTGTTTACTGTCATATTTCTGACACTCGTTGGGAAAGTCTTATCCCTCAGAAGAGATGCAGTCGGTGTATTCTTCAACCCCAGCCAAAACTCGGTGAAATACGTTTTATTTCGAGTGTAAATTTATAAACAGAAAATGTTTTTTTTTCTTTTTTTTTTGCAGTAAAGCTTGTGTGAATAAACACCATAATTATCCACTAAACCAAAACTATAACCCTAACCCATACAGGTGTTTCAGTGGTGTAAAAACATTCTTAAACGCTGAATTTTGAGGTTTTTGAACATAAGTGTATTTTTGGAAGTGAAAGTGTTAACAGTTTACGTAATACTAATTGATAAACTTGAAAAAAATTCAATTCAGGGAACTGAATAATAAAAATTCAGCGTCACCCTGGCAAATGTTATTACTATCACATGCTAGGGAGACAAAGAATGTAGACCCTAGTTGCAATCCTGTTTCATATTTAATGGATTTCGACCAGATTTTACGAGCAATAAAAGTTGCATTCCAATTGGTTGGTATAAACGTTAAGTTCAGATGACTAGAAAGTTGAAGTTTCTTAATTAAGCTACTCATGTCGTAGATCTTTAAGGGATTTGGTGACAATTCCATTTTACTTAAAGGGTTTTTCGAAAATCTGTATTTGCCTTTTGACGAGCGTGGGTAAAGCCTATCCGAAAGAAGTCGGGAATCACCGGAGTTTGCCGAAAGAAAGCAAAGAAGAATAAGAAAAACAATTTTCCTAAGTTACTGTACCAGTAAAGATGTTGGTAGAGTGAAAGAAGAAGTAAAATTGTATCAAGTTATGATGTCAGTTTGAAGAGACAGCTTGGAGGAAAAATATTTTCTAGATTTATGCTTTAAAGACTGATTTAAAGTTGTTACTAATATTCATTAGCACGTATTACAGTGGTGTCATATTGTAGACAGTGAAATTTCTAAAATTTCTGGTCATGTTTATTTTTGAAGGAAAGTGGAAATTTCATTGGCTAGTGGACCATTCTGGCCGAAGGACTTTGCACACACTGATTGTTATCCTTGCAGAGGAGTAGTTCCATCTTCAGAAACAAAAGGAGTGTCCTGTACATAATACTAAATTATACCTGATTGTAGGGGTCCTTTTTTACGATTTGAAGAATATAAAGTATTCTTTTATTGCCTTTACTCCTATGTCTACTCTAACCCGGGTGGTAGTGTTATATAGTCATTTACATCATCATTCAGCATCACAACGACACAATATCAAAGACAGACGCATGAATAAACGACGCATGATAAAGAACGCAAGAAGAATTAAGGTGCAGGAAGGAAGACACAAGAAGACTTCTTTTCAAATATATTTACCGCTCACTTTATTGCAAGGGTTTGAAAGGGTTTGCATGGGAGAGGATGCTGGAGACCGAACGTAAACTTCATATTTTGACCCCACTGTTATGACCGTCACGTTGTGTCTTTCTTGTTCTCCTGATGTTGGGGTCAACTCCATCGGGGGTTTCCGAGGACCCCCTCGGTCGGATGTGGCCTTCCCTACCACATCTCGTCTCTAACCCTCTGGGAGTCTTCTGGCAACTGCATCGGGGGTTTTCCGAGGTCCCCCTCGGTCGGGTGTGGCCTTCCCTACCACATCTCGTCTCTAACCCTCTGGGAGTCTTCTGGCGACTGCTTCGGGGGTTCCCAAGGTCCCCTCAGTCGGGTGTGGCCTTCCCTACCACATCTCGTCTCTAACTCTCTGGGAGTCAGCTGGCAACTGCTTTGGCACCCCAAACTCAACTGAGTTAAATAATAACTCAACTCCCATACGATCGCCTACTGGATCTTTGAATCGGATGTTTAATCGTCATCAAGTTGAAATAACTGTCATACAGTTCAGAGGTTACTCTCTTCCGGTGCATGACTGTAATGGCACAATGAGACCTTCATCTTGTCCCATATCAAAAGCCTTAATCCGCCCACGAGATCTCTTTCGATTACTGGCCGTTGGAATGTGTCACTTCCTTCCGTCGTATCACCTTGGAATAGCATTTTTAGGCCGGGGCGAGGGGTCAAAATATAACAGTAGCAGTTTTTAAGCTCCCATCTCTGGGTCAGATAGAGCTGATTTAAAATTATTCATATTCGATTTGAATGAATATTGCATTGAAAATAGTTAATGGAAGGTTGTTTACTAATTATTATAATCATCATTACTTGAAACGATACCGTTGACAGCAAACAAATGAGATAATTACTGGAAACTATTATTGGTAGTATTAGATAAGAATAGTAATTCTTATACAAGTGTTCAAATGATTGGAATTAGAGAGGAATACTTGAAACCGTATAACTTGCTGCAAAAAATCTTAAACACTTTCAGAAAAACGAAAATACTTAAGCATAATGAACCCAATTCCCTAATCTCAATGCATAATCTAACCTAAGACACGTTGACATGCCGCTAAAATCAGCCAATCATTGAATTAATTAATGTATAGACATCACTTACTGAAATCGAGAGAGATTCCTATTTTACAAGGATCATAGTTTTACTCAGCAGTAACGGTAGAAACAGTGCGTAAAGCCGAGCATTCCAAAAGTAGAAGACGAATTGAGCTTTTCTGAGGCGTTGGGTTGAAATGATCATACTCTGAAAAGTTCATATGATGACGTCATATCTGTGTTGATAACGTTCAGGATCCAAGACCTTCAACAAAGTCGAATAAAGTGTGTCTACTACAAGTGAGACATGGTTTAAAAATAAATCTAATTTGGTCACATTTCATGACAATACCTTGGTAAGCCTACGAGCTTTGCTGCCGACCCTCGTATATTCACATTGGCAATTTGCGTGAACTCTGAAGTAATAAAGAAAGAGCGAGAACGCAACCAACGAGATTGTGAAGCAGAATTTGAGATAATTATCATAATTAAAAGAAACATTAAAGTAGGCGACAAAAACATTGTGAGAGATGCCAACGTGAAAAAGTGACCAAGTTTCCATGAAATACCCGCCAAATCTGCGGAGGTTAAATGAATAGTTTGCATGACTGAAACACATTGCACGAAATGAACTAAGAAGAAGAAGAAGAAGAAGAAGAAGAAGAAGAAGAAGAAGAAGAAGAAGAAGCTGTAGTCCCAATAGAAAAAGACAGCAAACCATTAGAAGAAAAGTAATCGTCTTAGACTTGTGACAGGGACACTGATTTGGGGCTGTAACTTAGAGATCGGCTTCACCTATAACCACTGTAGAAGGAATTTCACAGTACAACATTCGGTTAATAATTCAACGTAAACTTTATTATAGTTATTTACGTGACGAAGTACCTATTTCTTTTCACCTTTTGCAGTTACAGAAAATCACCTGTGGTTTTTATCCGGTGCTGGAAAATATTTTATTACTCTAGAAACAGCTAAACCGGTGTTCTATCACAGGTGTCAATAATCTTCTTCTACTGTAAATAAACACAACGTAGGAGTGGAAGGAATTCAGGGAAGTGGTTGGAAACGAATTGAGTGATATAATGCTCGGCCAAGATTCTCCCTCTAGAGCAGGGCAACAAAGCCATATACAACACTGTTATCTATGGTTTTGAAGGTTAGTAGGACGGCGTCGAACAAATAACAAGAGAAGTAGAAACCGGAAGAGGTTTGAATAGATAGGAAAATGAAGATTACCGGTAAGACATGACAGAAGCGAACAGAATAAAGGTCATCATGGAAGGAAGTTTGAAAGGACTTTGTTTACCTATAGAAAGCAAAATAACTGCTGTTGTTGTGGATGTTTATGAATTTATATATAGTCAATTGATTCATTGACTGATTTTGACGTCATGTTAAACCGTTCGGGTTATTTTGTGTCAATAATTTGGTGAATCGCGTTCATTGTAAGTTTATATTTGCTTTTTGTGTCTAGTTGTTTCTTAACTGCATTTGTTTTCACAGTCCGATCGAACACAGAGAATTAAAAAAAAGAAGTTCTATTTACACAATAGGTTGATCCTTTTCAGGGCTCTATCAGATGCAAATTGCTATCCTATCTAGAAAGCAGGTTTTGTGTTGCGGTTCTTGCATGTTTGTGTGGCGTTTATACTTTTTGCGGGATACTGCGGGCATCTTCAAAAACCCACCCAAAGTGAGATGAATATACAAAATAGAACAATCCTTAAACCGTCTAGGTATTATTCCTAACGGTGGTGGAATAAATGATTCCAATAAGAATCGACTCGATGTGAAAACGTAATCGAATCAAGTGAGCTTTGGTATCGATGACGTTAAGGTTTGGTTTGGTTAGTTTGGGTTTTATTGCATATCAACCGTTATATGCTATTCGATGCCAAATCCTGTTTATATATATATATATATATATATATATATATATATATATATATATATATATATATTAAATATATATGATTTATAAACACATTCTGCTGGTAACCTTTTTAAACAAATCTTAGTTCGTTTTGCACACAGTTAAATGGTTTCAAGTATGGCTCTATGTCATTAATAGTTCAAATAAAAATCAGTAATTTGTTTACACATAGTTAAATGGTCAAATAATTCTATTTCAAACAACTCAATTTAATTTTAGTCATTAGTTTATACACAGTTTTAATATGAAACTTCTAATTGGCCCATGGAGAGGACCCAATCAGGTGTTACCATTCTGGCTCAGAATGGACCCGGTGGGTGTGGCAATGAATGAGTACCCCACATTCCCCAAAGCTCCAGGACTTTATCCTCCCCATCTGATAGTTTATTGTCATATCCAGGATATGACTTGAACGTTCGCTTCGTATAGTTGTCGAAGCGCCACCTAACGGTCTTTTGAAGTACTTTTTAGAAGGCAAGGGGTGTAATCTCTACTTATGTCACTCCTTTAGTCGTGAAAAATGTTCTGCAGTAAATTAAGTGAATGCGACAAATTTTCATGCACAGAATCTCGTGCACTATGATCAATTCCTGATTCTGGTTCCTTTTAACATATTTACAGTCTTGGGATGAGACTTACTGAGACACAAGTGACTAATTTTATTGAGATATCTCTGCATTGTTTATGAATGTGATGATGTTTTTCTTCACCGACATCTGATGTCATGGTAGTGCTTTTTATTATCTATCCTGCGGTATATATATATATATATATATATATATATATATATATATATATATATATATATCACCCATCGATATGTGAACTATTTTATATCCAAGTCCTGATGATGGTTATTAAAACCGAAACGTTAACGTCGACTTCACATCATGATATATTCACCTATTTGGATTATAGTTTTTCCTGCTACCTTCATACTGTCGGATTTTATCCATATTTACTTTCATACTGTCTTTTCGGAAAAAACTAATACCAAATACATTCTTACATAACATTTAACATGGATGATTCCTAATGATCTATACATATGAAAACTTATTTGTTGCGTATTTCTCAATAAACGGGAGGTTTTGTCTCGTTTCCTTGAAAAATCCTACATTTTCTAATATTTTTCCACGTGCTAAACACGTTCTGATGACTTTTGAATTTTGAACGCTATGTGCATGTTTATCTATCTTTTCGTTGTATATTTCTCATTTGCTCATGTCATCTCAGCAATCACCCATCGATATGTGAACTATTTTATATCCAAGTCCTGATGATGGTTATTAAAACCGAAACGTTAACGTCGACTTCACATCATGATATATTCACCTATTAGGATTATATTTCTTCCTGCTACCTTCATACTGTCGGATTTTATCCATATTTACTTTCATATATATATATATATATATATATATATATATATATATATATATATATATATATATATATGCGCCCGTGGTGTAATGGTTATCGTCGCAGGATGAGACTGATTGCATTTCACATAGCACTAGTACCTTTGGAAAGGTATGAATCCAATTATTCTCCCTCCAGCTATGGGTACAAGTAGGACAGACTAGGTTCTTCAGCCTTCGTGAGGCAACTTGTCTAGGAGAAGGAAAACCTGTTAAACTCTGCTTAAAAAGATTGACCTTGTGTTATATCCTGCCCGAGCGGAGGGGTTGGGTAAATATGATATATTGTCAACAACAGACAGACTGTTCCGTTGCATCACAACTCTTCAGTGTGGCTAGAAACGTAGGACGCTTGAAGCTGGGATCAAAACCAGCCCAACTTTATGTTAGACTCAGTATCATACGGCTCAGCCAACAAGAGAACCGCGTAGCTCACGAATTATAAAGTATTAAGAAGAAGTTTTCCTTGATTTACATTTATACCATACCGGACACCAGAGTGTTCAATTCCTTAGAAGACCTTTGCATTATGCGAGTGGCTGCCGTAAATTCCTTCGCCTGAGGTCTCAATCCCCATGGGGGAGCGTAAACGCATACACATACTCACACAAATAGACACACACACACACACACACACACACACACACACACACATATATATATATATATATATATATTCACACACAATCACACACTCATATAATAACGTATATGGGTGTATATATATATATATATATATATATATATATTTACAAATGTTGCCACATATATATATGTGTGTGTGTGTGTGTGTATATTCATATAGAAGTACACAAATATATGTCTGTGTGCGTACACACACACACACACACACACACACACATATATATATATATATATATATATATATATATATATACTTTAAAATAGATATGTCCGCAGGTGAATTTAGTTCTAATATTATTTATTTTTCGTTTCTAAACATGTTTCCAGCGTTTAAAATCGTATTAAGAATGGTAATAATAGATGTGTGCGCTCCCATTGGTTTTCATAACGGCAAGGGTTATATTTCTTTTTAATTCCAGAATTTGTGTTTGAGAATGTTCTCTTGGAGTTATTTGTCCATGAAAATCTTTTGAATTTGCAGATGTGTGTTTTTATGTGTATCTCTGTATAGAGAGAGTTTATAAGAATGTATTCTGTGTGTTTCTGCTTTTGCATGAGTATTCCTATCCATGTATGTGTATATACCATCGGGGTTTTTCTTAATCTTTTTCCTCAGATATAAACTACGATAGTTTTTATGGCAAAAAACAACGAACTACAAACCGCCCTCCGTGAGTGAGTCTGTTTTTGGAAGTGTCTGTCTGTCTGTGAATTGTTAGCTTTAATTTTATGTAGGTTTAAATTTATAAAGTTTGCTTTTCCTTTATTTTGAGGTATGTGTATATACAAATACACGCAAATACACACAAACGTGCTCACATATACACATGTATACCCTTATTCACTCATTTATGTATGTATGTATTCATACGCATATATATATATATATATATATATATATATATATATATTGATAAATATATATATATGTGTGTGTGTGTGTGTTTGTGTGTATATATATTCATATATATGTGTGTGTGTGTGTGTGTGTATGGGGAGGCACACGCGTGTGTGTCTGTCTGTGTGTCTGTTTGTGTATATTTTCCAAAGTGCATCACCCATATTACACATCTTTAATAGCTGAGTTTGAGGAGATTCTTTCACCGAATAAAGTTTGATCCATGCAATTTATATTCCTTATCAAATTTAGAGCAATGATAAGAAATAGTGTTCAAATTATATACTTTATTCCCTCATTACAACTTTTTATCATTCACAAAAAACGTTTTCCTACGAAGAACAAAAAATAATGAAACAAATCGCTAAAAAATTGCGTATACATTCCTTCATATTCAATACAAGTATGATAAACCGTTAATACAAAAAATACATCAATAAATCAGCATGTAACTGGCGACAGATACGATTAATTGTCTCTCCCTTTGCATGGTAGCCGAAACAAAAGGAAATATTTAATCACCTAAGAGTCTCGACTGTATACTCTCTATCAATCATAAATCTTTTTTTTTTCGCACTGAAAATTGCGCGATAAAAAAGTGAGATGTTTTCAAAGCGTATATTAAATAAATTGAATGGGAGTATATAACCTTTTTTATTTTTATTTTTTTAAAGAATTGGGACATATCTTAACTGCAATTTGTACACCAGCTTATTTCAGTGAGTTGGAAAAACTCAATTTACAATTACTTTACGTGCACTGTTTACAATTGCCTGTGTATGGATGGGTATATATATATATATATATATATACATATATATATATATATATATATATATATATATATATATATATATATATATATATATATATCCTCACCTATAAAACCAAAATCATTTATAAAACAAAATACAGAACCAAAACGCCACCCGATTCTTGAAGACATCAGTATTAAAAATTCAGCACTGCCATTATCATAATAAAGATCTTTAACAGTTTACATTTTAACCATAGAACCTTCGCTAATAATAAGCTCTTCCAAGAAAATAGTTTTGCACGAAATCTGATAAAAATAAACGATACATATTTCTAAGAATATCAATCTAAAGACGATCAATTCATATAATGAAATGTTTTAATGAACAGGATTTAAGGCAACCTCACTCACTCTCTCTATCTTTCTCTCTCTCTCTCTCTCTCTCTCTCTTAACCATCCGCAGAATCCTTGAAGGTGTACGGGCAAAGAACCTACAAGCGACATTAATATTTGTCGACTTTACCAAGGCTTTCGACTCCATTCACAGAGGAAAGATGGAACAAATACTACTAGCATACGGCATACCTAAAGAAACCGTAGCGGCAATAACGATTCTCTATAGAAACACTAAAGTAAAAGTACGATCACCGGATGGAGACACAGAATACTTTGACATTGTAGCAGGAGTACTACAAGGGGACACGCTGGCCCCGTACCTCTTTATCATTTGTCTAGACTACGTACTTAGAACATCGATTGACAAAATCAAAGAGAATGGCTTCGAACTGACGAAGAAAAGAAGCAGAAGATACCCCGCAACATCAATTACCGACGCCGACTACGCCGATGATATAGCGATACTGGCAAATACACCCGACCAAGCCGAAACACTTCTGCATAGTTTGGAACGAGCAGCAGCAAGCATAGGCCTCTATGTTAATGCACACAAAACGGAATATATGTGCTATAACCAAACGGGGGACATCTCCACTCTAGAAGGAACCCCACTTAAACTAGCAGACAAATTCACGTACCTAGGAAGCAGGGTCGAATCAACAGAAAAGGACATCGAAACGAGGTTAACGAAAGCATGGACAGCTATCAATAAGCTATCGATTATATGGAAATCAGACGTAACCGATAAAATGAAACGCAGTTTCTTCCAGGCAGCGGTCACATCGATACTGCTATATGGATGCACTACATGGACGCTAACAAACGGCTGGAGAAGAAACTAGATGGCAATTACACAAGAATGCTGCGTGCAATCCTGAACAAGTCCTGGCAGCAACACCCCACAAGACACCAACTGTACGGCCACCTGCCCCCTATCACGAAAACTATTCAAGTTAGACGAACCAGACATGCAGGACACTGCTGGAGAAGCAGAGATGAACTCATAAGAGATGTACTCTTATGGATCCCCACACATGGCCGCGCAAAAGCAGGACGACCAGCTCGAACGTACATTCAGCAGCTATGGGAGGATACAGGATGTTGTCCTGGAGACCTACCTAGGGCGATGAACAATAGGGAGGAGTGGCGAGAGAGGGTCAGGGATATCCGTGCTGCCAGCACGATATGATGATGATGATGATATATATATATATATATATATATATATATATATATATATGAGTATTTTGTAATTTGCTATAAGCACTGCAAAATTTTTTTTTATTGTATTGTATTAATTTAGAAGGCTATTGCTTTGAGAAATAATAATTATTCAAGCCTAATTAATTCCTTAGTTAAACATAATCGTCATCACTACAAAATTGAACTCCCAACATCGTGTCTATCTAAAAAAGTCTCTGACGATGAAGTTTTACTTTAAAATTATTTAGACTCAAAAAATTATTTTTTCGCACGGCAATAGCCCTCTAAATTAATATATATATATATATATATATATATATATATATATATATATACTTATCATGTATCAAATAAAATATTTCCTATCACTCGACTTTCATGAATATAATCTTGAATGGAAGGTTTTGATTCTCACCGATTGTCTCATATCAGACACATTTTATCATACTATTCAAAATATTTTGGGTGCCTACTCACAATGTTTAACTAGCTATTATTAAAGGTCCTTACAAGCGATATATACTTCGATAGTCATTGATCATTTGCTATTTGTCAGTTTTTTTTCCAAATCTCTCTCATATCTGGTCCGTGTGTGCTGTAATTGGTCAAATTCTAAACCTTGAAAACTTTGGACGTTTTTCCCTGATATTCTTTTTTATAAACCCTAGATTGACACAGATATCTTCGGCTATTTATTGTAACTTCTGTAGAAAACAGTCACTCATTTTATCATTAGATAGGCTCATCACAGCTTAATTCTGGTGGTCTGGGAAAAACATTTACTTTAAGTATAACTTATTAAAGCTCATTTCAAGAGCTAATGAAATGTGGAGTTCCCTTTCATTGTCAAATATCAGGTTAACCACACTTAAATAGTGCTCGTGTTCTCTCTGTGGGTTAACTAGATATGTTTTAAAAGTATTAGTATTAGATATGAATGCTTTAAACTAAATGACTGTGAACAATTTGTTTGGTTACCATGGCTTTCTTTGTTTAATTGCATATCCCTAAATGATTATCGTTATTGAATGTGAATATCCACTTGAAATCATATTTTCTTATAAATCATTAGTATTAGAAACATTTGAAAACTTACAACTGTGTGAAAATTATTTATAATCAATAGGATAACTTCATACATTTTAACGGTGTGAGAACAATGATTATTATATAACAAAAAATCCGACGTAAAAAAATTGATGCTGCGAAGCATAAAATAAGTATTGATAGCTATGATTATATTCAAACGAATTCTCTTTAGTGTCACACTAAGGACTCCACTTTAGGGAATTTTACCTCACTCCTTGTAGACGTAGGCGTATTCTATCCCCCACAGACAGGTTGAATTTCAAAATAGTCAGCTCAATCTCTTCATATCGATTGACCACGTTATCTGGAATTATTGGCGTTGTTTCTGGTTGTTCTGGTTGTCAAAGCTTAGTATGGCACACAGGTCTTTAGCTGTTTAGGTTCCTTTTGTTACTAAGTGGTCAATAATTTAAGCGCTAAACAGGTTCATCACAGCTTAACTCCGGTGATCTGGCAGAAATCGATACTTAGAGCGTGACTGAATCGCAAGGCTAAAATATTTCTCTTTATCTATCTAGTGATATATTGTTTATGGTCAAAATAATCATCATGACAGCTCGGCTCCTAAAAATTGAAATATTGGCGGTAGAAATACTTTCTTTACTATTTAGTATCCAGTGAATTAAAATACGAATACAAACTGCAACAAAAATAAAATGCACTGATTATTTACCATGATTTAATCATAAAAGTTTCTTATATTTCCTGGAAAGAATATCAATGTATTTGCACCTTACATTAAAAATATGATCAGAATCCTCTTCTCCTCATTAGAAATCACCTTTGTTGCTGCAAATTCATTATATATATATTTGCGATTAGAGTCTAATAGTCAACAAAAGAAACCTAATTATAGATCTATAAAATGCCATACATGTAATCATTGAAACAGCCTTAATAATAAAACAGCCTTTTGCTCATATTCTACGAAATCTGTTTTATCATTCCTATTGGGAAATAACTCAAATGATCTAACGTTTTATGTGCTTTTATAATCGCACTATACATCATTGGGTTCACACTTTAAAATCATTAGATATAAGATAATAAATGTATATCAAATAGGAAGCTGCATAAATGCAGTATGTTGAAATGTTATCTGACAAACACAGGAAGAGAAAGTAAATTGAAGTAATGGGAAAATTATGTGGCGATGACAGCTTGTTCATTTGAAGGTTTTGTTGGATAATTTGTGTTTTGTTTAGATGCTTTTATTTCTTGACATAACAGTTTCTACAACGGAAATGACAATGCCAGAAAGGAAGTTTCTAATGAAGGAAAATAGGATTAAGAGAAGGAGAAGAAACAGGAGGAAAAACAGGTGGACGACAAAACTAATTGAAGAAGAAGAAGAAGAAGAAGAAGAAGAAGAAGAAGAAGAAGAAGAAGAAGAAGAAGAAGAAGAAGAAGAAGAAGAAGAAGAAGAACGCGGATGGAGGACAAAGTTGGAGTGGACATATATACCATTTATGATACAAATTATAATTCTTATATGATTATTATTATTATTATTACTACATGCTGCTACTTTTGCTCCAGCCTTCTATTCATCATTCTTCTTCTTCTCCTTCTTCTTCTTCTTATTATTATTATTATTATCATTATTATTATTATTATTATTATTATTATTATTATTATATATCGTCGTCCACCTCTAATAGGCAACATCACTGAACTAAACAAGCTAATTTAGGTATAAGTCAAAACAGTCAGTGAAAAAATCGGTCTTCCCCGAAGAAACCCGAGCAGGAATACGAAACATGGAAGGGGAACTAAACTAGAAAGACGGATAAAGAAATTGCGAAAGCAAGGGAAATTACTAAGTCAGTAAAAACGCAAAGGATATATTTGGAAAAAAAGCTTAAAACAGAACAGCAGACATATCTGACAATGCAGTTTGGATGAATGAATCAATTGATATTTGCAAAAGAAGGGTGGTTCTAAAGATACCAAGATAAAGTTTAGCAATAGAAAGAAAGCACGGCATCCCAAAATAACGAAATAATTTTTACCTACAAGTATGTGGAGAAAGCTCGAGGATAAACCAACAACCGGATGCTAAGGAAAGAAAACAAATTTGGAGTAAAATATGGGAACAGAAAGAACATATCAGGAAACCTGAATGGGTAAATACCATAAAAAAGAAATAAAAGAACTCGAAAAAGACTCAGACTCGAACATACACCAAGAATCGCTCAGAGCAACAGTTAAGAGAGAACTGGATCGGAAAACACCAAGTCATGATAGCATTTATGGTTTCTGGTTTTAAAAAAAACTCACATCCATCCATGACAGACTGACCTAAAAACCCGATTAATTGCCTTGAATCACCCAGAATAACCAAATAGATATCAAAGGATGAAACTAATCTTATCTAGAAAGATCCACTGAAAAAACTTTTGCAAGAAACTATGGAACCATAAAGTGTCTACATAGGAATTGGAAAATCCTGATCACACAGATTAAAGTGGAGATATTTTATTCTCTTGTTTACTGTAGAATGTTTCCCGAAGAACAGAATAAAAGCAACCGAGGAACAAGAGGAACAGATCACTTACAGTACACTGATCAGCATATCCGCTAGGAGAGTGAAAGGATGGGAGGAAATGTAGACTACAATACTTATATGATGTTATTTTCCAGCAAACATGGATAACATAATACTTTGAAATATACAAAATATCCGACACAATCATGAAGTTCATCACGAAAGCCATGAAAAACTAAAAAAAAACTGTTATATACTGACTAGCACAAACTCTTGCAGTGGTGTATATTCAATGAGACATTTTCCAGAGAGTGGCTCTTATCACTACGTTTTGTTATAGCAATGATACTATTTGATTGCGTACCTAGGAAGACGATGGAGTAGCAAATTTACTAATATTAAAAAAAGAATAATCATCTTATATGCATGGATGACATTAATATATTTGAAAAAAATAGAAAGAATTTGAAATTCTCCAACTGATAATGAAATTATACAGCCAGGCTATATGGTTAGAAATTGACATAGAAAAATGTGCAATGCTCATAATGAAAGCGAACAAAGAGAAATAAGGTATGAAACAGAACTACCAAATCAGGAAAAATTCCGAACACTTGGAAAAAAGAAGACTATAGGTACTTAAGAATATTTGAAGTGGGCATCATCGAACAAATGAAGATGCAATAAAGCATACAAAAATAATATTTCAGACGAACAAGAAAGCTTCTCGAAACGAAGATCGACTGCTGAAATCTCATCAAAAGCATAAACACCTGAGCAATTCCCCAAAGATACTCGGTACGATTCTTAAAATGGACAAGGCAAGTACTCAGACAAAAGACCCAGAAAACAAGAAAACTAATGACGTTGCACAAGGCCGTATATTTGAAAGTTGTCATAGACAGACTATATGTTTCATGAAAAGGAGGAAGAGGATTCGTCAACACTGAAGATAGTCTAGATGCATCCATACAAAGACTCGTACACTACATTAAAAAGAGCAAAGGAAGACTAATTACTGAGACAAGAAAAAGCTCAGGCAATGTAAAAGAGATCAAAAGATCAACAATGACGAGTAAACAGAATGGAGAAGAAAAACAACTGAATGGTTAAATTTAAGTGATAAACTGGTAACATTTCAAATGAGAAGACCTAAACATGACTTTAAAATAGAAACCTTAAAAAAGAAACTGAATCACTTTAAAAAGCAGCACAAAAAAACGTTATAAAGACCAATTATATTTAAGCGAAAACTGATTATTAGCAGCCCAATAGCAGAAATGTGGTGACAGAGATCAAACAATTAATCACATGATAAGCGCATACAGCGAACTAGGTGATCTGCGAGGAATTGCGCAAGAAACTGAAGTTTGACTATACAACCAAATGACATATGCAAAAAACAGAATTAATTCAAGAGAAGAGCACGCACAGAATTTACTGGGGTTTCAAGAAACAAACGGATCACCTAATTCCGGCCAGATGAACAGACCGAGGGTTAATTACCAAGGAAAAATAATTCATCCAGCTAATTTGACCTTCAAGAAGTCTACTAAGTGAAAATAAAAGAAAGCGAAAACATATCCAAATACTAAGACTTTACCACAAAACGGAAAAACAAGAAAAAAATTAACATGAGGAAGAGGCTCATACGTATCACAACTGGTACACTTGAAATAGTCTTAAGATGCTAGGAATGTAATATAATGGCTAAGGGATTTCGTTTTATGCCTTTGGGTTTAGTTAGGCTAAGAACCTTTCGGCTCAGCACATGGGTTACTTAGGTGCAGCATTAGCGTAGGTGTTCACGCGCGTGCGCGGGCGGAGCAAACATGTCACTCAGAGATGTCACAATAGCCCAGATGGGAAACGGGACTAGCGAGTACGAATGACGTCACGCACTGGAAGCGTGTGGAGGATGTGGGGATTTTGAAAAAGTCAGTTAGTTGAGTTGAGACCTGCCTCAGGAGAAGACGGTTGACTTTCGCTCGCTCGCGGAGCCCGTGGGCAGGTATCGCACGAGATAGGGGCAGATGAAAAAACGAGAATAGAAAGAATGTGTATCTCTCTCCTTATGTCGAAGAACCTTTAAACTCAAAGTTAATAAAAAGTTTCGTACCAGAACTAAGAAGTCGTCAATTGTTTTTCGTGTTTCGAGATTCCTATGTTCTATATATATATATATATATATATATATATATAAACATTGTATGTCTATTTCACACACATCCGGATATCTGGCTATATTATAGGAATAAAGTATGGAGGAATTGAAAATTAGTCGGACAATCGAGACTGTCCGGGTAATAGCATTGTTAAAATCCGCTAGAATACTCAGAAGAGTCCTGGTGATCTGAGGATATTTATCTGTCACTTAGAATCCAGAGAAAAACCACTAGCGTTAGCTGATGAGTAAACTCACAAATAGTTGTATAATCCATGAAATGAATAAATACCTGGTCAATGCCAATTTTCAGATATCCCAGATCTATGTTAATCCCTACAAAATGGAAAAATATGCACTATAGATTGAAGAAATCTATGATTATTCAGAAGGCCTTACTTATACACAAAAGTAGAAGGCTAAACATATAACACAGACTGATTGAAGGTGATAAGAAAACGAAAAAGAGGACACACCCTAGTTGAAGATTATGCGGATACAACACTTTATTGACAAGAATATATATATATATATATATATATATATATATATATATATATATATATATATATATATAACAACAGTATATGGTTGTCACTATCTCAATGGGTGGGTTTGTTGCAGACCATATGCCGTAAAATTTGGTGAGTGCTCAATATCTGTGATAGAGCTATTATATAATATGATAATAAATAAATATTTATTATTTTTTATATGCATTAAATTGCGTGGGAGCTAATCTGTGACCACTGGTTTCATGACGTCTTTATACGACAATCATCAGGCAGAGAAAGCCTTTTTTCTGCCCGATGATTGTCACATTGAGACGATATGAAACTAGAGGTCACTGAAAAGCATCTAAGATATTACATAAACATAAAAAAAATATACATATAAAATTATATATATATATATATATATATGTATAAGCAAATACAGATAGATTAAAACAGCAAGCATTAGTAATTTCGCGAGAGAAATAAGTTAAGGACTAACAGGAAGATATCAATCATAAAAAATAAAAAGCACACCTGGGAAGAAAAACAGCTATATTGATTCTTCGAGTGATAAAATAAAGAAAAACTGAATTTTTATGAATAAGAGCTCAAAATAATCGCACAAGAACAACTAATTTCAAAGAAAAAGTTGATCATATGCTTGACATGACCAACTGTAGGCAATATGTAGATAGATGTGATACTGTTAATCACGTAAGTGAACATTTCAAAGTGGTACAAAGGGAATACATGAGCAGGTATTTTTGCGTGGTGACGAGTTTCAATCAGATTTGAGGAAAATACTTAGTTTTGACTATATTACAGATGGCACGTGGGTGGGCGGAAAATTTCGTAGGCTCAATAGTTCATATGATGACGTCATGTTTGCTGTTGACTAATTTATTGTCCAATGGGATTGAAGCACTGCAACACTGATGAAAGAAGCGTGCGAACTGCAAGTAGTCTATTGAAAAATAAACCTCAAGTGGTTACATTCCATGATTTTCTCTTGGTCAGCCTATGAACATCTTTGCCAATCCTCAGGTATTAACTAACCCAGTCAGCTGGGGGACTGTAGAATACACCAACTGCTTCTTTGCAAGGGGCATAAGACTGCCCCAGCGAGTGTTCAGGATATGACATTAAACAATCTGATGGTGAGGCTCCAGTAATGTTTGAGATTTGGGGAAAGCAGAGTACCTCTTTATTGACATCGCTCGCCAGACCACTCTAGCTCGTGTGGTAGAATCGGATAGGATCCTATCTATGTGTCAAACAGAACTGTTTCACTTTTAAACTGTGTAAAATTAAATGACATATGTAAAATTTATTAGTTAGAAATATTACTGTTGGATAATTAAATTAAATGACGTATGTAAAATTTATTAGTTAGAAATATTACTGTTGGATAATTAAATTGTGTGTAAGCAAATGACTGATATTTAATTGAATTATTTGTGAAACATAGCAATACTTGGGATCATTTAACTGTGTGCAAACGAAGGCTTAATGTTTAATAGAATTATTTGTGTTAAATAGCAATGATTGAAACTCTTTAACTCAGTGTTCAAATTAAATTATTGGTATTACATAGCAATACTTAAAATCATTAACTCTGAGAAAATGAATGAATAGTGGTGAAATTGAATAATTAGTGTTGAATTGCAAAACTTGTAACTGCTTCACTGTCAGCGAACAAGATTAAAATTGAATAATTTTTTACCGTTATATAGCAATAATTGAAACTACTAAGCTGCTTAGAGACATTAGAAATATTAGTGCGTAATTATATTTGTCCTAACTCGTTTAAAAATGAAATCACGAACAAACTATTCACTTACAAGTTATATGGACATCCATTTAAATGTGTGCAAACGAGTAACTGATGTTAAATTGTTACTGTTACATAACAATACTTAAAAACAATTGAGTAAAGTAGTAAGTCGGTGACCTTCGTCAAAGGTGACCCGAAGGCTCCCTTTTCAATAGCTACTACACCTAGGTGTAGGAGAGGGGGCTACTTCCTTCCCTGGATTGCTCCACTTTACCCTTGATACGTACCTTATAATTCTGAGTGTTAAGCAAGTAGCATTTTTTTAATCTTTTGTATGACTCGACCATTGGCGAACACTACTCATTAAGCCAAAGGCCCGCTGTAAAAAAAATTTAATTGTGCACAAACAATTGAACTCAGGCTGTTTTAAAATTTGTTATCAACAAAATGCTTACAAATCATCGTATATTTGATATATATGTATAAAGGAAATGATTCTTAAAAGTATGATATTCCAGGGAATGGATTAACGCTTCCCCTACATCTTGTTGTAGTAGCTATTGAAAAGGGAGCCTTCGGGCCACCTGCGACTAAGGTCACCAACTTTACTTATATAGAAAATTTAGTGTTAAATAACCTACAAAGGTTGATATTTCATAAAACCCTACCAACCATTGTTGTGTTTTGACCCTTTGACCCGGCCAAAAATGCCATTCAAGGTGATGTACCGGAAGGAGGTGACACATTCCAATGGCAGTCATGAGAGGAAATCGCGTGGGCGGAAATTGGCTGATGAAATGGGACGAGCTAAAAAAATTCCCATGGTACACTACAGAGTGGTGCACCGGAAGAGAGTGACCTCTGAACTGCATGACAGTTATTTCTGCTTGATGACGATTAAACATTCATGAACATAGCTCTTAATAAAATAGGATTTTTTGTCATGTTCGAAAAATTGTGTCGCGCAAGTTTTACCAAAAATCACAAAAAAATAAAAATATCAAAGCCAAACTAAAAAAAATGATTACACTAGTAGTGGATTTTCACTCCTCAACTACATACTTACAATCTCAAAACTTGTTGGCACTAGTGACCACCTTGAAGTACTTTTTTCAAAGTGACCGAACAATATTGTCGGGCCCCTGTATGTATATATTGGCCTAAATAGCCGAGCTACACGAAGATTGCGATATAAGGTCAAATTTTAAGCGAAAGAGAGCAGAGTTTTATTTCAGAATTTTCCATTTTCTAGACCGGTTACCTAAACAATACAAAAATTTGGTTGGTTTGGTTTCTTTGTTTAATGGCATGTCAACCCTCGTTGGTTATTAAGTGCAAAAGTCATCCTTTGAGAATTCTTGTGATTTTATTTAACGCACAGCAGAGAGGATAAGAGTTTCATAAGATGCCAACAGTTATGTGTCCGAAAGTAAACGTAATAGGGAGAGAGGAGTTCGAATTTGGTTACTGCGAGGTTGCAGTTCAGCTCTTTGGCCATTATGCAACGGGAATACATCAACTAAAAAAGGATGAAGAGCCTATTCAGGGCAGCTATTCATCGATTGCAGGGATGGATAAAATTGTTGGAGTCATTCCTTTCCTTAGAACAGTACTGCGAAGTGAAATGCAAAAAAAAAAACTTCGTCAAGGATTTGAACTCGAGTCGCCAATTCCATTTCGTAGAACTATAAACACTATGCTAAGTGCGCCTTTACGAGGTAGTAGTAGTAGAAGAAAACGAGGTAGTAGAAGAAGAAGAAGAAGAAGAAGAAGAAGAAGAAGAAGAAGAAGAAGAAGAAGAAGAAGAAGAAGAAACTGAGAAAAATAAACTTAATAAGAATAAAAGCAGGTGCGGTGGAACTGGTGAAAATAAAAGAAATAAATGAAAGGAAATATAAGATGCACAAAGAGAAAGCGAGAGAGAGAGATTGAGAGATAATGTGTGTTCGTGTGAATATGTAAAAGAGAGAGAGAGAGAGAGGGGGAAACGTTTAAAATAAAACGTAGGACAAGAAATATCAACATTTTTAGTTCACAATCTTCCACACCTGCCGGGACTACATAGTCACAAAAATGAATGAATAAATAAATAAACTTGAATAACCGAGAGTTTAAAGAGATTGTTAGAAAGATCAGCCTTGTAGGCGCAGTTTGTGAAGTAATTTTGACAGGAGGTAATCGCTAGAGATCGAACACAGTTAAAAAATAAAAATAGAAATCAGCGATTTCAAAAGGCAATTTCCGAGGAAGGCAGGAAGGCAATGAATCTTTCACTTGTTCCTCACAGTTTCCCCAATATGGCAATGCTCTCTCTCTCTCTCTCTCTCTCTATCTATCTATCTATCTATCTATCAATCTATCTATCTGCAGCGTTTTCTCATTTAAAAATTTGGCAACTCCCTCTTTCTCTTTCTCTATCTCTCTGTCAGTCTATCTTTCTGAATCCTTTTCTCTTTGAAACTTCTAACAATTCTCTCTCTCTCTCTCTCTCTCTCTCACACACACACACACACACACACACACACACACACACACACACACACACACACTCTCTCTCTCTCTCTCTCTCTCTCTCTCTCTCTCTCTTTCTCTCTCTCTATCTATCTATCTATCTGCAGTAGTAAATATTTTGAACATTTCGACATTCTCTCTCTCTCTCTCTCTCTATATATATATATATATATATAGCCTTTTCTCTTTTAAACATCTTTGAATAAATAGAACAGACACTTCATGTCTATTTATTCTATCTTTGATTCGTTCAAGTTTTTGTATGAATAATTTCACTTCTAGATTAAATGACACTTGGAAGGTGCCGCGTTTCCCCAAGTACTTACAAATCCAGCCACGAACACATTCACATTTTACAAACTTTAAAACCTAACAAGCAAATCATAATCTCATCCGATGTTGAACATCTCTTCACTAATGTTCACGTGTAAGAAACCAGTGATAAAATATAGATACTATTTACAATAACCCCACAAATCCTTCAGATAGAATTAACCCTGATATTCCTAAGAAGGTCCTCCAAAGTTGAACATCTGAAGTCTACTTTAATGACCATCGCGGATATAAACATACCACACTACGGTATCGAGATGGGATTCGCCCTTGGATCAACTTTCTGCAATTTCTTTATGTCTCATTAAGAAATCAATGTTTTTCTCTATATAAAAAGAACGAAAATTGATTCACGTTACGTCAATGATATCTTCTTCGTCAATAACACAAATGAACAATTTTATACACAACTGGCCTTCCAAAACAACTCCATTTTAAATTCTATTTGTGAACATATCACAAGTAATAAGCTCCCATTTCTTGAGATCTTGATCGACACCAACAGAAATTCTTCACCATGTTACCATATAAAATCCCTTTAATACTAATTCCTTCACACTCAATCATCAAGTCGAATGCCTAAACAATATACATTATCTCTTATTAAAAATCTTATATATCGTGCCACCTTATGTATTCCTCCAAATCCATGTCCTCCTCCGAAACTTAGAAATAAGCCATATACATAGCCATATACACGAATATGGCCATGTGCGAAATTGGTGAAATGGACATCGAATGTTGATTACGATAGAACATATGAATCTCGGAATTCGAAAACACGTAACGACTTCTTGTTCAGGTACGAAACCTTTTTATTAACCTTGAGCCAAAGGTTCCGACGCAAGAAGGAGAGACACAATCTTCTATGCTGTCTTATTCATTTGGCCCCCAACTCGAGAGGCCCCTCATAGGGCCCAAGTTCGCCTCGAGCCGGCGAGCTCCAAAATCCATCCTTTTCGTTTGGCGTCTAGTACCCGACTCTCTTTTTAAATTCTCACACAAACCTTCGCGCGCTTCCGGTGCGTGACGTCACCCGCACCCTGTCACTGCGTTTCGTCTCGGATTATTATGACATCTGAGTGACACCTCCACCCGCCCGCACGCTCCCGCGTTAATACCTGCCTAAATGTTGCACCTAACTAAACATGTGCTGAGCCGAAAGGTTCTCAGCCTAACTAAACTCAAAGGCATGAACCGAAATCCCCCGGCTATTCCATAACAAATGAATTAACAATGATTCCAAAACCAAATTGTTAACGAACAAATAAACACGTCATTAAAAATATCAACTCTAATTTCAATGGAAATAATGCTACATTAAAAACCCCTGAACACGTAAAACTATTTTCGTAACCTGATGCAAAAACATAACAAACTCAATGAAATAGCAATAAACATCTAAGATTTCCCATGTCGAATCAAATCATCATCATCATCATGACGTGCAGCTAGCATGGATATCCCTGACCCTCTCTCTCCACGTCTCCCTATCATTCATCGCCCTCGGCCGGTCTTCTGGGTTACATCCCGTATCATCACATAGCTGCTGTATGAAAGTTCGAGCTGGTC
Source organism: Sepioteuthis lessoniana (assembly GCA_963585895.1). NCBI lineage: Eukaryota > Metazoa > Mollusca > Cephalopoda > Myopsida > Loliginidae > Sepioteuthis > Sepioteuthis lessoniana. Next base: position 53,516,345 of record OY757910.1, on the reverse strand, counting down.
GTCCTGCTTTTGATTGGCCATATGCGGGGGTCCACAGGAGCACATCACTTACGATCTCGTCTTTGCTTCTCCAGCAGTGTCTGGCATGTCTGGTTCGTCTAGCTTGTATAGTTTTCGTAATAGATGGTAGGTGGCCCTACAGTTGGTGCCGTGTGGGGTGTTGCTGCCAGGACCTGTTCAATATTGCTCGCAACATTCTTGTATAATTGCCGTCGAGCTTCTTCTCCAACCTTTTTAGTCAGCGTCCAGGTAGTGCATCCATACAGCAGTATCGACATGACCGCAGCCTGGACTCAAATAGTACTATAAAACTCATCATATATTATCCCAAGTCCAAGACAACTAACCACTTCATCTATAATAACTTCTCTCCTTCGACTAGTAATCTCAAGACGGCCTATTTAGTGTACTAGTTTATATGTCCACCAAGAGAATGCTTCTTCAATAAAGTAAGTACCTACATACACGCGACTATTACAACTCTATCGAGTGCCCGTGATGTGATGGTTATCGTCGCAGGATATGGACACGGCGACATGAGTTCAATTCCTGGACGAGAGTGATTGCATTTCACATAGCACTAATATCCTTGGGAAAGGTATGAATCCAAATATTCTCCCTCCATCTATGGGTAAATAGTAGGACAGACTATGTCCTTTAGCCTTGGCGAGGCGACTAGTCTAGCAGAAGGAAAACTCTGAATTCAAACCTGTTAAACTCCGCTTAAAATTGACCTTGTGTCATATCCTGCCCGAGCGGAGGGGTTGGTAAATAGGATTACAACTCTATCGAGACTAATACTTCATCTATCAGACAATAGTTTCATCTCACAACACTTTGGAATACGTTCGTGTCCTGCTTCCATATACGGAAACATTCTAACTAAAAACACCTCTGTATTACTCGTAAAAAGAAAAAAAATAAAGAAAAAAACACAAAAAAACCCCAAATAAAACAAACGAGCAAACAGAAAAAACTCCATCTTCTTGAAACTCTATTTAAAAAGATTAAGTAACCTTCCTTAAATAACTTCGAATATTGCGGCTGCACTCTTAAATGCTTAAAGCATTTGTTTTCCCGTTGATTCTTTATCTTACCTATAGAAAAATTATTTTCTTCCATACATTCTCCTCTCACTTATTCTTCCTCCAACTCTTTGTATAAATGTATATGCCTCCTCCTTTGTATAAATGTATATGACTCCTCAGTTGTCATTTCACTATTCGCTCCCGAGAAGATGGCCCTAATTGGAACCAAAAATATGGCGCCTTTCTAAATTGCCATAGCTGGGATAATAAGAAGTTCACATATTTGTAAAGGGTATTTGTCTGAAAGTGAACGCAAAACAGTGACTATTGTTCAAACGGACTTAGTATGATGGTGCAGTCCAACCGATTAACCATTTCCCCACGAGAATTCCCACCTTCGAAAGGCTGGTGAGTAGAACAAGAACAAAAAAGAACAGAATGAACCAGTTCTTTGTCCGTGACTTTACTAATTTATTTTAGTCTTAGTTTATAGCATATCAACTATCGGAGTCTATTTTATGCTGAATCTATTTTATACATATGAGCAAGTCTATTTCAAGTAATTCAGTTTAGTAAAAGTATGATCTTGTTTCGACACAGTTAAATGTTCAAACAGTTTTATTTGAAACAATTCGGTTTACTATGAGTGTAGTTTTTTTGTTTACACACCGTCAGATATCAAAACAGTCCTATTTTTAACAATTTTGTTTAGTGTAAGTATAGTTTTTTTGTTTATACATAGTTAAATGTCAAAACAGTTCTATTTCTAACAATTCAGTTAAGCATATTTATTCAGTTTAGTTCTAACGTATACATAGGACCCTATCCGGTGCTACCACACTGTGCTAGAGGTTACCTGGGAGTGATAGCAATAAAATGGTACCCCGGATCCCCCAGAGCTACAGCATTACTAGATCCTTACTATCAGATTGTATAGTGTCATATCAGGACATTCGTTGAGGTGAGGGCTATTCTTTGCTGAGATGCGCTTGGTGTATTCTACAGTGACTTTTCTAAGGAAGATTACATCGTATATATTAATCCAGCCCATTCACTATGAGCTATATGGGACACAAGTTCAATTATTTAGCGGAGTTTGAAAGCTTTGAATACAGAGTTTTTCTTCCAATAAGCTTATTTTCCTCCATCAGGGGAACATGTGAGCAAAGCGCCCAGTGAGGAGAGAAGTCGCTCAACAGCAGCAATCGTATGCTAAAAGATCGCATCGATAATTTAAATAGAAGAAGACATGAAAACATGTTCGAATATCATTATATCAGATAAATGATGGACTCTTCCATTTAGATGAAAGTGAAGGAAAGAACACGTTGTACTTCATATTGCTCATGCCACACTGTATGCATTTTATGGCGTGAGGGATCTTACCTTAAAAAAGTCCTCTTTTGTCCCACTTTCCAAGAAAGGTAAAAAGATTAGGTTGATTTCTTTGTTTAATGACAAATCAGCCTTTGTATATTATTTAATGCCAATGCCATCCTTGTAGAAGAACAGAAGTGGCTCTATTTAAACCCTAGCTGGGAGTATAAGGGGGTTCATAACATTACCAAGGGTGTTTGTCCGAAAGTGAATGTAATAGCGTGACTGGAGTTCGAACTTACTTTCTACAATGCCACGTTAACCATTACACTACGAGGACACCCCCAAAAGATAAGGATTACGGGAATTATTTATGTATAATACATATTTATTTTAACCACATCTTTTAACCTTAAAATTAGGGATGCATATTGTTTAGAAGAACGAAATATTACATTTTCATCAGACTACGTGCATCACCATATTCAGGATGGTATTCTACAATCGGTATATTCTACAGCCCTCCAAACCGACTGGGCTGGAGGGTGCTGTAGAATACACGGACTGCACCCCTATAGAGGCAGAATATCCCCCAACGTGAATCCTGAATATGACACGAATCAATCTTTTCACAATTGGCTCGGTAGAAGCTGTAGAATATACCGACTGCACTCCTCCAGAGAGAGAAGACAATGAAAGTGTGTACCTAAGCTAAACTGACTTAATTGAAATAGAACAGTTTTGACATCTAACTTTGTGTAAAAAAAAAAGCTATTCTCATACAAAACTTAATTGTTGGAATCAGAACTGTTTGACTAAACTGAATAACTTGAAATAGACATGTCTTTTACAATTAAACAGTGTACTAATGCTAAACTGAATTGGTTGTAATAGAACTGCTTATTTCTTTAAAAATGGATATGACAATGGCATTAAATAACCTACATAAACCAAGAAAAAAAAACAAACGAAAAAACAAACAGGATGGCATGAACAAGTGTAAATCATATTTTTGATCCAAATCATATAATGTGTAATAAACAATTCTATGTTATGCTACTACAGAGAAATAGACACTGGAATGAATGTTTATTTATAGTTTTTTTTTAAATAAATATGATGAGTTAGAAAAAGAAAGAAACAATAAAAACAATGTACAAAAATAAAATTGAAAAATAAAGGAAGAAAAATAGGAAAAATGAAAGGATGGAAGGAAGGAAAGAAGGAAGGAAGGAACAAACAAACGAACAAATAAACAAATAAAAAATCAAAGAGACTAACAATAAGATAAAGAAAGAAACAGAAATTAATGCGAAAAGAAAGAAAGAAAGAAAGAAGGAAAGAAGGAAAGAAAGAAAAAGTAGAGAAAAAAGAAAGAAAAAACCAGTGAAATAAGAAAGAAAGAAAGAAAGAAAGAAAGAAAGAAAGAAAAATTTGAGTAAAAAATACAGAATTTAGAGGGATGGGAATATTGTTGTTGTTGTTGTTGTTGTTACGACGGTTCGTTCGTGTGTTTGATTATCAATCGACGAGATAATTTCGGGATAAAAATGAACAGAAAATCTTGATTAAAAGATAATTACAATTTACAGCTGATTATTGAATGTTGTTGTTACAGTGAGGTTTTGTTTTGATTATTGCCAACTCAAAACTGTTTGGTGTGTTCTTTATTTTGTTTATTCATAAATGTTTCACGAATGATTAAAACGTTAGGTTACGTATTAGTAAAAAGAATAAATAATTTTTAAAAAGTCAACATGGTTGGAGCAAAAGAGAATAAAAACAAGGTTATAATTAAAAGAATTCAGTGGCGGAATATTATAGATTACTCATACTGTTCTCTTTAAAAAGAAATGTTTATATTCGCATCAATACGAAATGAAATTTTAAAAAAACGCGGAAAAAAAAAAGATTTTCAGAAAGAAACAAAGAAAGAAAAAATGAAAGAATAAGCGACATGAAAGAACCCACAGAACAGCATTCAAAAAAGAAATTAACAAAGATACAAAGAAACAGAGAAACAAAGAAAGACAAGCTAAAAACTGAACTACAGAAACAAACAAATAAAATAGGAAAAAAAACAACAAATAAACAAATAAAACGAGAAAATCGACATACCAAAACCAAAAAGAAAGAAAGAAAGAAAGGAAAAAATGAAAACCATTTAAATAAACAATAATATAAAAAAAGAATTAAAACAAAGCGAAAAAAAGGATAATCTCAAAAACTCAAAGAAAGAAAGAAAGAAAGAAAGAAAGAAAAAGAGAAATACTAAAACAAGCAAAAAATTGAAGAAAAAACAAGAGAAAACAATCGGAAACCTAACGTCCCAAATACCCACCAAAAAAGACAAAAACATTTAAAAAATCGAATAAACAGCACAAAATAAATAAATGAATAAAACCAAGAACTACGAGTGACGAAACAACGAATACATTAAAAAAACAAAACAAAGAAGAGCAAAAAGAAATGAATAGCAAAGAAAAAGAACCGACAAACACAGTCAGAAAAAGAAAATTAGTTTGGTTTGGTTATTTTGTTTTATGACAGATGTGGATCATTTCATGCCGAATTATGTTTATTATCGAGGAATAACCAATGAAGGTTGATATAACATTAAACAAAGTAACCAAAAAACCTTAACCTACATGAAAAAACGCACACAAAAACCGAAAAACATCGTATCGAAAATATCATAAGAATTATTTTCTTAAATTTTGGGTTTAACTCTAAACAAAATCCGGTGGTAAACTTCCAGTTGTACAGCTTTTAAGAATGGATGGCTCCATCCCTTCCGTGTCATTACTCCCTGTACCATTTGACTACCAAGTGGAAGTACTTGTTCATGTATCATCTGGGGATTTGTTGGAAGGTTATTTGTTTTGGATCGGAATAAAGGAAATAATATAACTGTCAGCAAATTATTTGTTTTAAAAATACTTACTTGAATCTAATTATTCATAAGTGTTATTTGTTATTTCAGACTATATCATTATTTGAAACACTTAAACTTTTATGTGCAAATAAATGATTATAATTATTAATGATAAGGGATACTTACTTTTAACTATATAATTGTCCATGAATGTATTCGTATTTGGGATACTCTAAATTATATAACTGCATGCAAACCTTTATTACGAATAGTTATGTGTTTGTCGGTTCTATAATATAAAAATGATCACTAGACGAAAGAAACCATAAAATTCTTTGGAAAAGATCTATCAATTTACTCAGACATCAAAACATCTATGTATCAGTTCAGCTCTCTCTCTCTCTCTCTCTCTATATATATATATATATATATATATATATATATATATATATATATATATATCGTCATCATTATTTCACGCTATCATCATGGATATTCCGGATCATGGATATTCCGGATCCACTCTCGCCACACTTTCCTAACTTCCAATACTTTCGGCAGATCTTCAGGTTCGAACTGGAGGTTCTGCCTTTGCTCGTCCATTTGAAGGAGATCACAGGAGTACATCACTCACGAGCTCGTCCCTACTTCTCCAGCTGTGTCCCTCGTGTCTGGTTTGTCTAATTTTGATAGTTTTCATGATGGGTGGTAGGTGGCAGTAGAGCTACTATTTTGTGCGGTGCGGTCTCCAGGACTTGTTCAATATTGCTCGCAGCATTCTTATGTAATTCCAGTCAAGCTTTTTCTCCATCCGTTTAGGCAGTGTCCATGTGGTGTGTCCATATAGCAGTACCGGCACGATCGCTGCTTGGAAGAAACTGCGCTTCATTTTATCTGTCAGGTCTGACTTCCATATAACCGATAGCCTATCGATAGCTTGTCGCATGTCGATGTCTGTCTCGGTTGATGAGACACTGCTCCCTTGGTAGGTGAACTTGTCAACAAGTTTCAGAGTGCAACAGTTTACTGGGGAGATATTGCCTGTTTGATTAAAGCACATAAATTCCGTCTTGTGTGTATTGACATGGAGGCTGATGCCGATGACAATGTTGCAGGGTTTCGGCTTGGGCGGGTGCATTTGCCAGAAGCGCTATATTATCGACGAAGTCGACGTCGGTAATTGTTTTTGCCGGGTACCTTCTGCTTCTTTCTTTTGTTAGCTTGAAACTGTTTTCTTTGATTTTATCGATAGATGTTCTAAGTGCGTAGTATAGACGGATGATAAATAGGTACGGGGCTAATGTGTCTCCTTGTAATACTCCTGCTACTATGTCGATGTAGTCTGTATTTCCATCCGGAGAACGGACTTTTACTTTGGGGTTTCTGTAGGGTTTTTCATTATGGCTGTGACGGTTTTTTAAAAATGTTTTGGTAGGCAGTAGACGAAAAGAATTTGCTCTATCGTTCCTCTGTGAATGGAGTCAAAGTTCTTAATAAATTCAACAAATAATATTGTTGCCTGTAGGTTTTTTGAGCGTGCACCTTCAAGAATTCGATTAATAGTCAAAGTTTGTGAAGTCGTTGACCTATTTTTCCAGGAGCCATTATGGTTTTCTCTTTAGGAGGAGCTATTAATACTCTACAGAAACGCAGTCCAGGAATTCTCGTGCCCCAGCTTACAGGGTGGAAACAGAGCAATGAAGAAGAACTACAAACAGGATTAGACTCACATACAACATTAAATCTGTTCGTCTACGTAAGGCATTAAGAGTTTTGTAAGCGAGTCATCTACTTGAAATTTAGGGTGTAATTTCGATATTACACTAAACTAAATCTTTGAAGAATACGGAAAACCTCTTTATAACAATCTCTCTCAGGCCTTCTTTGATCGAGAATGGAACTACCCGTTAGGCTTCCATCTGTGGGTCAAATAGAAGTGCTCAATTATTTTCTAAGGATCATCAATGTTATTGATTCTTTGAAATCATACATCTGTGTGAAAATTAATCTTATTTGAATACTCAATGAAAAGAATTCCTAACGCTGAATAGCAATTCTAGAAACTATTTAAATGTTTAATCAAATTATTTATATTAAATAAAATTATATGTCTTTGATAGAAAAACTCTACACCATTTAACTGCTCACAAATGAGCTCTAACGACACCTTTTGAAATAAATTTCCCAAACAAGCTATTCATTTAAAGGTCAGATATAAATTGGATTTGGCATTAAATAACCCATAAATATTGACACGCAATAAACCACATACCTAGCAAGCAAGCAAATACCTAATCTCAGTCCCTCCAGCGGACGTAAAGCGAATCGACTCAAAACACTAAGATTAATAACAGTATTTAAAAGAAAGAATATTTCCCATGATTTAACACACACACACACACATATATATATATATATATATATATATATATAAAAGAAAATAATGGATAGTAATCCGACAGTTTGTGAGGAAAAACTGACAAAATGTAATCCAAATAGAAAGGGGATATTTATTGAGAAACAAAGTCGACACTAGAGCTTTTCGGTTCTGCTGAACCAGCATCAGGACTATGAGGGGTTATATTAGTGAAGTTAAGTATAGATGGATGTATAAAAAATATAAAAATATATAAAAATTCTGAAAAGTTGTATAACAAAAAAAGTTGGCTGTTCATGACAAGAAAAATTGGCCGTTTGATCAATGAATCAGCGTTCGTTTCTTTGATATATATATATATATATATATATATATATATATATATATATATATATATATATATATATATCAGGGAAAATAATTAGTTTTAAAATTATTAAGTCGTGATGACAGCATGGATTTTCCTGACTCTCTTTCTCTATCTGCTCCTATTATCTTATACTCCCGGCAGGCCTTTCCAATTACATCCTAGTCCAAACAGAATTGATATAAGTTCTAGCTTAGTAGGCCAACACTGGAACGTCCATGAGTATGGCTCCATAAAGAACGTTATCGATGAGTTTCTCCTTGATTCTCCACCGGTGTCCCGCATGGCTTGCTCACCTTACTTCGATGTTTTTTTAAGATTGGATGCTCGTGGCCGTACACCGTACTGCTGTTGATTTGCAGGGTTGTTGCTTCCAAAAATTGTTGAATATAGCTCGTAGCATTCTTGTGTTCTTCCCAAATAGCCTTTTTCTCTATTTTGTTAGCGTTCAAGTGGTGCATCCATAAGGAAGTATTGACACAGCCACAGTTTTGAAGAAACCCCATTGTATTTTATCAGATAGATCAGATTTCTATATGATCGATTACCTTATCAACAACAGTTCACATTTTCACATGGCGTATATAAACTTCACGTTCTGTAGATTAGACACTGATGTGCAGGTACATGAGCATGTCTACTAATTTAAGAAACACGCCACTAAGAGAGGAGATGACTCCTTCTCGTTTTAAACACATGTAATTAAAATACATCAAAATAGCAGCGTCGTGTTTTGAAGAAAAAGAAACATTTAAACAAATATATACCCAATATTTACACGAACCTTTGTTAATGTAATATTTAAAGCGAGGAAGCGACTGTTAATTTGCTTCTATTTCGTCTGGGTCTTGCATCGTCTTATCAAAGACTTTACAGTTCTCTCTGGTCTTTGTCTCATCCCTTGAATCGTCGAGTAAGCTTCTTATTTTCGCTCCGGTGTCACGAATTCTCTCCACCCTTTTACGGAATCTTTAAACAAGATCAATTCGTTTTGATAAGGTTCTTATTGCATTTTCAGTAAATTGAGTTTCATTCATACTTTTTCATGATTTTTTCTTTTCTTTCCTTTTTCAACTTTTTGTAATTACCAGAGTCTCTCTTTTTTCTTTTTTTGACTTTTCTTCGGTTTACTCTGATCTATCTATCTATCTATCTATCTATCTATCTATGTAAACAGCTCCAGATACCCGGCTGCTTTTCGCTGATCATTATTATTGATTTTTTTAAAGTAAGATCATTACTGGTTGCCATATTTTAAAGGATTTATCTTATAATTGATCTATCTATCTATCTATCTATCTATCTATCTATCTGAAAATGTCGTATGTTGCCAATCTATTTTTCGGTCTACACTTTTACATTTCTCTTACAGGTTCTTTCTATCATTATCTATCTATCTAGCAAGCTATCTATCTATCTATCATAATCTGCTATTAACAGTTGTCTATTTTCTTAATATTCAGCTAAGAATTTGTACTAAGATGTCTATTGCTAGTTATTTCTTTTTAGTTTTTGTTTTCTTTTTACATTGACACACACACACACACACACACACACACACACACACACACACACACACACACACACACATATATATATATATATATATATATATATATATTCTTTCTTATCTTGTTTCTAATTTTTTTTTTTATCCAGCGTTTCTTCCTTTGTTGTTTCTTGTATTTTTTCTCAATTTTTTTCATTGATGCCTTCTTTCTGAATTCAAACGCTGATTTTACTCATTCGTTTTCTTCAGTTTTTTATTTTTTTATTTTACTTTCTGTGGGCCAATTTTTTCAAGTTTCCTTTTTTTTTCTTTCTTGATAATTCATATACTTGTTTTGCATTTATATTTATATTTTTTCAGACATATTTTTTACACCTTTCTATCATTCTTTCTTTCGGTCTTTCTTTCTTTTTTTTTTTTTTGTTTGTTCATAACCTTTTGACATCATTATATAAAGACGACAGTATTGGCAATCCCGCTGTTTCCCGTGTTCTCTCTATCGGATAGCCAGCATATACTGAAATTGAAAAGAGTCTGATTTCTTTGTTGCAGTTCAATATTTCCATTGATTAAGCATCCTTTTACCAGCCCACAACTGTCTCTTGTACAGGAAAACTTATGAATACTCTAAAAGGTTGGAACACACGTTCTCTTTCTTTATCCCTTCTTTGACTCCTTTTTCTAAAGTACACATAAGTATTGATAAATATCTACACCAATACCCACACACATACACACGCGTAGGCACACACACACACACACACACGGAGGCACACGCAAAAATACAAATATTCACAGATACAAAGACAAAAACATGCACACGCGCACACACACATACACACTTACACACACACACACACACACACACACACACACACACACACACACACACACTCAAACACACACAAACACACACACACGGAGGCACACACACGGAGGCACACACAAAAATACAAATATTCACAGATACAAAGACAAAAACATGAAAACACACACACACATACACATACACACAAATGCAAACACATACAGACACAAAGACAAACACACATAAAGACATAGACACTGTTTACACTCGAGGAAGAACACAAAGTCAAGCATACACACAAAGACAAACGCAAGCGCACATACACAAAGTCACACAGACATATATACACACAACGAAAAACTCAAAGAAAAATGCACACACACAGGTACATAGACAAAGAAACACACACACACACACACACACACACACACACACACACACACACACACACACACACACACACACACATGGATAAACACAAACACACACAAAGATGCACACTCAAACGCAGAAACACACATGCACACACAAACACATGCACAAAGACAATCGCACTCACACATAAACACATACACAAAATAAAGCACTTACACAAAGGCAGTCATAAGCACACATTCACACAAGGAGATTCAGAAGCATACACACTCACACACTGCTCACCCAATGTTGACACTGACTCCTTTGACATTATCACGAGAATCTTGCAAGGAGATCTTTTTATAATCTGCCAAGATTGCGTAATACGAATGACAGATCCAATAAACATGTCTTCACATTTAAAAAAATGACCCAAATTGAGGACATCCCGCCAAAGTTTTAACAGATGCAGACTAAACCAATGATTTTGCACTTCTCACAAATGCACCTGCCCATGCCGAATCTCTGCTGCATAGCCCGGAACAAACTGCTGGAAGCATTAGCTTCTATGCAAATAAGACTGAGTTTATGTTTTAAACAAGAAGGAATCATTTCTAATTTAAGTGGAAATTGTCCAAAACCACTTGACCATACCACGGCAGAAACATCTTATCTACAGAAAGCGATGTCAACGTATGCATAGGGAAGGAATTGACTAATATTGACAGGTTTTTGGTCACTTGGAAATCTGATATCTCAGATAAGCTAAAACGGGATTTCTTCCAAACGACGGCGATGTGGGCACGACAGCATGGATGTATCACTTAGACCCTAACGAAAAGCGAGAAGAAAAAGCTAGATGGCAACTATATGAGAATGCTACATGGAATCTTGAACAATTCCTGGAAGCATGACCCCCAAACTGGAGCTACGCAGCTATTAACCTCCCATATCACAAACCATCCAAGTAAGATAAACAAGAAATGCTAGGAACTGTCGGAGAAAGTTAGGAGAAACATTGGTGATGATCTCTTGAGGATTCCTGCAGGGTGTTAACCAACCAGCAGGAGTTTACAAACATCAGCTCTGTGCGGACACTGGACGCAATCTAGAGTACCTACCTGGATAAATAGACGATGAGGATGTTGAGCGTAATAAAAAAAAGTGAGTGAGAGAATTCGATGCTATCAGCCCGGTTTGATGATGAAGATGATGATATATAAAAAAAACTTTTACCAAGTTTATTCAAGGTTGAATATTAATACTACTAATAAAATTAATACTAATAACAAGCAAAATAAAGTTGGTGACCGTTGACGAGGGCGAGCCGAAGATTCCCCTTTCAATAGCTACTACACCTAGGTGTAGAGGAGGGCACTACTCCTTTCCCCGGATTGTTCCACTTTACCCGTACTTTATAATGCTGAGTGTTAGGCAAGGCGGCATCAAGTACCATTTTTGAGTCTTAGGTATAACTCGACCTGGGATTGAACCCCGGTCTCCCGGACCATTGACAAACACTCTAGCAATTATGCCAATGGCCAGGTCAATGATGTTATACTAATACGAATATTAATGTCTTTATTTAAGAATACGTATACATGGAAAAAATCTTTGACCAGCCATTCTTAGTTTTCTATAAATATACATAGTACACAAATAGTGAAAAAGTAGTATATATATATATATATAATCTTTTATAAAACTTGCTAAAAAAAATGCATGCACACACGCAGTGGTATGAAAATGGGGAAACTGAACAGCCAGTCAAAACGGAATTTAGCAGCAAACTTTATTGCTATCTAGTGTATATATGAAAAAGACTGTTACTTTCAGAAGAATCATCGAAGACTTCATATCTTTCTTTTTTCCGCTTTTTCCCTACCCAATTTTTATTAAAATTTTTATGGTCAGTAACTCTTGTATGTGAGATTATACGATGAATTTGGAGAATTAGTGATTAAAAATAATTTCCACTAATACTTAGGCCATTTTTCACATAATCCCACAAGTTACACTCTTCCCAAATTGAATTAGCAAGGTTTCATATTTAATTCTCTATTCCCAAACAGTTATACAACAAGAATATACGCTCCAGTGTTCCAAAGAGATCAGTTCTGGACTATTTGTTTTTACTATTCATAAATAATTTACTTATTTACATAAAAACAGGAATACAGATCTATGCTGATGATGTCAAAATACTTGTTAGAACTTTACCAAAACATAACGCAACAGGATCATAGATATTTTCTCATGTTGAGAATATATTTTGAAACTAAAATATAATATACAAAAAATTAGATCAATATTGGATCCCAAAACATTACATCAGAATATAAATTAAGCAACAGGATAATCAACTATTAATTCAGGAATGCGATATGTGTGTTGGTTTTGATGATGTATTTAAATCTGTCTATCTTATTTTCTGTACTGTATAGAGAGCAATATTAAAAAAAATTGCCAGGATAGTCGGAAACTTTTTCAAGGGAGGCAAATGTTATTTCAAAAATATATAAAACCAAAAGATCTCATTAAATATTTCATTTAGATCTGCGATCTTGTATCGAGACGTGGACATTATATAGTAATGCTGACATTAAAGGGGGATATAAAGAGTGACAAAAGAAAAGATGAACAAATTGAATGTTATAACGTTATAAAAAAATTAGAAATAAATACTTTACAAGAAAAAAGCATGAGAAATGGTATAATTAAGAGTTTTGAAATAATTAATGAAATTTCTAATTGTGGTGGACATGTTTTCAATATTTCTCCCCGAACAGGAAATTTTACTTTCAAGACAGATTTCAAAAACTACCTCAACTAACCAATTGAATTTTCGCTTATATTGAAATATATTTTTTGAAAAAAATGCCTAATCAGATTTAAAAAAAAAAAACAACAAACAAAAAAACAACAATACACTAGAGGATTATAAGATTAAATTGGATGATTTCGGAGAAAAAAATTAAGAAAAATATTTTTAGAGAGAAATTTTTAGAATTATCAGATGAATTATTTAGCAGGATTGATCTGTAAATAGATATGATATTAACATTGCGTACGTTATGTGCAAAGATTCTATTTTTGTTGTTTTTTGAAAGTTAATGTGAGAAGATAGTCAAAAGTGAAAATGCCTAAGGAGACTCAAAAAACAAATAAATTAATAAATAATAATAATAATAATAATAATGATAATAATAATAATAACAATAATAATAATAATAATAAAGTAGGCTATGCGGTGACAGAGACGAAACGATCAATCACATTATAAGCGAATGCAGCAAATTAGCACAGAAGGAGTACAAGGCGAGACACGACTGGATCGGCAAGGTGATCCACTGGGAAATGTGCAGGAAATTTCAATTCGACCATACCAACAAATGGTATATGCACAACCCAGAACCTATCCTAGAAAATGACTCGCATAAACTCCTATAGGACTTTAACATACAAACGGATCACTTAATTACGGCCATAAGACCAGACCTCATAATAATCAACAAAAAAACGAGAATCTGCAAAATTGTCGACTTTGCTGTTCCGGCGGAGCACAGATTAATTCTGAAGGAGAGTGAAAAAAAGGATAAGTACCACGACCTTGCTAGAGAAATAAAAAAGCTGTGGAATATAAATGTAACGTTTGTGCCAATTGAGATTGGTGCGTTAGGCACAGTAACTAAAAGGATTATTAAAGGGCCTGGAGGACTTGGAAATTGGCGGACGGGTGGAGACTATCCAAACGACAGCATTGTTGAGGACGGCCAGAATACTGAGACGAGTCCTGGAGACTTGAGGAGACTTGCTGTCACTCAAACTCCAGTGAAAAACCATCAGCTAACACTGATGTGAAAAACTCTTAAGGAGTAAATAATAATGAGAAGTGTCCTGGAGACGTGTGAAGACTTGCTGTCACTCAAACTCTAGTGAAAGACCAATATTTTTTAAATTCATTAGCGTCTCAGTTTTATTCAACTCTCCGTTTATGAAATTTCCTTGTCTTATAAAAACCTAAAAAGCTTTCAAAAATTCTTAAAAAAAAACTCTTTATATAGATGTACATTGTACATGCAAGCCACCCCTGATGATGTCCTAGGAAAAGTTCAAAAGCGTTCGGGATAATTTAAAAAAATTCAACCACCAATTCCAACCTGAAAACAAGACACATATCAGGAAACTTAAAAGAATCTTAAAAAAATTATATCGACAAAATGTTTATTATTTAATCAAACATGCTTATATATATATATATATATATATATATATATATATATATATATATATATATATAATTATATATATATATATATATATTCGTATATATTCGTATTCGAATTGAGATCTCGGTGGCCGTTTGAACGGATGTATGTAAACAATATTAATTGTGATTCATAACCGTTAAAAAAAAAATATATATATATATATATATATATATATATACTTCGTAGCTAATATCTCATCGTAGCTGAATGGTTAGAAGCCTTGGCTTGACGTTTGAGTCAATCGGGTTTCGATCCCAGCTACTGGGAGATACTGTCTAGCCACACTGATGAGTTCTGATAGAACGAAACAGATCTGTCTGTGGATGCCTATATATATTTAGGCAGCATTTCTTCGTTAATGCAAATTTCATTAAACATAATAGATATTTTATGTCTACATATTTTCTTCTGGATCCGTTCGAATTCCCGTATTACTTTTATCGTATTCGGGGGGAATTGATTTATGTATTGTCCATAGTTGTATGTATCCCTAGTACTTTCTGCCCGACTATGGGCCATCATCAGGGGAGGATCTATCACAAAAGTGATGTTACTTTTGTTTTAACATATTACTACTCTGTAAGGGCGTCTTTGCCGTTGAAGATTATGGCATTTGCTTTTAAATGTAAGTCTATAATTAGTGCCAGTAGCTAAAGACATTTAAGTACAATAGCACTGGTTTGAAAATTAATTCTATTAAGTGTTGGTTGCATGTTTCTAATATGTAGTGCTTCGAGATTCTGAAGTTATTTTGATGATGGCCCAAAGTCGGGCGGAAAGTACTAGGGATACATACAACTATGGACAATACATAAATCAATTCCCCCGAATACGATAAAAGTAATACGGGAATTCGAACGGACCCAGAAGAAAATATGTAGTCATAAAATGTCTATTATGTTTAATAAAATTTGCATATATATATATATATATATATATATATATATATATATAATCAAGTCATGCTGATAGCACGGATTCTCTCACCATACGACCCTATTTTCTGTCTTCAATTACAAGGTCCTCTAGACTGTATCCAGTGTAATCACAGGGTTAATTTTTATGTAAAATATCTTTGGGTGGTTATCATTAAACTATGCATGTGTGAGAGCAATATATGTGTTTTCCACCAATGTCCAGCATGATTGCTCTCCTTTCATAGATTTGCCTGGTTAAATGGGGCTGTAGAATACACCGACTGTTTCTTTGCAATGAGGTAAGACCCCGCTCCAACGAGTTTCCTGGACATGACAGTAAACAACTTGATGGTAATTTTTCAGTAATGCTGGAGCTTAGGGGAGTGTGGACTATCCATCCATTGCCATTGCTCCCAGGTCAACTCAAGCCCAGAATCGCAGCTCCCGATAGGGTCCTATCTATGGGTCAAATAGAACTAAACTGGGCACTTATGCTAAACTGAATTGTTTGAAATAGAACTGTTTTTGAAATTGAAATTGAACCTGTGTGCTTATGCTAAATTGAATTCTTTGAAACTTTATTCAAAATGACTTAATTCGGCGTTAAATGACCCGAAAAGGGTTGATACGCCGTAACAAAAAACAATCAACCAACTTTCATGGATGCTTGGTGAGATGGATAGTAAGTTGTCATACAACCACCATACTGTGGGTTATTGCTTGCAGGTTTTTTTCAAAATATCACACAGCATCTTTGTTTAGTTTTATGTAGTTTTTTTTTACTAAGTGTCTCTGTTAAGCTCACTTGATGCAGTCATACGATGATGCTAACACTGATACATACTGTAAAAATGCCCGTTTTATTCAATCAAAAAAATCAGATTTCCTCGTGGTCGATAACCTGTCAATTGCTGTGTGTCTTATCAATACATATGCTGACATCTATTTAAGTAGATGAGATATTGCTACCGAGGTATGCGATTTGGTTTGGTTTAGTTTGGATCCATGGTTATTAATGCAGTTTGTAGGTTATTAATGTATTTTAAACATACAAACAGTTCTATTTCAAACAATTCAGTTTATTATTAGTATACATTTTTGTTCAGACACTGATGAATATCAAAATAGTTTTCTTTCAAGGAATTAACTTGAGCATAAGTACGCAGTTTAAATGTGAAAACAGTCCTATTTCAAGCGATTCAGTTTAGCATAACGACGCCAATGTGTTCTATTTGACCCATGGATAGGACCCCAAAAGTATAACCCCAAAAATTATCAAAGACAACACAAATAAATAGAAACTATGCAACTCCAAAAGATCGACACAAAAGCAACATAGATCCTTTGGTGCAAAATGTATGGATATTAAAAAATAAAAGCCATCTTCATTTTTACAAATACATTATACATCTATATTTAACGTAGCTATAATCTACGAATACGTGAAATGTACATATGCATAAAACGTTCATAATGTTTCATAGAATGTTCATACGCATCGGAATCCGAAAAACACGAAACACTGACGACTCTCTTGGTTCAGGTACGAAACGTTTATTACCTTCTTTAAGTTTAGGTTTTTCGACTCGAGGAGAGAGAGACACACTTTTTCTATGCTGATTGTTCGTCCATCGTCAATTCTCAACTCACTGACCCAATCAACGCGCGTGCGCACCCCGCAGTCCACAAACTGGACAGGCCTCGCCCAGGTCCGAAAAATCAACTTGCTTCGTCTAAATCGAAATCTCAACTCACTGCTTTTATTTAAAATCCCAAAGAATCCCAGCCCTTCGCTTCCGGGCATGACGTCATTCACATCCCCAGAGTTATTTCCTATCTGGGGTTTTTATTGTGACATCTGTGATTGTCATATCCTCCCCGCGGACGCGTGAACACCAGCTGTAATGTCTGCACCTACCCATGCACTAAGCCGAAACGGTTCTAAGCCTCACTAAACTCAAAAATAAAATATATAAAACGAAAAATGATAATATAAAAAAAAATCCTTCCGCAATTTTATAACATATAGAGTAATACCATCTACAAATTACCAACAAACTATTTGCTTATATATATATATATATATATATATATATATATATATATATATATATATATATATCAGTAGATAATCCCCAAGTGTTGATTGATAATACCATCAACAAATTACCAACAAACTATTTGCTTATATATATACATATATATATATATATATATATATATATATATATATATATATATCAGTAGATAATCTCCAAGTGTTGATATGCAATTAAACACCAACAAACATACATAAATTCTAGGAAGCAATAAAATATAAGAGGACTACCATTAAAATATTTTTGCCGCTTAATTTTTTATACACAAGTAAAAGTAGTTTTGTAAATATCTATTTGTTGATAGCTTAAACACAAAGAACAAGATGGCACTTTAATATTTCACATTAATGTATTATGATTTTTGAGTAAACGTGAGCCCAACCTTTAATGATGTAAGCTAGAAAAGCAGACTACTGTTAGCGATTTCGATTCTTCCCGAGTACCCCTTACATTTGGCATTGTACCACAAGTAGGTTAAAGGTTGTTTTGTTTTCCGGTATATCAACCCTTTTCGGTTTATTTAAAGACGAATCAAGTCATTTTGATAAAAAAAAAACAACATTGTTTTAGTTTGGTTTAGTGTCATATCAACCATGCCAAATCCAAATTTTATGCATATAAACAATTTTAATTCAAACTTTTTTGTTTATAAGTATTGTTTTTTGTTTGATAATAGTTAAATCTCAAAACTGTTTTATTTCAAACAATTCAGTTTAGCATAGGTACACAGTTTAAATGTGAAAAACAGTTAATTTCAGGCATGTCAGTTTAGCGTAATTACACAGGTTAGTTTTATTTGATCCATTGATAGGACCCTCTCAGGTACAACCATTCCGTAGCAGAGTGGACCTGGGACTGGTGACAACGAACGGATACTCTGCATCCGCCAAAGCTCCTGAATTACAGAAGCTTCTCCGTCAGATTGTTTAGTATCATATACAGGACACTGTTTGGGGGATGTCAGCCCTCTGCATAGATAAAGTCAGTGTATTCTGCAGCCCCAGCCCACTGAACCAGGCAGTTATTGATTTAATTGTTTAGTCACATGTCAAACCGTCTAGGGTTATTTCAAGGTAAGGAAAGGGCGTCCATTGTATATTTATGTTCTGATTTTTGCGTTGTTGTTTCTGAAGAGTTTTTCCACCGTTATATGATATCAATTATCCCTATTTAATTCAAATGATAGTTGGGACTCTAACAGGTAATATTACCATGGGTCGGCGTAGATCTTGGAGCAATGGCAATGAAGGCGTTCTTCATACTTCCCAGATCTCTAGAACTGGAACGTCACCATCAGATGCAATTTTGTGTTATACTAAAGACATTCCATTTATGGTGGTGGGGAACGTCTTTATTCCTTGGCAGCAACTACTAAGCGCTGTCAACAGGGCAGTTACAGGGCAACGATAGCAGAAGAAATAGGATTAAAAAAAATGACAGGAAATTTTCGTGATTTCACTTTTAACAGAATGTCAGACTGCCCTTGAAAATATTTAGTCATAACTTCGGCAGAACATACGTGCATCTCCAAGTCACTCCCTTCACACTTTCTTTCTTTCTTTCTTTCACTTTTTTATGTGTATCAATAACCAACTGCTTAGGCGTTAACCCATCCTTTGTCTTCACATTGCTTTCCTTTCCATACAACACCTCTAATATTTTTTGTTTTGTTTTTGTTTATGTTTTTTTATATCTCTTATTTTTGCCACTCTTTCAACATCATAGCTTCTCAATATCAGCCTTCATATTTTCTTTTCATTACAACTCACAGTTTTCCATTCTAATTTATGTTCCTCATTTTCTCTTTACAGTCTTCTCATTCCCTCATCCCCCTCCACATCACTTTATTCGATGTGTGTTTATTTTAATTTGATCTTGTTCGTTTTGATCTACAGACCAAAGGGTGGGCGTGGTTTGACCCATTAGGGAAATTACGTCACTTAATTAAAAGTGTCCAATTAGAAAGAATTAATTGCCAGTTTACGATACCCGAACAATTATTCGTTCCTTTTTTATTTTGCTTTGTTTATTTTTATTTTTGGTGTTATATTTTAATCAGGATAAATTTTTCTTCCTCTTCTTCGTACACGCTAATAAAGAAGTATCCACCTGAAACTGATCAATTCTTTCTATGTCATTCTCTTCATCATTCGTTTATCAGTAAGAAAAAAAGTGAGTCGGCCACGCATTTCGAGCCAATATTCAAACGACTCTTTAGGTGTTGCTAATAAAAATGATTACTACTAGGGAAAAATCAACCTGGTCTAATGGGATTGTTCCTGATCATCTGCCTCAAGTACATATATATATATATATATATGTATGTATGTGTGTGTGTGTGTGTGTGTGTGTGTATATAATTACGGTTAATATAGTTCGTTATAATGATAAAAAAAAGCATGCTCAATATCATTAAAGTTAGGATAGCACAAACACAGGGTCATCTAGGTTTGTTAACTCTCAATTTTTTCTAAGTGCTTATCTGGCCAAGCAACAGGCATATGTCACGCACCGTTGGGTTTGTTTCTAACCTATCTTAAAGATATATATACAGAATTATCAAACATATCTATTTAACTGTAAATAAGCTCATGAGATATAAGATCCAAAATATGTTTCTTTAGAGAGTGAATCTTCGTTTTACATAAAAGTTCATCATATTATCCCCTTGAAAAGATTATACCATTGATTTAAATAATTAATCTTGTTTGTTAAGGAAAATTTCATTAATTAACCCATTAAATAAATAATGTTGACAATTTATTCACTGTTCAACCAAAAACCGAGGCAGATATAATTTAGCGATGTTTAGGACTTAAATAATAATCATATATGAATAAAATATAAAACGAAATAAGAAAATTAAAAAAACAGAATAATACACAAATGAAATAAAATGACAAAAATTTATAATAAAACTTCCTATAATTTTCTGACAGTAAGAACAATTTGTGCATGCCCCCAAAAATCAAAATCTGTGCAGCGCCAAAAACAAAATCAAAATTGAAAGGAAGGAAAACATTTTGAAGAGAAACAGCTATTTTTTGTTTGGTAAACTTCTCGAAAATTCTAGTTGCACTCCTTATAATAAGCAAAATCTTGAAAAGATTTTTTTCCTGTTACTCCATAATTGCTTTTCATCCATAAGTCGCAAGCCTAAGGAGAAAATACTTTTAAATAAAATAATTAAAAACCAAAAGACTCCCCCCAAGTGCTAATTCCATAATTTTTGTCAGTGGGAGTATATGAGAGGATAAAAATATTCACTGTTTCATTATTGCAAAAAAGGCAATAAACGCAGTCAGATTGAAAATGACTGTAACATAGAAATTTTACAATGCATTGGAAGTGTACAGCATATATAACTATAACGTTTTTTAGTAAATATAACACGATTGGGAGTTTTGAGAAGACAATTATTGGGCTATATTCGTTAATCCACTTCTAAAGAAAATTTGTAGTAGTCTTTTAAAATGTGGCATACGGAGCATAAGTCAAGTGGCAACAATTAAATCATTTGATTTAAACTGGTTCCAATTACGAAGCAATTGTTTACTTCTAGGTAACCATTTGACACAGTCTCCAATATTTTATTCAAAAGATCATTCACATTAAAAAAAAAAATTAAGTTAATTGTTCATGATCTTTGATGTAGACTTCAAACCACACCAAAAAGCAACTACACTAAATGCGCGACTTCTGCCCTGTCACGAAGATTTACCTACTATCACTCAGATGCAGAGGCCGTGTGCAGAGTCATCATCTTTCTTGACGTCAGGTCCATGCGTCGGACTTCCTCCTTCGTCCGTTTTAAGAATAGCCCCGAGTATCTAACATGGCTGTGTTAATGTGTTTGATGTGTTATCTGCTACAAACCTTTGTTTCTAGAATATCAAAGTCCGCGGAATATATCCATTACATACGCACGCTTAATGAAACGATTATCGTTGCAGGAAAAAGAATCTGTGACCTTAATTCAGATCTGAGATGAAGGTCTGTATGTTTCACTTCACGCTTGTGCTATTTGGAAAAGGTATCAGTCCGCCAGTTCTCGCTTCATCAATGGACAAATTGTTAGGAAAATTGGGTTCTTCAGCTCTTAGTAATTAATTATTAAAAACTATCACTTACCCTTTTGGAGAATCCATGTTGATTTCTGTTTTGATTCTTATCCGAATTTTGATGAATTAATTAAAACAAAAATGAGGAATGATGAAGTAAGTACCACACTTCTGTAGGTAAATATATACATCATTTCTTTTTTTTATAGGTATGTAATTTGATTGATTATTACGTGAATTTCGCCAATATCTGAAAAGGTCAAGATTGCCAAGTATTATAATAGGCAATGGTATATTGAAAGTAAAAAAAAATAGTTTAATATAAAAACCTGTTACTATTACTTTTTCTAATTTTGTTTTTTAAAGCAAAATCGCTAATCCAATAAAGTTAGTTAATATTATAAATCAATAAAAAGATTCTGTTCTTGCTACGTCATGTAGCTGGCGAGCGATAAACTTTTTGTAACTAAAAGAAGTGGTTATTTTAGAGATCCTATTTACCATCCCCTCCGCTCGGGAAGGATACGACACAAGGTCAATTTTTAAGCGGAGTTTAACAGGTTTGAATTCAGATTTTTCCTTCTCCTAGACTAGTTGCCTCACCAAGGCTGAAGAACCTAGTCTGTCCTACTATTTACCCATAGTTGGAGGGAGAATAATTAGATTCATACCTTTCCCAAGGGTATTAGTGCTATGTGAAATGCAATCAGTCACGTCCAGGATTTGAACTCGTGTCGCTGTGTTCATTTTCTACGACGATAACAATTACATCACGGGTTATTTTAGAGATGAAGCTTTTTTTTTAACACCGTGAAGGACAAACAAATAGAAAGATGCACATGCTCAGATTCAAACTGTAACTTATCAGAGGAGACCAGAATACGCAGACTGCTCACTATAACATAGGGTTAAAGACCCCTTAAAAATGCTAGAGATCTCCAAGCTGATTTCTCTGCGTGTGCTTAGGGGTGGAGTGCGTGTGTGTGTGAGTGTGGGCGTAAATATTTGCGCGTGAAGTGCACCTCGGATTTTCGGTGAATATTATAGGCGTTATCCAAGCAGATGCAGTTAGGTTATTTGATTCTTTTTCGACTCGGTTTCTTTCTTCGTGTTTTTTAAAGACTAAATTTATTCTTGTAGAACAGTACGGGTACCTTTTAATCAATATATATGGGAAAGGATCATAGGTGTTTATATCAGATCAGACCTGACCGATAAAATGAAATGCAGTTTCTTCTATGCAGCGGTAGTGTCGATACTGCTGTATGAATGCACTACTTGGACGCTGACTAAACGGCTGGAGAAGAAGCTAGACGGTAATTACACGAGAATGTTGCGAGCAATATTGAACAAGTCCTGGCGGCAACACCCCACAAGGCACCACCTATACGGCCATCTGCCCCCCATTACGAAAACTATCCAAGTTTGACGAACCAGACATGCAGGACACTGCGGGAGAAGCGGGAACGAGCTCATAAGTGATGTACTCCTATGGATCCTCACATATGGCCGAGCAAAAGCAGGACGACCAGCTCGAACGTACACACAGCAGCTATGTGAGGATACGGGATGTAGCCCTGAAGACCTGCCAGAGGCGGTGAACGATAGGGAGAAGTGGCGAGAGAGGGTCAGGGATATCCATGCTAGTGGTGTGACATGGTGATGATGATGATATCATTCCCAAAGTGAAAGTGAAAGTATTATCTCTACGGGAGTTCAAACTCATTTACTACGATGTCGCAATCTAGTATGTTAGTCGCAACACAACGGGGCCACCCACCATCTGTCATTTGAGTTATATCTCCCAAAACAATATGTTCTATAAGTCAAGGTAAAAAACAATGTTAATTATTTGGAACTTATTCATTATATACATATGTCTGTGCTTCTGTGTTGCCTCAGTGTGAATGTGTGTGTGTTTGTGTGTGTGTGTGTGTGTGAGAGAGAGAGAGAGAGAGAGAGAGTGCCGGGTAGAGAGAGAGAGAGAGAGAGAGACTCGTGATAAAATGGTAATGCTACTAGTAAATGGACACGAACCCGAGTTCAAATCCTAAAGCCTGCTGCTTGTATTTCACGGAAAGCTAATTGCTTTTGGAAAAATATAAATCCAACTATGCTCCATTCAGCTATAAGTAAATTGTAAGACAGACGGGGCCGTTTAAATCTCATATGGCAACTGGTCTAGGAGAAGGAAAACTCTGAATTTAAACTAGTAAAACTCTGCTTTAAAAACTGTCCTTATGTCGCTCTGGCTGGTGCGGAAAAGTTTGTTCAATGCACACACACACATAAACACTCAAACACACACTCACACACACACACTCACATATATATATATATATATATATATATATATATATATATATATATGTGTGTGTGTGTGTGTGTGTGTGTGTGGAAATGATTAAAAATAACCTTTCCACAAATTCAATAAATTCAGTTTATCTAACTTGAGTGAAAAGTTGAGACACAAATGTTAAAGTATCTTTTCTTGTAAGAAAAGGTAATATAAGTTAGAGCGTGATTATACCCCAACATTTCTAGGACAAGGAAGAAAAGTTAATGAATTAAATGTAGCAGTTTTGTTCAGATTTAAACCAACATTACTTGTGTGTGTGTGTGTGTGTGTGTGTGTGTATGTGTGTGTGTGCGCGCGCGCCTGCGTGTGCACGCGCACCTGTGTTCTTCCTATGTACATGTTATAATGTAATCTAAAAGTAACATATATGCACAAATATCAATTTGTATACTAGACATAAAAAAATAAGTAAGCAAAGTTTGTTTTTTTTTTTTTTGTAATATATCCAACACAAAAAATATCATCAAGCAAAAGTTTAATAATTTGTTTATCGAATTAGTTTAGCAATAATGAATTTAGACAAGTTCAGATGAATGGATTTTTTTTATTTCCTTGTTGGAGAAAAACAGAACTCTTCTCTAGAGAAATGAAGAAAGGAAAATTGAGCAAAATAAAAAATAATCTATATCAACACAAAAATTATCTATTACATCGCTATATTGATAAGATTTAGGTACAAAATTAAGATAAAATTTTCGATTGATTTACTCATCATTCTAATTGGCTAAAATGTATTTTTAACAACATTCGAAGAAAAAGATTTATTGAATTAGGTTAAGTTTTCATCCTTCAAAATGTGCAGGGAAAGTCAAATATCACCGTCTGCCATCTCAAAGATTTTTTTCTTTAAATGCTGTCTTCACAAATGAAAGACATTGGTCAACAAAAGCAAAAATACAGATGCAGAAATTACAATTTCCCGAGCCTACCTTTATAGAAAAATTACTCTACCTGACCATCTCCCGCCACCTGTCTCTATCGACTATCGCTCCAGGAAGGTCTTCAAGGCTACATCCTGTATCAGCACTGAGCTGTTGTATATAGGTTCTAGCTGGTCCTCCTACCTTTGCTCGTCCATGTGAAAGGGCCCATGGGAGTATATCACTTATGAGTTCGTGTTTACTTCTCCAGCAGTGTCCCGCATATTAGGTTCGTCTGCCTTTGATAATTTTCGTGATTGGTGGTAGGTGGTCGTAGAGCAGCTGTTTTAGCCTCAAAAACGTGGTCAGCCTCAAAACCATTGTGCATTCTTGTGTAATTGCCGTCAATCTATTTTCTATGCGATTACTTAACGTTCATGTAGTCCATCCATATAGCAGTATCAGCGAGATTGCTGCTTGGAATATATATACATACATATATATATATATATATATATATATATATATATATATATATATAATGCTTTCTTCAATCAAGTAAATTCTGAGTAGGGATCAATTACGTCAGGACAAATAAATCATTCAAATTTTAAATTTTTAGATATTCCTGGTTGAGAGCTCAATGTAGTTAAATTCATGGAGTAAATAATATTATTTCAAGAAAAAAAAAACATTCGATCATATTAGGATAATAAATTTATTTCAATCTTGTTAAGAGCATTGATATGAATCAAAGACTCTAAAATAATTTTTAACAGGACTTCATCAGATCCAATAATAAAATAAAATAAATTACAACCAGATAGGAAGAATAGTCAAAGAAAGGAAAGAGAGGAAGAAACCAAACCCCTTTCAGCTATGTATAGCCTTTACCCATGTAAGGCTTATTCCGATCCTTTCTCGTTTCAGATCAAGACAACTACGAAACCAATAAAATTAACACTTTAGCAATTACAGTAATATGTTGAAAGTAAGATGTTGAAATGTGGATATGGATTACTGTAATTGCTAAAGTGTTTTTTTTGTTTTTGTTTTTTTTGTTTTTGGTTTTGTAGTTGTCTTAATCAGAAACGAGAAGGGATCGGAACAAGTCTTACATGGGTATAGGCTATACAAAAGTGATATGGATTTCGTTTTTCCGTCTTTTCCTTCCTTTGATTATGCCTTCTATCTGGTTTTAATTCATTTTATTTTCTTATTCAATCAGATCCTGGTAAAATTATTTTAGAGTCTTTGATTCATATTAATGCTATTAACAGAATGGAAATAAATTTATTATCTAAATGTAACCGAATATTGCTTTTTTTCTTAAAATAATATATATATATATATATATATATATATATATATATATTCACACAAATTCCCCAGCACACAAATAAATATATATTTGTGCGGGTGTGTATTCGTGTGAAATAGCAAAGCTTAAAAAAATTAGGCGAGTACTATTAAAGGACCCAAAATAATCAGTAAAGAAAACACCTTAAAAGTGGAATGATATTGTGTCAGGTTTATTAAGTCCTTTTGATCTAAGTTTCATGTCCTTTAATGTTCTTTATTGCATCTGATGAGAAGGAAACATTCGAAATCAGCATTTGGAAATGCCCCTTGTCATTCTTACGTAGCAATTAATCATGTTATTAGATTCATTAGTAATTAATTGACTAGATCAATGGCACAGATTATTAGCTGTGATTTGGTGAAATTCATGACCAAACGAAATAAAAAGCGAAATAAAGAATCAGATTATGATAAATGCAAATCCGACTCCAATCAGAAATATATGTTTATATATGTACGCATGTTTATATATAATTTTGATTTGATGGCAATATATATATATGTATATATATATATATATATATATACATCTGTGTGTGTGTGTGTGTGCGCACGTGCATGCGCGTGTGTGTGTGTCTATGTATGTGAGAAGTTCCCCGGGCGAAATTGTTAAAGTATAAGAATGCAACATCGAAGTAAGTGAGTTCGAGTTCCAGTCATGTCATCACATTCATATGCTGGTTTTTACCCTCGGTTAATATGCCATTGAACAAAGAAAACAACGATACATATACATTCATACACATTATATATATATATATATATATATATATATATATATATATATATATATATATATATATATATAAACCTTTGTAAGTGAGTAAATATATATATATATTTATATATATATATATATGTGTGTGTGTGAGCGTATATCTATATACGCACACATAACTACCCACACACACTCACACATATATATATATATATATAATCTTGTGCGATTACGCAACATCAAGAAACGGTTGCTATGTCATCATCGGCCGAAATTAAAAGCGTTATAAAATCACATACTACACTAAAATGAAAATGAACGAACGTCCAATGTAATCTCTGCTTTTAGTTGATCTGGCGCATATATATATATATATATATATGTATATATATATATATATATATATATATATATATATATATATATTTCTTTTAAATACCCTGTCCGGTGGCAAAAGCTGCTTGGTAGTGCAAGGAGTAGCAGTATCGCCGTGAGCAACCGAAACTGGGTTATCAACCTGGTTGGCGGCTGATGAGTGCAGGGAATCGTACTTTCGTTGGTATTTCTTAAACTATAAACTTATTCGTGTACAGTAAGTGTCAGCCGGAGGCCATCTTCAGGAGAACTCTTCTATATTATCATCATCATTATGTCGCACTGCTAGCACGGATCTCCCTTAATCTCTCTAGCCACCCGTCTCTATCGTCTATCACTCCTGGGATGTTTTCCAGGCTACATCCTATATATATATATACATAAATATAAGGAATAACCAAGGGTCACAGAGAGCAAGGTCTGGATTATAGTGAGGCTAAGGAACTGTCTTGATGCCTATCTTGGTCAAATAGTCTGTGACAAGGATGGAGTTGTGGACTGGTGTATTGTCCGGGTGGAAA
Source organism: Sepioteuthis lessoniana (assembly GCA_963585895.1). Lineage (NCBI taxonomy): Eukaryota > Metazoa > Mollusca > Cephalopoda > Myopsida > Loliginidae > Sepioteuthis > Sepioteuthis lessoniana. The sequence continues at coordinate 53,488,163 of OY757910.1, read as the reverse complement.
TGCCACTTACCCGATTTGAAGAGTGCTGGCCTCTTCCGACCGAATCTCTTCCTGAACTCCCTTAAAACCTCAACATAGTAACCCAAACCCTAACCCTGTGGCCAACCAACTCTGGTGTATTGACTTCCTTAATCCTCCCACAACTCTCATCATCCCTCACAGACTATCTGCCTTCCTTGAATCTCTTATGCCACTCAAAAACTGTTGCTCGATTCATGCAAGATGCTCCAAAAGCAGTCTGAATCTTTCCATACGTTTCTGTGGCATTTTTTCCAAGTTTAAAACAATTTTATTGCATGTCGTTCTTTTAAAGTGTCAGATTGCATTTTTGAAATTCACCAGCTATGACAATCAGGCTTTAGTAGTGTGTATTCTATTTGCTGCTTCATGTGTTAATTTGAACCTGAAATCATAAAGATTGGTCAGTCTTCTCATACGATGTATAGCAATAACGTACTGGATTTTCAAGAGTCTACGAAAATTGTAAATGCCCCTACGAAAAAAGTCTGCAAACTCACCGTATACACTTCGTATATATATATATATATATATATATATATATATATATATATATATATATATGTGTGTGGGGGTTGTTTTTTTGGTTTAGTATGTATTGCCATTTGCGTGGCAATACGAAAGTCGACTATGTGAAATACTGTAGTGTTAACTATATGTCCCATAACCGAGGGAATGAGTGCTTATTCCTCTCCCAAAGGTATGAATTGGAAAATGAACTCAGTAGAACGACTGGACTTGTCATTCTCTAATATAATGTCGCATCGTAGATTCGCCCATGCAAACACTTATATATGAGTTACGGGTTTTCATGCAGTATTTTATAAGTCAAGGCAAATGGGTTTTCTTTGTAGAAAGACTTTCAAATGAAGGTGTTCGTTAAATAATTTTGCTTTTGATATATCATTCACAAAACGTACGATTAACACTTTTAATAGCAAAGGAATTATCTAAAAACTACCCTCTCTCTCACTCCCTAACCCCCTCTCTCTCTATATATATATATATATATATATATATTGGATGGTCGCTCGCCACTGTATCCGCATGGAAAAACTCTGTCAACGCCGAAGTGGGAGGGGTAGGATTGCTTATAGGACCTAGAGCACTAAAAACGCTTAATAGCATAGAGAAAATACAACCTAGAATGATGGTAGCTACATTTAACGGAAACCCCAGAGCAACAATCATCTCATGCTACAGCCCCACCAATGTTAGTGAAGAAAATGAAATAGTCACCTTCTACGATGAGTTATCCTCATTAGTGCGTAGCATCCCGAAACACAACATGCTAGTCATTGGCGGAGACATGAATGCACAAATCGGGAAAAACGGAAACAACAAATACAGCCTCCACAACACGTCAAATAGAAATGGACAACATCTAACAGATTTCATGATAGAAAATAGATTAGCATGCCTCAATACAAACTACCAAAAAAGAGAGGGCAAACTATGGACATACACGTACGCAAACAATACTAAAGCTCAGATAGACTACGTCCTTATAAACAAGAAATGGAAGAATAGTGCATTGAATTGCGAGGCATACTCCTCTTTTGAGGGTGTGTCCACCGATCACCGAATAGTCACAGCGAAAATACGGTTAAGCCTACGAAAAAACGACAAACGAACAGCGACCACCAAACACTATGACTGGGCCCTATTAAACAACAAAGATGTCAGAGATAAATACGTATTAGAATTGAGAAACAGATTCGAAACACTACAAGAAAAGACGGAAAAAAGTACACCAAACGACGAATACGAAAATTTTGTCAATGCACACCTTGAGGCAGCAGCAAAATACATTCCAACAAAAATTAAAACTAAATATAGAGTCCCATGGGAAACCTTAGCGGTGAGAGAAAAACGTGCACTAGTGAAAACAGCCTCCAAAAACTATCGAAAAAACCCAACAAACACAAATGCCTTAAAACTAAAAACGGCACAATATCAATTAGCAGGCATATATATAAAGGAACAGACAGAATACATTCAAAATCAGATAGATAAGATCAGAGACTCGGTAGAAGATAGACAATCTAGAATTGCCTGGCAAACAATAAACGAAGCGAGCAGAAGAAAGAACACAACCAAAGCAAAACTTAAAGCAGCAAACCAACAAGAAAGAATAAAACTGTGGAAACAGCACTTCGAAAACTTACTTGGAAACCCACCAAAAATAACGCATGAACCAATCACCAGAATAATTAGCAAACAATTAGACATTAAACTTGGACCGTTCACACAAGGAGAACTCGACTCGGTTCTCAGAAAAATTAAAAATAGGAAAGCTGCAGGACTGGACGAAATTCCCCCGGAAGTATGGAAGACCAGACAATTCGACGACATACTGCTCCGACACTGCAACGCAGTATACAATCAAAATCCGATAGATAGATGGACGAAGGGATGCATACTCCCCTTCCCTAAAAAGGGAGACCTCGGATTAGCCAAAAACTACCGAGGCATAACACTTACATCCATAGCTGCCAAAATCTACAATGCCCTACTACGAAACCGCATAGAACCCAAAATCGACAACATACTTAGAAAAAACCAAAATGGCTTCCGAAGAAATAGATCTACGACCTCACAAATACTAACCATCCGCAGAATCCTTGAGGGTGTACGGGCAAAGAACCTACAAGCGACATTAATATTTGTCGACTTTACCAAGGCTTTCGACTCCATTCACAGAGGAAAGATGGAACAAATCCTACTAGCGTACGGCATACCTAAAGAAACCGTAGCGGCAATAACGATTCTCTATAGAAACACTAAAGTAAAAGTACGATCACCAGATGGAGACACAGAATACTTCGACATTGTAGCAGGAGTACTACAAGGGGACACGCTGGCTCCGTATCTCTTTATCATTTGTCTAGACTACGTACTTAGAACATCGATTGACAAAATCAAAGAGAATGGCTTCGAACTGACGAAGAAAAGAAGCAGAAGATATCCCGCAACAACAATTACCGACGCCGACTACGCCGATGACATAGCGATACTGGCAAATACACCTGACCAAGCCGAAACACTTCTGCATAGCCTGGAACGAGCAGCAGCAAGCATAGGCCTCCATGTTAATGCACACAAAACGGAATATATGTGCTATAACCAAACAGGGGACATCTCCACTCTAGAAGGAACCCCTCTTAAACTAGTAGACAAATTCACGTACCTAGGAAGCAGCGTCGAATCAACCGAAAAGGACATCGAAACGAGGTTAACGAAAGCATGGACAGCTATCAATAGGCTATCGACTATATGGAAATCAGACCTAACCGATAAAATGAAACGCAGTTTCTTCCAGGCAGCGGTCACATCGATACTGCTATATGGATGCACTACATGGACGCTAACAAAACGGCTGGAGAAGAAACTAGATGGCAATTACACAAGAATGCTGCGTGCAATCCTGAACAAGTCCTGGCAGCAACACCCCACAAGACACCAACTGTACGGCCACCTGCCCCCTATCACGAAAACTATTCAAGTTAGGCGAACCAGACATGCAGGACATTGCTGGAGAAGCAGAGATGAACTCATAAGAGATGTACTCTTATGGATCCCCACACACGGCCGCGCAAAAGCAGGACGACCAGCACGAACGTACATTCAGCAGCTATGTGAGGATACAGGTTGTTGTCCTGAAGACCTACCTAGGGCGATGAACGATAGGGAGGAGTGGCGAGAGAGGGTCAGGGATATCCGTGCTGCCAGCACGATATGATGATGATGATGATGATATATATATATAAGAGGGACAGACTGACAGACACAGACAAATAGACAGACAAAAAGTGAGAGAGAAAGATGATAAAAAAATTTTGAAGATGACCAAAAGCTTTTGACAGGAGTCCTCTCGGGTGGAGCTATAGAATATACAGACTGAATAACTGCAAAAGAGTAAGACTACTTGAACGAGTGTCCTGGATAGGACACTAAATAATCTGATGGTGAGGCTCCAGTAATGCTGGAGCTTTGGGGAATGCGGTGTATCCGTTCATTGCCATTGTTCTCAGGTCCACTCTTGCCCGGAGGGAGTCCTATAAATGGATCACATGGAACTGTTTGGAAAATAAACTGTGTCCGAACAAATGGCTTGAGTTAATTCGACTCATTTGATTTATAACTGTTTGATTTCTTAACTCTATGTAAACAAATGGACGATATATTATTGAGTTGATAATATTAAATAGCATTACAAGAAAACATTTAACTTTGGGGAAACTGAATAAAAATCGGAGCAAACACTGCGTGTAAGATCCTTTATCGAACACATATATAGTATCTTTGTTTTGTTAAGTTTTGTTGTTTAACGTCATATTAAACTTCGTAGGTTCGGATTGGTTTTATGTCACATCAACCATCGATGTTATTTAATGCCAAATCCATTTTATACATATAAACAGTTTTATTTAGTTATATATTTGACCCATAGGTAGCACCATATCAGATGCTACCACTCTGGACCAGAACAGACCAGGAAGCGAATGCAATACAACTGTACTCTGCATTCTCAAAATTCTCACCATTGGATTGTTTAGTGCCTTTCCAGGACACTCGTTGAGAGAGTCTTACCCTCTGCAGAAATCAAGTGGATGTATTCTACAGCTCCAGCTGAATGGTCCAATTAACCTTCAAATCCAAGAAGTATACGTATATATATATATATATATATAGAGAGAGAGAGAGGGGGGAGAATAACTATGCCTCTCTCCTTATTTAGACTTCATATTTGCGGAAATAAATTCTAGTTCTGATGTAGCTGTCATTATAGCTAAATTTGAAAAAAGTTAATTTATCTGCTTCCTTTTTGTTTCATATATATATATATATACATATTATCATCCATAGACAGACTGTTTCGTTATATCACAGTGTACCTAGACACGTAGGACGCTTCAAGTTGAGATCGAAACCCGCCGAACTTTACGTTAGACTTAGTATTAGACCACTCGGCCAACAAGCGTACTACGTCAGCTTGGGAATTATAAGGTATTAAATAGTAGCGTTTGTTTGTTTATACAGTTTATACCTTACCATATACCAGAGTGCTCAATTCGTTCGAAGAGCTTTATATCTCGTACAAACTTTACAAGCGGTTAAATACTATACTGGACCTTCGATTTGAGTAGGAATGAACCGCTTTGATCACAACCGTTTAATCTATGTCCATTCTACTCTGATTTTTTTAAATCATTAAAACAATGACGAAAAGCATATGTTATGTGCAAACCATACAAATTTGCCATTCATTTGCAAATTGGACTGGCAATTGACTTAATTTAAAAAGAAAATTTATGTGTACGACTCAAATAAGCGTCCCTCTACGATGAACTAATTTTGTTCGGTTTATTTTTCGTACAAAGATACACAAATACGCACATATATGCGAGTGTTGTTCATCTGATTGTGGGCGCATGTGTGTGTATGATTGCGGTGCCTCTGTGTAAGTATATTTTGCCTTTGAGTGTAGATAGGTTATGATATTATTTTTGCTTTGTGCATTTAATGTAAGCCTTCATTAGCTCTAGCATTGATAACTTGGAAGTCGTCCAACATCCGGTTATTTTATCTTCAACAATCGATTTTACCGAAACTTACCAATTAAAGGCAACTACAGGGCCGTTAATGTTCTGTCTTTGAGCAGTTCACTGAATGTCTTTTAGTCTCAGGGTTCATTAGGATTGATTCTTATGTATGACGCATTGCTGTAAGGAATATTATGATGAATAATCACTTTGTGATGAAATTTCTTTAAGGAAATCGAAGTCGATGAAAGAATTATAAAGCCGTTCTTTAATTCTTACAGAATGAATTCTACTTCTAAATTCGGAACCCTGTATCTTATAATCAAGTAAAAAGCCTTAAAATTGAATTATCATCTCTTCCGAAGAAAAGCCCTTCCAAATTAAAACAATACGTGATATTCATTACTTTTGCAGAAGAAATGTTGTAAATTCACTGCTTTTAGTATATTATTAAGACTATTATTAACAGTAGGGAGTTACTCCCACAGTGGCATATCAGTCACGTTGGGGCTACCTGGGTAATCATTTTAGAGGAATTTATGGAAATTCTTTTTCGTACTTAGATACATATATAAGTACACGTGTGTTGTGCTTCAGTATGCATCTCAAGGCAGAACATAAAGTCAAGTTAGTGCAGGTCTCACTAGAAAACAAGCCTCCAATTGTCCATTTCCATCACAATTCTGATTTAGCGGCACTTCAGATGCTGGGCAATAAAGTGGTTTTGAAGTGATGGAAGCGTAAGTTGCTGGTGGGTAAGCCACCTGAAAATTCGCTGCTTTATCTTTGAACCAAGAGACATTATTATCATGTGGCTTTAAAAAAAAGGGTAAGTGTTCACTGAAAAGTATTTAACCAATTTAACCGACGTAACTAAAGAGTGAGTGTGTGATACAAGGTCAAGCTACCTCGCCGGAAGCAAGGCTTTTAAGGGAGCAAAAATCGATCCAGTTCAATCCTTTATGGAGCATCTCAGGCATCTAGCAATTTATTCAACCCTTACTTCTTTTACTCAAGGAGTCGGGTACTTTCCACAAGGATGGGTCCAAGAAACTGAGCCCACTATGTTATTTGGAAGCCTCGCAGATGAACGTTCAACGTAGTCTAATTCGGTAACATGCTTTACGTGTGAAAACTGGACAATATCGAAACGAAAAAAAACAAAAACAAGAGCATTTGTTATGATGAATATAGCTGATCACAAGGGTCTTCCGAAGTTCTGCTCGGGTTGCAAGAACTTAGATGATCAGGCGTGGTCTCGAATTAGACTACACTGTACGTTCATTAATGTTACTTTCAAATTCCATACGGAGGAAAGTTGTGCATAACGTATTAGCGTCCTATCACGATACTAATGACTCAGTCGTGCTTCCCACTGCTTCAACTTCTCTGATCACATGATATACGCCCTACAATCTAGCCCTAACCAAAATATCACTAAACTTTTTGACTCATCCTAGTAATATCAGCCTTGTTGGCTGAGGCTGTTGAATACACCAATTGCATCTCTGCAGAGAATTAAGACCCCCACAACGACTGCCCTGGATATGGCACAATTTGATAGTGATATTCTAATCTAAATTGTTACAGTTAAATAGCAATGCTTTAAATCATTTGATTTTGTGCAACCCAATGATTAATATTGTATTTGATAGAAACTATTAAATTGCGATCAAAAAATTAGTTCAGACTGGTTTTGAAATATTATCAAGAAAATGTGTTTACAAATCATATATATATATATATAAAGAGGATTTGGCATAAATGATCTACAATGGTTTATATGCCATAAAACCCAAGCTAAACCAAACCTAGTAATATATAAGCATGTACACATTAACACACGTTTTATCTTCTATCCGTCGCAGGCTTAACTCTTTACAAGATGTGATAAAAAATATCACGACTAAAACTGTATTTACCAAGGGATTAATGCATGAAACGTCTACATTAATATGTGCTTAGACTGAGGGATATCGTCGTAACAACAAGTGTTCAAATCCTGGGAAATGCTTTTTTGCATTTCACTTCGCACTACTGCATTGAGAAAAGTATGAATCAAACTATTCCTACAGCCAACTATTGGTATGGAGTTGAACAGATTGCTCTTTAACCTTTTTTAGACACCCAAACTGTGATTTTAAATAAAATATACTCTATTTAAAAAACAGATCTTCTGTCTCATCCTGTCCGCAGTTGACGGGGTTTGATAATTTCTCACCCACCGTTATTTTATTTTTTTTCCAGATAATGTTTAATTCTATTAAAAACCGCCTGGTAATAGAATTTGTTAAATAGAAATGGATTCCGAATGAGATCATCTAGATTTGGTTCAATAAGCCAGAGCAAGAATCGGGTTAGGAGGGATCTCAAAGTCAGATCTCAAATAATTAAAATTCATTGCAGGCATACCATGTCAAAATTTAAAAACTGTGCCAGAAACGCATGGCACTTAACCAAATTCCTACTAGGTCTTGGAATTAGAGAGTTATGATGATAAATATATTTTAACGTCACTGATTCCAAAGTTTATATTTATAGATTGTCAATTTTCGAATCAAGGGAATACTTTTATATACTTAGACATATAGGAGGTGCCCGTGGTGAAATAGTTATCGTCGTAGGAAATGAACACGGCGACTCGAGTTCAAATCCTGGACGAGAATGATTGCATTTCACATTGCACTAATACCCTTGGGAAAGAAATGAATCCAATAATTCTCCCTCCAGCTATGGGTAAATAGTAGGACAGACTGAGTTCTTCAGCTTTGGTGAGGCAACTAGTCTAAGAGAAGGAAAACTCTGAATTCAAACCTGTTAAACTCCGCTTAAAAATTGACCTTGTGTCATATCCTGCCTGAGCGGAGGGGCTGGTAAATAGGATACACTTAAACATATAGACGTACACAAAATAAACCAATTAACTCATATAAAAGATACCATTGGTGGCCAGCAAGTTTAAATCAACTTAAATTCTCAGCGTGAAAGGTATATTATTGCAAAAAAGAAATAAAGAAAGGAAATTCTTTCATATGTAGAATTTACAATTTATTATATCTGAAAAATTAAAATGATTGGAGGAATACTGAACGTTACTTGAACATTATCATTAAGTTATTAATTGGGTGGATGCACTACATGGACGCTAACTAAACGTCTGGAAAAAAAACTAGACGGCAATTACACAAGAATTCTGTGAGCAATATTGAACAAGTCCTGGAGGCAACACCCCAAAAGCACCAACTATACGGCCACCTACCTCCCATCATGAAAACTATTCAAGTTAGACGAACCAGACATGCAGGACACTGCTGGAGAAACAGGGACGAGCTTATAAGTGATGTACTCCTATGTACCCCCACATATAGCTGGGCAAAAGCAGGACGACCAGCTCGAACATACATACGGTAGCTCTGTGAGGATACGGGATGTAGCCCTGAAGACCTGCCAGAGGCGATGAACGATAGGAAGAAGTGGCGGGAGAGGATCAGGGATATCCGTGCTAGCGGCACGACATGATGATGATGATGATGATTAAATGGATTACTTGTAAGAGCATCTTAACGCTATTGCTCTAAGAAAGATTGCTATGTTTTTCCGTAGAAATTGGATGATTATGATATAGATGTACTGTTGATATTTATCTAGGGTAGCAAAAAATTATAAAAAATAGAAACTGACGCCAGTAGCACACAAGTATCAGTTATAATAGTTGTAATTGTCAGGAAAAGTTTGAAGCAGCGGTACCAAACGTTAAAAAATCCTCATCATAATCGACTATTTTTCGTGGACTAGTTCCATTGACCGGAGAAATAGGTCTACACGACAAACAGCTCAATATTGGGTACGTTTAATGCAGTAGGCACTTTCGGAAGTTGTATTATTTCTAAGCAGGAGTTATGTTCGCTTCCACAAATAAAAGTTTGTGAAAGAGACGCATGGTGAAGCAAGCAGAATTTGAGTGGTAGTAATCGCGCTGTTTGGACTATTTGGATGTTGCCCGATGGTCAGCGTAGGCTTGAGACCACACACACACACACACACACATATATATATATATATATATATATATCACCAATATTTTAACATTTCAGCGGCGACGTTTGTAACGAGTAGAAATTTTGAAAGCGGCGTGGGGTCAGCAATACTAATATTTCATTTCGAGATACTGCCTTCTTTTTTGCTGTATTCTAGCAAAATTTAGGCATATCCATTGTAAATGTAACATATTTATATGATTACCATAAATTTATATATATATATATATATATATATAATCAAAATACAAAAATAAAGTAATCCAAAAATGATGGATTTATTATAAATGAACATCAACGTTAAAACGTTTCGGTCTTAGTAAATCTTCATCAAGACTTTAAGATGATTAAGCAAGGGTTGCTAGATAAACGATGGATTATTATTGAAGGTTTTCTAAAACCAAAATAGAAATCTGAGCTCAACAATAAGAGGTGACATATAAATAAGCACATGTCACCTAGCAGCTCACTCAAAAGAAATGAGTACAGATTTGAATAGATGGATTATTTTTTAAGGTTTACTAAAACCGAAACTTTTTAACATTGAGTTTCCTTTATAGAAAATTAATCATTTTTGATTACTTCGTTTTTCTATTTTCTTCTCACTGTCGGATAATTTTCCATTATTTACTTCCATATATGTATACATCAGTTGAGTCGATATAAGCTCACCTGAAGACCGAGGAAGTAAAGCACAAAGTCGTGCGTTTTAACCCTATTTTATTATTATTTATTTTATTATCATTAGACCGATTCCAAAGTAGTTCTTCAATTTCTTTTCAACCGGTTAGATCGATCCTCCGACGCTGGTGTTCATTTTTATGCAATCAACTGAGACCATTAATCCCTCCTTCAGGTCGGGTAGGGGGAAATAATCAAAATTTTCGCTCATAAAAAAAAGATAAAAAATTATATATCCAATTAACTGAAACTGAATGGAGGTGCCCGTGGTGTAATTGTTATCGTCGTAGGAAATGAACACGGTGACACGAGTTCAAATCCTGGACGAGACTGATTGCATTTCACATAGCACTAATACTCTTGGGAAAGGTATGAATCCAATAATTCTCCCTTCAGCTATGGGTAAATAGTAGGACAGACTAGGTTCTTCAGCCTTGGTCAGGCAACTAGTCTAGGAGAAGGAAAACTCTGAATTCAAACCTGTTAAACTCCGCTTAAAAATTGACCTTGTGTCATATCCTGCCTGAGCGGAGGGGTTGGTAAATAGGATTAACTGAAATCGGTACGTATTTTTTTACAGTGGGGAGCATGGAGACAAATGCTTATTTCTGTATCTAAACTTATAACTGAGCCCAGATTTCTTATTCTTTTCTTCTGGGAAATAGTCATATTCAATTTCTCCTCCAAATACCCTTCCATTGTTTTGTTTTTTTTAAATTATTTTCCATTCAGCAGCAGCTATTCTTTTGTTGAATTTGTAGATTATGATCCTATGGGAACTTTTTATGCTTTTAACGTATTATCGCTAGTATAAAGTAGTTTTATGATCATAAATTATGTTTTCTTGGTCGTTCGATGTACCCTAAATTTGTCATGTTTGACTTTTCATCAATTTTCGCAGTAGTCCAACTGGGTTGCGCAGGTGCATTACTCTCCATTCTCACTAGACTAAGCTTAATACACCTTTTTTGTTTCATAAAAGGAAACCGCACCTTCATATGAATTTTGGCTGACCATTCAATTGCACTAGTGGGTAGAGTGTTTGCGAATGGCTTGGGAGACCGGGATCAGTTCCCGTTCTTGTCATACCAAAGACTTGATACATCCATGCTTAACAATCAGGGTTATAAGATACGTATCAAGGGTAAAGTGGGGCAATCCTGGAAAAAGAGTTGCGCCCTCCTCTACATTTCGGTGTAGTAGCTAATAAAAAGGGAGCCTTCGAGTTGCCTTCGACTACTGTCATCAATTTTACTTGCATATACAGCAGCAAATATTCACACCATGTCATATATGGGCCAGCAGAAGTGCTTACATCAATGGAAAACTCAATTGGATTTGTATGGAGAATGAGGATTCCTTCGAAGAAAGAAAATGCTTGTGTGTAATCAACCCCTCCGCTTCGGATAGGATGCAGCGCAAGGTCAATCTTTTAGCGGAGGACTGCTGGTTTTATTTCTAGACTGATTGTCATACCAAGATTGAAGTATTCAGTCTGCCTAATTGTTTACCCAAAAATGATGTGGTCGACAAGAGATGAATTAGTGCCTTTTTCAAAGGGAATTAATTCATAGTGAAATGTAAACTACCACATCCAAGATTTGAACCCTGGTTCCCGATTCCATTTGCTACGATGATAGCGATCCCGTTAAGCGCACTCACCGGTGGTGATTGTCTAATCATTTCCAAGAACCAACGTTGGGATTGACAGTGTCGATGAGATGAAATGATGTCGCAAAAATGATTGTATTGTTCTGGACTTTCTCTTTTTGTTTTTTGTTTTTTTTCATTTTTCTTAATTGAGCCGTATTTTCGAGGTATGGAGACAAATAAATCTTTAGTTATAGGATAGGTATTTATTAGCGGTTTGGTCTGTAGATAATTCCAAACGATTGTTTATTTTGCCCCTCTGCGTGTGATCGTAGGAACTGTGCCAACATCTGTGTGATACGCTGGCGGAGAGCAACTCTCAGTACATATCACTTGCGTTCACCCTGCTTTTTTTCACTTCTTCCATTGGCTACTGGGTCAGTTTCCTTAGTTGTTGCTAGGCCATCTCTCTCTCTTTCTCTCTCTCTCTCCCTCTCTCTCTCTCTCTCCCTCTTAAAAATACTTAGTTTACATATACAGTGTACGGGGCCGACCTTTATATCGCTATTCTTCAGACATACCTCTTTTAAAACGTTGTTGTTGCGTACTGTGTAGATCTGACCTTTGAAATCGTTGTTGCATATGTATAGGCCAACCTTTCCTATCTATTTTTGTTCACTTCACTATGATTTTTTTTTTTGGCATTTTTTTCCTCTTTTATGTTGATCTCCTGGCCACGTTCCATATTATAACACTGGACTAGACTGATTTCAGAAAGAACACAATGTCTCCTCCTCAAAAGGTTATTTTAATCATCTCTACATTAACATAAGGGTATTTGTGTGAGTCTTTAGTCTTCTCTCCTCTAGATGGCACTGCATACTTAATCGTGCATTTTAGAGAAAGTGCATACTTTTCTGAATTCCCGTTGAAGGGAGAGTACTCGCCATATAAGGCTGCTGTCAATTGCACAATTAATCGTAAAACGAAAGCACAAAGGCTGCATTTTTAAATATTATGCAAACATTTAAAAAGTTGAACAATAACAGCAGCAACCAGGCGGAAACAAGTGAACAAAGACAGAATGGGTTAGTTGGAAGCATCCCTTTTTCCCTATCTATTACCAAATTGCGGGCGACGAGCACTCGGCAATGAGTCAACATTGAGAGGTTGAAAGATAATTATTCCTTTCACGTAATCCGTTATCTGTCATCTAATCTGAACGAACATCTCCCCGTTACCCCCAAGTTATGGATGACGCAGACAGCTGGCTTTTCTCTTTCACTTTCTTTATTTCTCTCTCTCTCTCTCTCTCTCTCTCTCTCTCTCTCTACTTGTCCTTCTCAAATTCTTTCTCTTTCCTTGCATCTCTCATAATCTTTGTCTACATCTTCATATTTCTTTCCATCCCAATCTTCATAACCCTTAACCTCTTGTTTTTATTTACTCTCAAACTCTATCTCCCTCCACCCCTCTCTCTCTCTCTCTCTCTCTCTCTCTCTCTCTCTCTCTTTCTCTCACCCATTGACACATTATCTCCCTCTTTTTCTCTTTCTTTCTCTTTCTCTCCTCCCAGGCTATTTTTTAAAAGTATATTTTTATTATATTTTATTATTACTATTATTTTTTTTTCTTAATTAACTTGATCCTTTTGCAATAGACATTATTGTCATTTTTTCTATTACGTAGTATTGGTCGTAGCGATATTGTCTATCGTATTTCCTCCAATGCACTTGACATCATCATTATCATCTCTGCTTCTTCTTCTTCTTCTTCTTCTTCTTCTTCTTCTTCTTATTATTATTATTATTATTATTATTATTATTATTATTATTATTATTATTATTATTATTCCTCTTCTATCTCTTAATTTTTTTTTATTTGCCGATGTTCTTCAATTTTTCTTCTTCTTCGTAATTTAAATTCTTTTTTTCTTCTTCTCTATTATTATTATCATTATTATTATTATTAGTAGTAGTAGTAGCGGTAGTAGTATTAGTCGTTGCTTGTTCACTTTTATGTTCTTATGTTTAATTTTTTTTTAATATAATCGGTAATAATGCTGTTAATCATAATTATTTGCAAAACAGTTATCAGACAGCATTATTATTATTATTATTATTATTATTATTATTATTATTATTATTATTATTATTATTATTAACACTGTAGTACCTTCAAAACTACTCGACCTATTAATACTAATCCTAATACTCCTGTTATATTTTATCTTCCTCTACGTTTTTCTCATTTTATAAAAAAATAAACGCTGTAATTTTTTAAAAAGACTAATATACGTGAAATATTTTGAATTTTTATCTTTATTCGTAATAACGGTAGCAGTTTAATAATAGTTTATTTTACAAGTAGTAGCATAATATATTTTTAATTTGCTTTTTTAATCACAACTACTTGAGAGAAATCAATTAAAACAATAAATAAGATACAAGTCAAATTAAAAACTTTCCTGGATTATTATTATTATTATTATTATTATTATTATTATTATTATTATCGTTGTTGTTTTAGTTGCTGTTGTTAGTTGTAGTAGTAGTAACTGGTACAATAAAGCCAAGATTATTTTTAATGAATGTCCGATTTATTTCACTGAAGGTCAACTAAAGACGAGATTTTGCTCATGTTCTTTTCACTTTCACTTTAATGTTTTACGTCTTTAGATATACGAGTTTACACATGCTTTCTGGAAGGTTTTGCATTTATCATTTATTAGAATTTGTCAAGGGTTTTCAAACTCTCTGTACCTGGTGGACTTTGCTAGATTTCGAGTGACGGCAAATCTCTCCGACTCACAGTGACTTTTCTCAGTATTCTAGCCGATCTCCACTATTCTGTGGTTTGGCCAGTCTTAAATCCTTGCACTCATCTTACGTTTTCCGAATTATTTCAAGAGCCAAGATCGATAATTCGTATCACTTTCATATATTACAAAGTAGTTTAGTTCTTTGACAACGTCTTGGTATTTACTTAGTTTTTCGTTTTGAATTCATTTTAGTTTGTGATCTGCTGGGACAGAGAAAACCACATGCGAACAAGTTCTTTTCTTCTGTTTGAGTTTAGTAATATCTGCTTTTCAGGTTTTTATTTGGTCAACCGTTTTAACCACAACATCTGATAAAATGTTATGTGTTTCGTGTTCCAGAGAAAGTCTATTCTGCACATATGTTATTATTCTGTATGGTTGATATTCTGTGGTCTGCGCAGATCCTAATTAATCGCTTTTCCTATCCAGTCATGCATATATTTTTTCTCATCACATAGTCTACATTTGCCATTTTCTTCTTCTCCTTCTTCTTCTTCTTCTGATCATCTAATCATGGCCAAACGACTAATACTAGTGAGAGTCAACAAAGAAAGAGAATCGGCCTAATAGAGGATTTTGCCGTTCCGGCCGACCTCAGAGTAAAACTGAAAGAAAGTGAGAGACATACCAAGACAGTGTAAGAAAAGTAAAAAAACAAAACAAAACTATGGAACGAAAAGTGACTGTGATACCAGTTGTAATTTGTGAACTCGGATTAATATCGGAATCGGATAACTTTGAAATAAAAGAACGAGTGCAAATCATCCAAGCTACAGCATTGCTGAAATCGGTCAGAATACTGCGGTGAATCCGTGAGAAGACTTGACGTCATTCAGACCTCAATGGAAAATCATTAGGAAACACTGGTATGGAAAATTCTGAAAATATTAATAATAATGCTAATTATAGAAAATACTAACGGTACAAATTAGGAAAGTGATTTATGATATGCTAATAAGCCACATACTCATCCAAAGGTACAAAAAGCATACCGCAAGTGGACTATAGGTACTGGAGAGCTACTATACCTTGATCAAAACATTCGGAAGGACACCAAACAGAGGCAGACAAATCTAGCTTTGACATGGATTGACTACAAAAAGGCTTATGATATGGTCCTAAAAAGTTGGATAATGGACAGTCCAAAAATATACAAGATATTCGGCGAAGTTATAAAGTTTATCGAAAAGACCATGCAAAATTTGAGAGTCGAACTGACGTCAGGTGGAAAAAGCTCAACTGAGGTGAAAATCCAGAGAGGAATCTTCCAGGGACATGCGCTATCACCATTACTATTTGTAATAGAGATGATACCACTCAATCACATTCTCAGGAAATGTATAGGCGGATACAAGCTTCATAAATCGCAGGAAAAAATCCCCCGCCTTATGTAAATGGATGACATCGATTTGTTTGCCGAAAATGAAAAAGAATTGGAAACCCTAATACGGGCAGTGAGGGTATACAGTCTGAATATAGGGATAGAATTTGGCATAGAAAATGTTCAATGTTTATAATGAGAAGCGGAAAACAACAAAAGACGGAAGGAATAAAACAACCAAACCAAGAAAAAATCAGAACGCTTGGAGAAAAGGAAACTTACAAATACTTGTGAATATTGGAAGTAGTCTTCATCAAACATATCGAGATGAAAGAAAAAAAACAAAAAACGAATAACTCAAGAAAATGAGAATGCTACTCAAAACAAAACATCGTTGCTGAAATCTCATCAAAGGGATAGAAACATGTGCAGTACCCCTCGTTAGATGCTCTTAAAGTGGATAAGAGAAGAATTTCAACAAATGGACTAGAGAACTTGAAAACTCAAGATGATGCCTTAGGCTTTATATCCCAGACTCGACACACAGAGTATGAGTCAAGAAATGAAGGAGGAAGCGGACTCACCAGCATTCAAGAAAACGTTGATGTATCGATAGAACAATGGAAATATTACATAAACAAGCGCGAGGAAGACTCATTACAGATATAAAAAAAACAATACAGAAAACACAAGCATCTATAGAGAAAAATAACTTGAAAAAAAAAGGGAACAAAGACAACTTTAAGCAAGAAACAGACGAAATCTCTCACGAGAAAACTTGGACATGGCTAAAAAAACCAAAAAAAACAAAAAAAAACCAACAAAAATCTTTAGAGAGACGCTGAATACCTCGAAATAGCAGCACAGAACAATTATATCAAAGCAAGAATATATAAGACGCAGCAAAATATCAAATGTACATAATGTGGTGATAGAGATAAAACGATCAATTGCTTAATAAGCGAATACAGAAAATTAACGTAAAAATATTATGAGAGTAGACATGATTGGGTGCAGAAGGTTATCCACAAGGAAATGTGCAAGAAACTGAAATTTAATCATGCAAACAAGTTGTATAAGGACAACCCAGAATTTATACAGGAGAACAAGATGCACAAACTCCTAAAGGATTTTGATATACAAACAGATCACCAAATCTCGGCCAGACGATCAGACCTTGTGATAGTTAACAAAAAAATACGGAGAACTTGCCAAATTGTGGAATTTGCCTTCCTGGCAGACCCCATAGTTAAATTCAAGGAAAGTGAAAGAAAGATAACTGTACCTTGCTAGGGGACTGAAAAATATAAAACTATAGAACATGAAAGTGACGGTGATACCAATAGTAATCATTGCGCTCGGTATAGGCAACAAAGGATTAGTAAAGTGACTGTATGAATTGAAAATAAGAACATGGATGGAGACTAGTGAAACTACAACTCTTTTAAGATCGGTCAGTATCCAGAAAATAGACCTGGAGACATGAGAAGACTTTCTCTCACTCAAACTCCCGTGAAAGACCATCAGCTGATTATGGTGTGAAAAACTCTCAAAGGTGTGAAATGATAATATTAGATTCAAATTTGACGATGATGACAAATGGTGATGCAGAAAACAGAATCTTTGCCCAGTCGGCTGGGGCTGTAGAATACACCGACTGCACCTCTGCAGAGGGGTAAGACCCCCCCCTAACGAGTGTCCTGTTTATGACACTAAACAATCTGATGATGAGGTTCCTGCAATATTGGAGCTTTGGGGAATGTGGAGTACACCTTCATTGCCATTGCTCCCAGGTCCATTCTGGCCAGGAGTGATAGCGCCTGATAGGGCCCTATCTGTCGGTTAAATAGAACTAAAGAAATACTTGTGCTAAACGGATTTGTTTGAGTAAACTGAATAGCTTGAAATAGAAATATTTTACATTTAAACCGTATTTACATTTAAACTGCGTGCTTATGCTTAACTGAATTATTTGGAATAGAACTGTTTTTCGACATTAAAACTGTATTTACACTTAACTGAATTGTTACATATAACTGCTTGAATAGTTTGGAATAGAAATGTTTTTGACAAACTGTGTACTTATGCTAAACTGAATTGTTTTAAATAGAACAGATTATTTACAGGAAAATGGATTTGGCGTTAAATAACCTACAAAGGTTGATATGCCATAAAACCCAACCAAGCAACCAGCCAAAAAAATATTTGTTTGATAAAATAGGACTCATAAAATTCATTATGATTTTTAGACATAAACACGTCATCCAATCCAAGCCTCAAGACTGAACTGGGTATCAATTAACGAAATGGTAAGAACTTAGCAACTTGTATTTTTGCCGTTCTAGCGGATCATTGAGTGAAAATGAAAGAAAGCGAAAAATCATACTCATACTTAGATCTTCAAAGAGAAAAGAAAATAACATCTAACATGAAAGTGGCCCTGACCCCATGTTTGTCCGCTTTGAATGGCACCAAAAGATCTGGGGAAACTACTGAAGGAATAGGAGACCAGAAGAATCGAGACTACCCATCAAGACCGGAGGAAACTTGCAGTCATTCAGACTTCGGTGAGGAACTATCAGTTTTAACTGGTATGAAAAGACCCAGAAGGCGTCAATCATAATAATTGTATAAATCTCTTCTAATAGCAGCACAAAGAGACGCCATAAGGACCAACCATATGAAAGCAAAAATGAATAAGACGCAACAAAACAAAAGATGTAGGTTATTTGGTGATAGAGGCGAAACGATTAATTACATATTAAGCGAATGCACCAAATTAGCACAGAAATAATATAAAACTAGACAAGACAAGGTAGGCAAGGTAATCCACTGGGAATTCTTCCAGTAAAAGAAATATGATCACACGAACAAATTGTATATACACAAGCTAGCATCTGTTCTTGAAAATAAGACGCACAAACAAATCTGGGATTTTGAGATACAGACGGATCACCTAATCTCAGCCTGACAAACAGACCTTATAATAAACAAAAAAGAAAAGAAAAAAAAACAAATAACTTGCAGAATTGTGGACTTTGTTGTCCCTGCTGACCAGAGTAAATCTGCAAGAAAGTGAAAAGAAAGAGAAGTTCTTGGACCTTGCTGGGGAATTGAAAATACTGGAACATGAAAGTAATAATTATACCAGTTGTAATTGGTGCTTTGATACGGTCAACAAAAGGATTAATACTAGGATTAGGGGATTTGAAAATAAGAGGACGTGTGGAGACCATCCAAACAACTAAATTATTGAGATCGACCAGAATACTGAGAAGAGTCCAAGAGAATTGAGGAGACAAGCTGTCACTTAAATTCTTGTGAAAGGTCATCAGCTAAGACTGATGTAAATAACCCTCAAGGATTAACCATAATAATAATAATTTATGAAATAATAGACATGGATTATATCAAGATATATGTAAATAAAGACAAAAAAGAAGCACTGCTGCAAACAATAAAAATGTACAAGCATTATATATGAATAGAATTTGACATTAAAATGTATTACACTAATGAAAAATGGGAAAAGAGAAACAACATAGGGATTACTATAGGAAATACGAATACTTTGGGATACCGGAAGCAGAATAGATCAGAGAAGCCGAGAATAGAGAAAAATAAAGGATTGCGTACTAAAAAGAACGAGAAAACGTCTTGAAGCTAATCTCTTTAGCAGAAACCTCTACAAATGAGTAACCACCTGTGTGTTCGTTTTTGTAAATACTTTAGACCATTTTTAAATTTGACAACGGTTTAATTAAGACAAAAAGTTAAAAAAAATATGAAAATTAATGACTGCACAAAGTGTTACATCCGAGAGATGACATAGGCTATGTGTCAAGAAAAGGTGGATGAACAGATATCGTAAGCATTTTGTCTTGTGTATCGCATCAACAAAATGTCTCGAGGAATAGATTAAAAAGAGAAAAGAAAAGCTACTTACAACAGCCAATGACAGCAAAGTAACATATAAACAAACAAACGAAAAAGAAAAACTGGAAAACTAAAATGGGAGAAAACCAACTGAAAGGATATTTAAAGCGAGATTGCAAATGAGAAGACGTAGACATAGTTAAGAAAGGAAAATCTTAAGAAAGTAATCGTTTTTGTTTTAGTAGTAGTCCAAACGAACGCCATATGAATCAGCTATATTCAAGTGATTTTTTAAATGCAAAACAGAATAACGCGTTTAGATAGGTGTTGAAATTATCCACCACTTAATAAATGAATGCGTTAAACTAGCGCAAAAGGAGTATATGCATAAGTATAACCTATTGACCTCATGAGTAGTGTGTTCGCCAATGGTCCGGGAGACCGGGGTTCAATCCCAGGCCAAGTCATACCAAAGACTCAAAAAATGGTACTTGATGCCACTTTGCTTAACACATAGCATTATAAGGGAAGGATCAAGAGTAAAGTGGAGTAATCCAGGTAATAGAGTAGCGTCCTCCCCGACACATCTATGTAGTAGCAATTGAAAAGGGAGCCTTAGGGTCACCCTCTACTAAGGTAGCCAACTTTACTTAATTTGCTTATGACTTAATTGGAAAGGAATTTTGATCAGACTACCAATTGATATATGTCTTACAAAGTAAGGCAGACTTTCTAAGATTTACAAATGGATCAGCATTTTTCATTTCCTACGGACCTGAGATGGCTTCACCGGTTGTGTATAGGAGAAACCTTGTGTCTTTGTGTCACCCACTCATTTACCTCGACTACCGACAGGTCACTGCTTCCATTAAGGACTATATCTCGGTCAATATGACTATCGGCCCAGGTTGTGTCTTTAGATCCTAACAACCGAAATCGCCAACAGCCGATTGCCAAATAAATCAGATTGGGCTGATCATTCAGAAATAAATAAATTGGAGTCACAATGCCAGAGACAAAAAAAGATGGGTTGTTCAGTAATTAATAAAAAGTTTAGTTTGCAAGAAGAAATAAAAAAGAAAATAAATAAATAAATAAATAAGTCCATTTTTATAGAATGCTATTACATGCAGGTCTTTTCCCTGTAGAGTGAATTTATGTGATTCAGAGACCTTGCCCCTTTTATCGCAGCAGTCAGTCTATTTTAGAAGTTGGCTCACTTTTCTGTAAGCTAAGTCGCTCAGCATTTCTCGTACGGCCATTAATTCTTTCTTCAGCTTTCCGATAGGTAACTCTTGGTTCTCGCTTCTCTGTCTCAGAAGGTTTGATTTAAGGCTAAAATTCGGAGTGTTAGTGGGTCCCTTTGTCGACTGCTGTCTGCTGTCTCTGCTGTCTGTCTGATATCTGCGGGAAAATTCTCAGTTTTTTATTATTCTTTTACTTAATTCCTGGTGGGCGTGTTTTATCAACGGTTTTCTTCTTGCTTAGATTTCAGTAAGTAATTCCATCCATGCTTGCTTATTTCCCACTTCAACGTTGACTTTCTGTGACTTTTACTCAAGAAGGAAGGGTTTCCTCCCTCTTCCACTTATCGGCTACTGCACCTACTTCTCCACTTGGCAGTCTCTTCTATCATGTGAGCAAAACGTCATGTCAAGAAAATTACTCAGTCCTTCGAAGAAGAAGAAACAAATCAAACTATTTTTTTTTCATATTTTCCCATAAAAATCATATCTGCACCTGGTTACGATTGATCCCTTTTATCTGACCTCAACAATTTACCTTGTCATTGTTTTGGCTTTGCTGTCTTCAATGACACTTTTAATACGATTCAAAATATATACTTAACTTTCTCTTTTTTTTTTTAATTCTTTCTGCTTAAAAAATAATTTCCATGTCCACATTTCTGCCCAGTCAAAATTAAACAATATTTCTTGCTTTTCCGTTTTGATAATATATTATATCATTCTTCTAAAACCTATGTACTCATTTCATTCTTCTAAAATCCCTGATGATTATTTTTCTACGATCAAAATCATTCTCAAATTCCTCTCACTTCAGATCTCTGTCACATTACCCACTATGATATATTAGAGGCTAATGTATTTAACAATATCATAGTATGCAATTCTATCTCCAATCACGCTAATAATTGCACTTTCTGTAGGGAAGGGATTTTTTCTGTAGAAACTGACTCACAAGCAACGGTCTGCCAGCGTAGCTCACTTTTTTTTACATTAAATAAACACCCTGTAGCGAGAATAAAGAAGAAGAAGAAGAAGAAGAAGAAGAAGAAGAAGAAGAAGAAGAAGAAGAAGAAGAAGAAATAGGATTAAGTAGTTGAAACGTCGGTCAAAAAGTTATGGCGCTCTAAACGTCTATGAGACTTTTTAAGAAAACAATGAAAATAGCACACACATAAAGGCAAACAGCATAAAAAGCCTAACCACCATACACACACACACACACACACACACACACACACACACACACACACACACACACACACACACAAATATATATATATATATATATATATTGAGAGAGAAAGAGGATTCTTGTTTATTTGAAATTACCCAACGTTTTTTACGACCATCTATTGAGTAGAGCAATAATTTTTTCATCTGAAAGAATATATATATATATATATATATATATATATATATATATATATATATATATATATATATATTACGTATGAATTGCAAATTAATTGTTTGAATGTATCTATTTTTTTTTTGCAATTTACGCTTTCCAGAGTATCACTTCGATATATGAAAATATTATATTAGTATTTTTCTAACAAATCTGCTTTACTTCGAAAAATGAATTTTTTTTATATCAAGTAGCAAGGAAAAGTATGTACCAGGATCGTTAAATAAGTTTCCAGACATTTTTTCGTATGGGCACTTTTATTAATAGTACACATATGAAACTCTAGTCCCCTTCGAAGTAATCTCCTCCAGTTGCAATGCACTTGTTGTATCATTTCAACAACTTCTGGATGCTCCCATGGAAGTCCTTTTGTTCGAGCATATCAATAACCTTCGTCACAGCCTCTTTCATCTCCTTAATTGTCTCATAACGATAGCCCCTAAGCTTAGCGAATAAGCAAAAGTCACAGGGAGCAAGGTTTGGACTATAGGGAGGGCGTGGAACTGTTTTGATGCCCATATTGGTCAAATAGTCAGTGACAAGGATGGAGTTGTGGACTCGTGCATTGTCCTGGTGGAAATGCCACTGACCAGATTTGAAGAATGCTGGCCTCTTCCCTAGGAATCTCTTCCTGAACTCCCTTAAAACCTCAACATAGTAACCCTAACCCTAAACCTTTAGCCAAGCAATTCTGGTGTATTGACTTTCTTACTCCTCCGACACCTCTCATCATCCTTCACAGACTCCCTGCCTTCCTTAAATCTCTTATGCCACTCAAAAACAGATGCTCGATTCATGCAAGATGGTCGAAAAACAGTCTGAAACATTCCATACGTTTCTGTGGCATTATTACAAGTTTAAAACAGAATTTTATTGCATATCTTTCTTCTAAAGAGTCCTGACGTCCAGATTGCATTTCTGAAATTCACCAGCTGTGACAATCATGCTTTAGTAGGGTGTATTCCAATTGCTGCTGTAGCTGTTCATTTGAACCTGAAATCATAAAAATTGGTCAGTCATGTCATAACTTGTATAGTAATAACATACTGAATTTTCAAGAGTCTACGGCAATTTTAAATGCCCGTACAATAAAAGTCTGGAAACTTATTAAATACACCACGTATCAATGGACACATATTTTAGGAGAAGTCTATTGGTAAACTTATAATTTTGTCGTGTTCCGTTTTTCAATTTTTATTTCTTTGGTTTGATCTCGAAACGAACCGATTAAATCACAACAATTCTCTGGTGATACACTTCAGTAATGACTTGTTTTATTTCTTCAAGATTTGATGGATTGTATTTTCTTAGTGTCCTTTTGACGAGTCCTCAGAAATTTTCTTTCAGATTTATATCTGAGCTATTTGCAGGCCAATGAAGAACATGTCTCATCTTTTCCCGGAACAATTCTCTAGTAGATTTCGCTGTTGGGTGAAGTAAGGTCATGTAGGAAGATGAATTATTTTTTCGCCAAAATTGATCTGAATGAGGGAATAATGAAATGATCGAAAACATCTTGAGAGAGAGCGAGAGAGAGAGAGAGAGAGAGAGAGAGAGAGAGTGAGAGAGAGTAGCATTAATAGATCTTTTCAAGAAGCAGTTCTTTCCAATACAAGTGGCAGATATGCAACCACAATTGATTAAAGGTTGAGGGAACTTTATGCTTTTTTCACGTATTCGATATCATATCTCCCGCATGACTTTCTTCACCATAGGAAATACATACTCTTGATTCATCGACGAAATGACTTAGTTCCATTTCTATTTATATGTTCACAGTGTCTTCGAAATCGGTATCCTGCTGATGGAGTCTCCAGAGTGATGTGTATCGAGAAACAGCTACACATGACTTTAAAAATTTCACCACAGCAGAAAAATAGATTAAAAATAAGGATCCTATTCAACTGACGTTCACCTCCGGCTGTTGTCGTGAGTTTAGAAACGCAGCTGGACGGTTTTCAACCAGTGCGTTTTGTTATTTTCGAGATGGCCGGCTGCGAGCATTCCATCTGAACAGTAATCTCGTTGTGAGTCTTGTAAGCTTCCCACGACGTATGAATGATGGCTTTTTGTGCTTGCGACATATTCTTAACTCTAGCCATTAATGATATTGGGCGATATGCGTAACAGCAAAAACTTCACAATTTCTATATCAATAATTTGACAATGAGAATATTCATAGAATAACCTCCTAATAAAATTGTTAAAATGAAATTATCTGAAATGAAATGTAAGATTATTTATAAATATCGAATCGATCTAGTGTTTCGAATAAAATGTCCCATTTTAATCGAATTCGAGTATGAAAAATGGAAGTTATTCGCAAAAAGAAAAACATTCCATTTCAATGGATATGTTTCGAATGCATTTAATATTTCAAAGAAAAATTATTGACTGTGAATAGAGCATTGATCTCTCTAGACAAAATTCTGATGTTTGAGTATTTTCTCTTTTATTTATTTTCATCTATTATTTACTCTTTTAGAGTTCTCACATCAGCGTCAGCTGATGGTTTTTCACTGGAGTTTGAGTGACAGCGAGTCTCATCAAGTTTCGAGGACTCTTCTCAGTATTCTGGCGGTCTTCACTAATGCTATCGTTTGGATGGTCTCCATTCGTCCGCCAATTTCCAAATCCTCCTGTCCCTTTAAAAACCCTTCAGTAACTGTGCCAAAAGCACCAATCACGATTGGTACAATCGTCACTTTCAGGTTCCATAGTTTCTTCAATTCTCTAGCATGGCCGACAATTTTGCAAGTTCTATTTTTTGTTGTTGATTATTATTTGGTCTTCTGGCTGAGATTAGGTGATCCGTGTGTGAGTCAAAGTCCCATAAAAGTTTATGTGTGCTATTTTCTAGGACAGGTGCTGGGTTGTGCACATACCATTTGTTTATATGGTCAAATTTAAATTTCTTGCACATCTCCCTGTGGATCACCTTGCCGACCCAGTCGTATCTAGTATTATTAGTGTTAACTCCTGTAGAGTTTTTCCCATCAGTATTAGCTGATGTTTTTTTTTCACTGGAGTTTGAGTGAGAGCAAGTCTCCTCAAATCTCCAGGATTTGTCTCAGGATTCTGGCTGTTCTCAGGAATGCTGTCATTTGGATAGTCTCTACCCGTCCGCCAACTCCCAAGTTCTCCAGGCCTTTTAATAATCCTTTAGTTATTGTGCAAAAAGCTCCAATCACAATTGGTACAATCGTCACTTTCATGTTCCACAGCCTTTTCAATTCTCTAACAAGGTCAAGGTACTTATCCTTCTTTTCACATTCCTTCAGATTTATTCTATGATCAGCCGGGACAGCAAAGTTGACAATTTTGATTTTTTTTTGTTTTTTTTATTATAAGGTGTGGTCTTCTGGCCGAGATTAAGTGATCCGTTTGTATGTTAAAGTCCTAAAGGAGTTTATGTGTGTCATTTCTTGGACTGGTGCTTGGTTGTGCATATACCATTTGTTTGTATGGTCAAATTTAAATTTCTTGCACATTTCCCGGTTGATCACCTTGCCGACCCAGTCGTGTCTCGTCTTATACTTCTTCTGTGCTATTTCGCTGTATTATTTGCTTATTATGTGATTGGTTGTTTCGTTTCTGTCATCGCATAGCCAACATTTGCTATTTTGTTGCGTCTTATCTATTCTCGCTTTAATATGATTGGTTCTTATGGCGTTGTCCTGTGCTTCTGTTAGGAGAGATTCCGTTTCTCTCTTAAGGTTTCCTTTTCTTAGCCATGTCCAGATTTTTTCAGGTTAGATGTTGTTTATTAGTCGTTTAAAGCGGCCATAGAGTTGTTTTTTCCCATATTTGTTTCCTAGTTGTTGTAATTCTATTGTCTATCGTGTTGTCCGTATCGTTTCTGATGGCTGTAATCAGTCCTCCTTCGTGTTTTTCTGTGTAGTCTTCGAGCCGTTGTATTAATGCGTCAACATCTACATGTGCTGTTTTGTTGCGTCTTATCTATTTTTCCTTTGATATGATTGGTCCTTATGACGTAGCATTTAGCACCTATTAGAAGATATCCAGTTTCTCTCTTACGGTTTCTCTTTTTTAGCCAAATCTTGTTGCTTGTTACTCGTTTAAAACGTCCATACAGTTGTTTTTCTTCCCATTTTTGTATTCATTTTATTTCCATTCTGTTAATCCTCGTGTTGTCAGTAGTGTTTCTGGTGGCTGTAATCAGTCCTCCTCCGCGTTTTTCTGTTGTCTTCGAGTCATTGTATCGATTCGTCAACGCTATCTTCGAGACCGGTAAGACCTCCTCCTCCTTTTTTTCTTGGCACATATAATCAGTCAACATCACCTCTAGGATGTAAGGCCTTCCACATGATCATTAGTTTTCTTATTCTCTTTTCCATTTGTTTAAGTTCTTCACTAGTCCACTTCAAAAATGGTTCCGAGTATATCGCAAGGAGATCGTTATTGCTGTTACATCTTTCAAGCTTCTCAGATCAGGTTATGATCCTTCACAGGAGTCTGATTTCTCAGTTTTCCAGTCCCTTTATCAAGTCTTTGGGGATTCTTCTGAGTGTACTAACTGCAATTGGCAACACCGTCATCACAATGTTCTATAGTTGTTGTTTTTTAGTCCTTTAGCAAGGTCTAAGTAATTTTCTCCCTTTTTGTTTTCTTTGATTTTCACTCACTAATCAGCACGATCTGTCATCATTTCGGTCGTATTTGGTGATCTGTTTGTATCTCAAAACCTCAGTGAATGTTTGTTCGTCTCATTTTCCAGGATTGATGCTGGATCGTTCAAATACCATTTGTTCGTAAGGTTTTATTATCATTATTTTTATTATCATTATTTGGTCTTTTAGAGTTTTTCACATCAGTATTAGCTGATGGTTTTTCACGGGAGTTTGAGAGACAGCAAGTCTCCTCAAGTTTCCAGGCTTCTTCACAGTATTCTGGCCGTTCTCAGTAATGCTATCATTTGGATAGTCCAACCTCCGCCAACTTCCAAATCCTCCAGGCCTTTTAATAAGCCTTTAGTTATTGTGCCAAAAGCACCTATCACAATTGGTACAATCGTCACTTTCATATTCCACAGCCTTTTCAATTCTCTAGCAAGGTCGAAGTCTTTACCCTTCTTTTCACATTCTTTCAGTTTTATTCAGTGATCAGCCGGGACAGCAAAGTCGACAATTTTGCAAATCCTCTTTTTTTGTTGTTGTTGATTATAATAAGATCTTTTCTTCTGGCCGATTATTATACAAGTTATGCTTACCATAAGGAAATGCATCATTACTTCTGATATGGCCTGAGATTTTTTTGGGGGGAGGGGGTCCTTGTAATGTAATAGTTAAAGCGATGGACTGCGGAATCGTAGCACGTGAGTTCGTACTCCAGTCGTGCTATTACGTTCACTTTCGGGCAAATACCCTTGGGAAAGGTATGAACCCCCTTATCCTCCCAGATATGGGTTAAATAGTACCACTACTGTTCTTCTAGGAGAATGGCTTTGGCATTAAATAACCTACAAGCGTTGATATGCCATCAAACAAATAAACCGACCAATGAGTTTTCGGAAGAAACAAATATATACAGAGTTATCGATAAAGTGATATTGTTTTTTTATGCATCCGTCAATAATCATTGTTTCCCTTCCGCCAAAATTTTTGATGCCCTATAGGAAAAGAAAATTGCTCAAATCTTTTAATATTATCTAATTCTATAAATTATCTACCTCTTTTCAACTATGCGTGTTCCTATTCGTACCAATTTTTCTCCCTTCCAGCTACCATAAAGACATAAAAGAATTCATGTAAAAAGTCCGTTTTGTTTTTTAATGTGAAATATTTATTATTTTATTATTTCTTGCCCGCCTTTATCTTTCCTATAACATTGATTTTATGACTTATACTCTTTTTATTGCATCCTTTATCTTAATAAGCTTGTCTTCATGGAATGTGTTTTTCCTATAAACATAGGTTATGTTATTATATTCATCTTGTCGCTGTTTCTTTTGTTCGAAATCTACATATTTTCTAATCTTTCTGAAATGAGTTTTCTCCACGATCTTTGTAGATATATCTTTCACCTTTTTCACAAACCCTTTACATGTAGAAGTGGGGAGTTCAAATGGCGTACGTTTGAACATACTGGACTGCGATATCGTAGTAAGTGCCTTCGAACTCCAGTCGAACTAATATGTTTACTTTCAGATAAATGTCCTTAGGGAAGGCATGATTCCACTTATTCCTCCGGGTATATATTAAATAGTAACAACATTGTTTTTCTACATGGATAGATTTGGCATTAAATAACCCACAGACGTTGATATGCGATCAAAAAAAAAATGAATCAAATCAAACCAAATCAAACCAAACACTGTTCTTTATAGATAATACGGTTCCATTCTCCAATTTTAAGCATAGAAATCGAAAGGAGACATTAAATAGCTGGATACAAGTGAAAGAAGGGTCTCGTCTATTTTCCTGTGGTAAAGATCATTTTTGCTTTAAGATCTTAACCCGATTCAAACACCGTTCAATGTCATTGATTGTATATACATCAATTAGAGAAAAAGAACAACATAAAAACGTTCCTTATTAGGGGAGGGAACAACGATTTATAGATGAATTAGACTTGATAACCTCCCTAACAGCTTCAAGTAGATAAGAGAAGAACTAAGAGTGTAGAACAATCAATTTGTCCATGTTTCATTTTCTGACAAGTGATAACTTCTTTATCTCTTTGCCCCCTCAAGTTTCTTCGACAACCTTGCCTTCATGAATTTTCGAGATCCGAATTCTGCAACAAAATGTATTTACTGCCGTGAGAAGGATCACTAATTGTGAGAGAGACCGCCACCGCATTGCTCTATGGAGAGTGCTTCATCCTTAATATGGTCCCGATTACGTGGTATATTGTAATTTTTAAATTTTCTTTTATCTTTCACTTCCCAAAATTCATAATTCTGTTCATGATCTTCAAAAAGTTACTCTCCTGGAATTTATAATATTATAATAGGTTTTACATGCCAAAATAGCAATTGAAAGAATAAACTATGTACGATCGCAAATCGCTCGTTAATACCCCGTGTTCAATGTTCACAGACAATCATTAAAGAAGATGTTCGCTCTTACAAGAATTTCAATCAAAATGGCCCCCACTATTTAACGTTCTATGGAAATTTGAAAATTTATCTTTCTCTCAATTCATCATCAAATCGCTATGCATATCAGATAGGAAAATCTTATTGCATATACCAAGATAATACCAAAAACTTCTCTTTGAGAAAATTTGAGACTCCTAATCTGCTACATACCTTAATTGGTGTCCTGATCAGATTTCCCTATGGACCATGCTACTCTTGTACGAACTTTTGTTTCACAAAAACATTTCGTTCAAATGTTTTCGTAACTGGTCTGAGATTTAAAAAAAAAAAACTGGAACTGTCTCGTTAAAAGAGAAGTCAATCCGACAAGATATCATCACTCCATTACATATGTTACTCAGCTCTGCAGAGATTTTCCTTCAAATTTTAGATTTCAACATAAAAAGAAACCTCCAAGCTTCAATCTAAATGCCTTTACTACACCCGATATATACATTTGATTTTTTTTGTTCATGTCTGTTTACATGGAGGTTTTTGCGCTTACGAGTACTTATTGATTACAGTTCTGTTGTCAGCATAACTTTTGTTTACGTCTATTAGTTACAGTTTAGACATTGTTTACTGTTTGTCCTAAACAATCGACCTGTCTTTGCTTAATGAGGAAATCCTTTTAAACATTTTAATATAAAAATGAAATTTTTATAAATATAGTGATTTTCTTTTATTTTTTTCATATTAGATGTTCTGTGGCTTTATGAATAAAAATAATAATAAATAATAATTTAGTATTTACTTACTGCATGTAAGATATTTACTTAATGAATTCATGGATTATTTAAATAACGACATAGTCTGTTTTTCTTTTCCCTCAGGATCTCGTTTTGCATCATATTTTCAGTTTGGAATAGTTTGAACCGCTATTTTGTCTTCATAGGAAAAAGACAATTAGGATTAGCCTTTCTGCTTTAATAATTTACAAAAATGATCTCCATTCTCATTCTGACTTCGAGGTGTCCTCGTGACGTAATGGCTAAAGCGCTGGGCTGCGAAATCGCAGTGAGTTCGAATTTCAGTTGCGCTGTTGCGTTCACTTTCGGAAAAATAACCGTAGGAAAGGTATGAACGCCATTCTCCTCCCAGCTATGGGTTAAATAGTATCACTGCTGTTCTTCTCGAAGGATGGATTTGGCATTAAATAACCCATGAAGTTTGATATCCCATTAAATAGACAAACATTCTGACTTAAAACAGGCGTACATTGACTTTTGCTGTTTTTTTTTTTTCTAATTCTGGGACGTTTTTACAGTTTATCAATTCAGTACTTATTTATGTCTTGTTAGTTTTTTTTTTTCCCGGCATTAACACCTGGTGGATTTTCACTAGGATCAGATTTGCAACAAGTTTTCTCTGTTTTCCAGAACTGTTCTGAGTATCCTAGCAGTCTCACTTCTTTCCCTGATCTTCAGTCCACCCAATCTATTTTCCTGGTTCTTAGGGACTGTTCAATGAGCCCTGATTACAATAGTTATCACTGTTATCAAATTTCTATGTTCTCTGGTAATTTCCAACTACTTGTCCACTTATTCGCTTTATTCTGTTTTCTCTTTGTAAAATGTGTGAATGGAAATTATTATTATTATTATTATTATTATTATTATTATTATTTCACATCAGCATTAGCCGATGGTTTTTCACTGGAACCTGAGTGAGAGCAAGTCTCCTCAAGTCTCCAGAACTCTTCTCGGTATTCTGGCCGTTCTCAATAATGCTGTCGTTTGGATAGTATCTACCCGTCTGCCAATATCCAAGTCCTCCAGTCCCTTTAGTAATCCTTTTGTTACTGTTCCAAACGCACCAATTACAATTGGTATAATTTTCACCTGCATGTTCAACAGATTTTTCAAGTCCTTAGCAAGGTCGAGGTACTTATCCTTCTTTTCACATTCTTTCAGTTTTATTCTGTCGTCAGCCGGGACAGCAAAGTCGACAATTTTGCAAGTTCTCTTCTTTTTTTTTTTTTTTTTCGCTTATTATTCAGTCTGGTCTTCTGGGCGAGATTAGGTGATCCATGTGTATGTCAAAGTCCCATAGGAGTTTATGTGTGTCATTTTCTAGGACAGGTGCTGGGTTGTACATATACCATTTATTCGTACGGTCAAATTTAATTTTCTTGCACGTCTCCAAGTGGATCACCTTGCCGACCCAATCATGTCTAGTCTTATATTACTTCTGCGCTAATTTGCTGCATTCGCTTATTATGTGATTGATGGTTTCATCTCTGTCACCACATAGCCAGCATTTGCTATTTTGTTGAGTCTTATCTATTCTCGCTTTAATATGATTGGTTCTTACGGCGTTGTCTTGTGCTGCTATTAAGAGAGATTCTGGTTCTCAAAGTTTACTTTTCTGAGCCATATCCAGCGTTTTTCGGGTGAGATTTTATTTATCAGTCGTTTAAACCGCCCATAGAGTTGTTTTCCTTCCCATTTTTGTTTCCTGGTTATTGTCATTTTGTTGTTCATCGTGTTATCAGTATCGTTTCTTGTGGCTGTAATGAGTCCTCCTTTGTGTTTTTGTATATATTCTTCGATTCGTTGTATCAATGAGTTAACGCTGTCTTCAATGCTGTCAGGTCCTCTTTCTCCTTCTTTTCTTGAAACATATAGTCTGTTAACGTTGTCTCTCGAATGTAAAGCCTTATGGATTGTTATTAGTTTTATTGTTCTTTAGTCCATTTGTTTAAGTTCGTCTCTGGTGCACTTTAGAAATGGTCCGGAATATCTAAAGAGTGGTACAGCCCACGTATTTATTCCTTTGGTAAGATTTCTGCTGGAAAGTTTTGTCTCGAGTAGTTTTCTAGTTCTCCTGAGATATTCTTTCTGGTTTTTTTCTTTCATTTCGACTTGTTTGATGGTGTCAGCCTCCAAGATAACCAAGTATTTGTAGGTTTCGTTTTCTGCGAGCGTTTTAATCTTATCTTGGTTTGGTAGTTCCATTCCGTCAGTTAGCTGCCGTTTGCCACTTTACATTACAAGCATTGCACACTTTTCTATGCCAAATCACATTCCTATGTCCCGACTGTATATCCTAACTGTGTGTATTAGGGTTTCCAGTTCTTTTTCATTTTTTGCAAATATTTTAGTGTCATCCATGTACATTAAATGATTGACGTTTTCCTGTGATCTACAAAGTTTGTATCCGGCTGTGCATTTTCTGAGTATGTGGTTATGTGGCATCATGGCAATTATGAATAGTAAGGGTGATAGAGCATCTCCTTGGAAAATCCCTCTTTGGATCTTTGTTTCAGCTAATTTTCTTCCTCCTGCTGTCAATTCCACTCTCCAGGTTTTCCTGGTTTTGTCGATTAAGTTTATGACTTCATCTGATATTTTGTACATTATGAGGCTGTTTATTATGCAGCTATGCTGAACTATATCATATGCCTTCTTGTAGTTAATCCGTTTTTTCCGCCTGGTTTTGCTCTCATTTAGAATGTGTTGATCTATGTAAAGTAATTCTGCTGTGCCTCTGGATCCTTTGCAGCATCCTTTCTGTTTATTATTATTATTATTATTATTATTATTGCTGTTGCTGCTGCTGCTGCTGCTGGTTTACTACATGCGTGTTCTTCATTGTAACTCTAAGAGATAATTTTTCGCTGAAGTAGGTGTGACTGCATGTATCCTCGGGACTCTTCTCCCGGACTCTTGAAAGTTTAATTCACTGTCGAATCTTCCTCTGACCCACTATACCCCAAGTCTCTTCACAGGCATTTGGGAATGTCTTTAAGGGCTTCAGCTAGGATTAGCATCACTGTCTACGGCTTTTTCCCTTCCATGGCAAGGTAGAGGGATTTGTATATCTCTTCCTTAAATCTTTATCCATTGGTCGGTTGGAACCAGAAAATCTGCCAGATGACTAGACATTTTCTCATAATTTCAGGGATTGGTACTCTGTTTGCGACTCAGAGTCCCAGTATTTCATGCATATCTTTTTCTTGGACAAATTATGGATTATAGCATTTGTCAGCATGATCAAATCTTATTCTCTTGCACAATTCCCAGTGCCTCACCTTTCACACCCAGTCAAGAGAAGTCTTGTATTTCTTTTGTGTCAGGTTTCTGTGTTCACATATTATGTGATTAACCATTTCATTCATTAAAGCGCATACACTTGCTATTTTTCTGTGTATTATCATTTTTTTTTCTTTGACGTAATTGTTTTATATGATAGTATTTTGTGCAGCTATCAAAAGAGATTCAGTTTCTTTTTGTCTGTTTTTCCATAATTAGCCATGTCCAGGTCATCTCATGTGCAATTTACTTGTCACTTCTTCTTCTTCTTCTTCTTCTTCTTCTTCTTCTTATTATTATTATTATTATTATTATTATTATTATTATTATTATTATTATTATTAAGTCGGCTTTTGAAGCCTTTTGGTATAGTGTGTGTAATTTTTTGGTATATTTTAATTGCTATTTTCTTAACTGTAATTAATCACTTTCTATTGCTTTCATCTTTCCTTTTAACCTTCTATAAATTCTTTCTTTTTTTCTTTCTTTCTTTTAGCCGTTCAATTTCATCAAGCACTCATTTATTTAATGTAATTTTTTCTCTCTGCTCTCGACGACCTCCTCATTTTGATGACTTTTTTCAACGTTACTTGATATTTATCACATATTTCTTGCTTATTAAAAACACAAAAAAAGAAGAAGATGTTTTCTCCTTGCTTTCTCTTTCTCTTTCTGTGTGTCTGTCAGTGCGTATGTCTGTCTTTCTTGCATGTGTTTTTGGTTCCTTAATAGCTTCATCTAATTTCTGAAAATCAAATTAAACTGCCTCCCTATTTTCTTATAGATTATTCAGTGTTTCTTTATTCTTTCTTTGTTTTATTTATTTTGTTGCTTTTTTTATAAGTTTTTTTAAAATCTTTTGTTCAAATTTAAATTATTTTCCCTTGTTTTTTAAACGTTGATTCGAAACAACTTTTTGCATTGAAGAGAGAAATTCCAATCGTAACTACTTGAATAATCAGCCTGTGGACAAGTGAACATCAGATCTACGGATCTTGGGATGAATAAACATTATACATATATATATATATATATATATATATATATATATATATATATATATATATATATATATATATATAGAATTATTATCGCCATGAGAAAATGTTATTCGATTTTTATTATGGGAGAATATTTTAATTAATAGTTGCAGGAAGCGAGTAAGGACGCAACTTTGCTAAAAACAAATGTTTTATTATAATATGTTTGTATATTCGCTAAAAAGAAAAGATCAATAATCTTTTGTGTATACAGAATTACATATGTTGTTGCGTCATAGTAATGATGAAAATTACAAAAAGAATTGCCTTTTAAAGTCTCTAGGTTTTGTCGTGGAATTTGATATCAAGTGAATCATTCTTATGTCTTACCAAAGATATTATCCGTGTGTTTATATAGTATTTTTGTTATTACCAATACTCTTGGCTCTGCCCGAAGTATTTGGCTTGCCCTGTCGATGGGGCTTAGTATATATCCTATCGCCTGCTGAGGGTAATATCTCTTTAAAAAAAGAATTTGTATTTGGTATGACACTAAACTGCCTATGGTGGTGAAAGTTCATTACAGAGTGCGGAGTATCCCTTCATTACCACCACTTTCAAGATAGCACAGTCGGCTGGGGCTGCACAATGCACCGACTGATTCTCTGCAGAGGGGTAAAACTCCCCTAGCGAGTGTCGTATATATGGTACTAAACAATCTGATCATGAGGCTTCAGTAATGCTGGAGTTTTGGGGAATGCGGAGCTCTTCTTTTTTGTTATTGCTTCCAAGTTCACTCTGGCCTGGAGTGGTAGGGACTCATAGGGTCCAATCTATTAGTCAAATAGTACTAAACTGTGTACTTATATTAAACTGAGTTGTTTGAAATAGAACTGTTTATATGTATAAAAATGGATTTGGCATAAATAACCTACAATGGTTAATATAACTTAAAACCAGACCAGACCAAAACAAATTAATACTTCCCAGTTTCACTCAGACCGAGGATGGCAGAATTAGAAAGGGTCTCATGTATGGGTCAAACCGATTTGATTTAAAATTATTCGTATTCTTTGGAAATGTATGCAAAAGAAAAAAATCAGAAACAAATTCAAGAAAATGTTAATGTAAACGTACAATAAACGTGATTCCCTATTTCCTGGGCATAAAATAACCCAACCAAGGTTGAAATATCATTGAATTCAACCAGTCGATCAGTATCTGCCCTGCTTCACACTAGATAAGGTGGGCGTTTTCTAACCAGCAGACGATAAGGTCTGTGTATTTCAGACTCTGCCAACCGCGTAGAAAAATCTGTAAGAAGTCCTGAACGTCTCTGAGAGAGGAAAAATAGACTATTAAGTGCCGTCGGACATAGTAAAGATCAAACTCTTCTAAGCGGTAACATATTTTCTAGATTATCGTTTGCAACATCGTTAAGAAGAAAAAACTTGTTTACTGTGGTTAGTCGAAACGAAATATAAATAAAAGTAGTAAAGTTCGTGACCTTAGTCGATGGTGATCCGAACTCCCTTTTCGATTACTACTACACCAAGGTGTAAGGGAGGGCGCTACTCCTTTCCCTGGATTGCTCCATTTTGCCATTATTGATCCCTACCTTATATTGCTGTTAAATTGGGTGTTAAGAAATTAGGCATCAAGAACCATTTTTGAGTCTTTGGTTTAGTAGAGTGTTCGCCAATGGTCCCAGGTCAAGTCATACCAAAAACTCAAAAAATGGTATTTGATACCGCCTTGATTAGCACTCAGCATTATAAGGTAAGGATCAAGGGTAAAGTGGAGTAATCCAGGGAAATTAGTTGCCCCTGCTACACCTCGGTGTAGTAGCTATTTAAAAGGGAACCTTCGTTTCACCTTCGACGCCAACTTTATTAAAGGAAATATATCAACCGCTAAAATGTTCATAATCAGAATTCCTCAATTTAAACCTATAATAAAATTTATAGAACAACGCAGTTATATCCCATTTTTCAGTTATATTCTTTTATTTTTACATAAAAAGTATTAGCTGAAAAAATTATGAAAGAAATATTCTAAACTAACGTCTTTTCCCAAATGTTCGTTATGATATCGAGACTAATTTCTCCGTCAACTGTTTAAATTTTCCAATTTTAATCTCAGCCATTGTAATCTACGCCTTGAATTGTACAAGAAATCACAATAATGAAGTGGCCTGTTTTTCAAAGAATGAAAAAGAAAGAAAAGTTATCTTTGTTTTCCTTTCTTTTAGTCATTCATTATCCTGGCCTTCGGATTCCTTGAATTTAATTTAAAATCTTTTCAGCAACATTTTTAACTGATTATTCATTTCTTTTTTTTTTTTTTAATTCTTTAACCAGATTTTGCTTCACAAAGTTTTCCGGACAAATTCACAAAGATATAAAATCCAAAACGAATCTTAAAAATTTACTCATTTCATTACAAATCGTAAAAGAACAAAAAAAAAGAAAAAAGAAAAAAAGAAAAGAAAGAAAAAAGAACGAAAATTATATTCAAAACCCTTCAGAAAATATAGAGCATAAAGAATCAAAATAGTCTTTCACCAAAACTTATGAATTTATA
>OY757910.1:53403419-53445919 GCA_963585895.1 Sepioteuthis lessoniana | reverse complement strand
TCTAGGAAATTGAGAACCCCTCTCTACCTCGGTTTTGTAGCTATTGAAAAGGGAGCCTTGTGTCACCCTCGACCACGGTCTGCAACTTAACCTTTAGTCGGGTCCTTTGTTGTAATGAGTAGAAGTTTCGGCAATGCTCCGGCAGACCAGGGTTCAATCCCACGTCGTCACAACAAAGACTCAAAAAATGATAATTGATGTCGCCCTAAGAGCAATCCAGGGAAAGGAGTAGCGCCCTCTCCTATACCTCGTTGTGGTAGCTATTGAAAAAGAAACATTCGAGTCACCCTCAACTAAGGTCGCAAACTTTACTTTTTTAATTTACTTACATAATGCTACACATACACAAAGATGTTTTGCACAAATGTAAAATATATCAGCTAAAGTAATACAATCGTAAACTTCACTTTTCTCTAAAAATGTTCATTCGTTGATTAATATTATCTTTTCTTACTAGAAAATACTTTGTCACTTCCTTTTTTCAACAAACTTTTCAATCGGTTAAATGAAATAAAATGTGTTAATTTTTACATTGATGTTTGATTCACTTATACACTTATCCAATATATATATATCGTCTTGAATTGCTCAAACCGCTTGTGGTAAGATGTAATCGAGTATTACCTGTTTCCTAGTAGAATTATCGGTACGGTAACTTGACCATTTCTTCCACTGATTTTCTCTGATGAAGAGGGCAGCTGAAGATAATGAAAAATAAGACCAGTCAAAGAGTAAAGAAAGCATTTTGCTCAGCAACCATCTAGAGTATTTCTCTTGGAACTGTTGAACTCTCACACTTGTTGTCAAGTTATCCAACTAGATGAAGGGATAACTCTAATGGACATCCTGCGATTGAAATGATTACTGATTATCTTTCGTCAGCTTGTCACTGGATAATAATCGTAAAGACATAGAAGTATTCGTGCTGAAAGAAGTGTTATCTACATTAATTTAATGATGTACACGAGCCTGAAATAAATCCATTTGCTATGGAATTGTAGCGATATATGCAGTCTCAACCAATTGGAATCATGCAGTTATATATTTACAGATAGGCACTAGAAATGTTATCTTGACATTTTTACAGTGACAGAAACTGACTCCCGTTGGGACCCTTGTGTCTGACCAACACTATTTAGGAAAGCACAGCTAATCCAGATGGAAGAATGCTAATAACGGTGGGTAGATTATGAGGGCTGCAGTGTTCCTTGAAAGATTAACCAGCTGTCACACACACATACACACACGTATATATGTACACACACACACACACACACACACATACACACACACACACACACACACACACACACACACACACACATATATATATATATATATGTGCTCCTTCTTTAGAGATGATTGCCACTATTGATTCTAATAAAGAAGGAAATAATATCTGTTTATCATGACAAACGTTTGTACAACACGAATAATACTCTTTGTGTGATTGGAATTATACTGCAGAAGCAAAACGAAATGAGATAACTACTTATCACAAACACTGCAAGATATAATTAATTTTCCTTACTTTAATAAGTTTACTGACAGTTTTCTCCCGTTGACATTACCATGTTCTTTCACTAGATCATATACGTCTTAAATCCTAAAACCGTTCTGCTGACATATGCATTCCGAGTTACAGCAAGATAAAGGATAGTAGGATTTGTAATTAAAGTTCACTTCCCTAGAATTGTTGTCTTTAATTCAGCGTTTTTCCTTCCCCTACGCTGATCACCCTAGTAAGGCTAAAGAGCCTTGTCTGCATCGCTAGTTGACCCATTGCTTGAAATTATCGAAAAGAGATTGATTTCACTACATCTTTTGGCTTGGAATAATATACGAAGTACATATATTAAGTTTCCATATTTTTTCGTATGGGCACTTTTATTGATAGTACACACATGAAACTCTAGTCCCCTTCGAAGTAATCTCCTCGGGCTGGAATGACCTTGTTGCACCGTTCTAACAACTTCTGGAAGGCCCCATGGAAGCCCTATAGTGTGAGCGTATCAATGACCTTCGTCACAGCCTCTTTCATCTCCTCAATTGTCTCATAACGATAGCCTCTTAGCTTAGGGAATAACCAAAAGTCACAGGGAGCAAGGCTGGACTATAGGGAGGGTGAGGAACTGTCTTAATGCCCCTCTTTGTCAAATAGTCTGTGACAAGGATGGAGGTATGGACTGGTGTATTGGCCTGCTGGAAATGCCACTGACCCGATTTGAAGAGTGCTGGCCTCTTCACAAGGAATCTCTTCCTGAAATCCCTTGAAACCTCGACATAGTAACCCTAACCCTTTGGCCAATCAACTCTTGTGTATTGATTTCCTTACTCCACCCACACCTCTCATCATATTTCACAGACTCTCTGCCTTCCCTGAATCTCTTATGCCACACAAAAACTGATGCTCGATTTATGCAAGATGGTCGAAAATTAGTCTGAAGCATTCCCTAGGTTTCTGTGGCATTTTTCCAAGTTTAAAACAGTATTTTATTGCATATCGTTCTTCTAAAGTGTCAGATTGCATTTTTTAAATTGACCAGAAGCGACAATCATGCTTTAGTAGGGTGTATTCCAATTGCTGCTGTAGCTGTTCATTTGAACCTGAAAGCATAAAAATTGGTCAATCATCTCATAAGATGTATAGCAATAACACACTGAATTTTCAAGTGTTTACAACAATTTAAATCCCCATACGAAAAATGTCTGGAAACTTATTGTATGCACCTCGTACATGGTTACCATAACCACAAATTTTCAGGTTCAACACTTCCGTAAAAAAAACATTTTTTCAGGTCTATATTTCCGTTTGTTCTTATGCAATCAAGATGTTTTTCATTGATGCCGTTGAAAGAATATTTACTCTTAAGAAAATCTAAAATCAATGTATTTCCAGTTTTAAGACTTTGATTTCAAATGTCTTTCGCTGATAACATTGAAAGAACATTTGCTCTCTTAAGGGATTAAAAAATCAAAGTTCTTTCATTTCGAAATTTTGATTTTAAATATCTTTCCATGATGCCATTGAAAGAATATTTACACTCTTAGGAGATTCAAAAATGAAAGATTTTTCCATTTAATATATATATATATATATATATATATATATATATATATATATATATATATATATATTTGAAATTAGAAAATATTAAATCGTAACAAATTTTTATATTGATATAGAAATATTTGATTTAGCATATTTGAATCTAGCAAAATGTAGTTGTTATCAAGCTTGGAAGCAGACTATCGCTAGTAAGTTCTATTCTTAATGGAGGCCACATATACCTGGTCAGGAGTCACTGCACTTAGCGTAATGGTTATCGGCGTAAAAACTGGAATCTGCACCTCGGGTTCAAATCAAGTCAGGTTTCAGAGCATTTTCCTAAAACATTGTGATAATACCATTCGAAAACGTATTATTCCTTCTGTCAGCTCCACATCTGCCGGAAGACATTCGAATAGACTTGGTTCTTTTATAATTGTTAATCAATCAGTCTAGGAGAAGGAAAACATTGAATTTTACTCTGAATTATACCATTTCAAAATTAATTTGGTACTACATTCTGCCCTTGCAAGGAAGTATGAGTAGATACACTCATATGGACTCGAACCAAACTATTTTACTTAAATTAAATAATTTTTTAGTAAAACTTCTGCTGGATACTTGAATAAGAACACCTAGCAGTGTTACTGTTATATTACCCACTACTAATGTTATATAGTCACATGTGCAGATTCAAACCTACATACGTGCACATATATATGTAGGATAATTCACAACGACACAACGACAAAGACAGATGCATGAAGGATAACGCAGGAAGCCTTCTTTACAATTATATTTTACCTCTCACTTTATTTGTAAGATTTTGAAAGGGTTGTTGAAGGTTTGCATGTGAGAGGGTGCTGGAGACCGAACATAAACTTCATATTTTGACCCCACTGTTATGACCGTCACGTTGTGTCTTTCTTGTTCTCTTAGATGCTCAACCAGAGGTCTTGCGGTCCACTCCATCGGGGTGTGGCCTTCCCTACCACATCCGGTCTCTACGGTCTGGAATTCTGCTGGCAACTGCTTTGGCACCCCGAACTCAACTGAGTTAAATAATAATTCAACGCCCACACGATCGCCCGCTGGATCTTTGAAATCGGATGTTTAATCGTCATCAAGCGAAAATAACTGTCATGCAGTTCAGAGGTTACTCTCTTCCGGTGCATCACTGTAGTGGCACAATGGGACCTTCACCTTGTCCCATATCATAAGCCTTAATCCACCCACGCGATCTCTTTCGATTACTGGCCATTGGAATGCGTCACTTCCTTCCGGTGTATCACCTTGGAAGAGCATTTTTGGGCCGGGTCGAAGGTCAAAATATAACACTAATTCAATTCGTTTGTGGTCTTCAGTTGAGGTTAAGCAACGCTCGATTTTGTGAAAAAAAAGTCAAAGCTGCTTGCAAGACACACATCCGAAGACAGGATTTATGGTTTAAGTAATTTTTTGAGAGTCTAAAGAGTATACAAAGATGTTCACTTAAAACGTCTAGTTTATGCTTAGAACAGAATATTATCACATCTCTCTCTATATATAACTGCCTTGGTCCTAAACTAACAGATTATGCATACTGCTACTACTACTACTCTCTCTATCCCTCTTAATATATCACACATATGCACAGAGAGAGAGAGAGAGAGAGAGAGAGAGAGAGACCTATAACACAGATTGACATCGAAAAAACTGATTTTTTTTCTGAGGTTTTAAGTGTATTTTTTTTGCTTATTTCATGAAAGAAATCAATTTTCTACACAACATACAACTTTTTTTCAAGAAATACTCTTTTTTTGTTGATTGATCACATGGAAATCTGATCTCTCTGGTGGAATAAAACTGGATTTCTTACAAGTTCTAGCGGTGTCATTACTACAGTATGTATGCAACACGTTGATGCGCTAATGAAATGCATGAAGTAAAATTTAGGTAGGAACTACCTAGTGCTGTTTTGAACGAATCCTGGAAGCAGTGTCCGACAAAATAATAGGTGTGCAGCTACTTTGCTCTCATCTTACAAATCGTGTAAGTGAGAGCACCAAGCTATGCGGAACACTGTCAGAGAAGTAAAGACAAACTCAAAATTGACATTTCATTATGAACACCTACATTTGGGTTTGAGCTCGGTTCGTCTGTTCCGAATTCTTCGTCCCCAACCATTACGCTAACACTGAGTTTACGGATGGAGAGGATTATCATCATAGGGCTATATAAGCTACTCAGCCCTACGTAATATTCTGCGACTTGTATTCCAACACTCTTTTCTGAGATCAAAATTTCGTGTCTATTACTTCTGCATTTTT
The DNA here is from genome assembly GCA_963585895.1 of Sepioteuthis lessoniana. NCBI lineage: Eukaryota > Metazoa > Mollusca > Cephalopoda > Myopsida > Loliginidae > Sepioteuthis > Sepioteuthis lessoniana. The sequence continues at coordinate 53,440,561 of OY757910.1, read as the reverse complement.
TTTGTAATTACTTTTATGTTGTACCTTTACAAAAATAAATAAAATGCTTTTGTCATATTTATCCTTTCTTTTGCATTTCAGAGTTTTATCATTGGCTCTCAGTACCGATCGTGTGGCAAGTGGAAGTTCCGACAAGACAGTGCGAGTTTGGTGTATTCACACTGGCAATCTGCAACAGACCTTTTACGGCCATAGGCGTGGTGTGTGGTGCGTACGTTTCTTTACGCATAATATCGTCATCAGTGGCTCATATGATACGACAATACGAGTAAGTAAACCAGACAATATACGAGAGAAAACAAAAGATAGGAAGAAAGTATCAAGGAGAGGGAAAGAGGAAACGAAAGGCAGATATATATATATATATATATATATATATATATATATATATATATATATATATATATATATTAACCCCTGACATTCAATGGTCCATGCTGAAAAGATCTAGTACCCCAATATCTTTCGATAGTAGGTGCAATCTGTGTATTGAGGAAAAAATCCACATTTTGCTTTTTCCTGAGCCAAGAGATTTATTAAATAAGAGAAATGAACTAATAGCTAGGTGTAGACATAGGGCCAAATTTAAACTATAAATAATTAAACAAATAAATTTTTTTTTTTAAAAAGAGCATAAAGTTATTTTGAGAATTAGAGTTAATTTTGAGAATAAATAAATAAATTGTTAGATAGAAAATTGTGAAAAAAATATATAATACTTATGTACTACGCATAAAAAGTGTAACTGATTAATGCCTTCTAAATATTTTTGAAATTTTAAAATATTTAAGTAAATTAAATATTTGTTTTTGTTTTAATATATCTATTACTGCATCTTTACGTGAGATTATTATTTAAAATTTAAATCTAATTAAAAATATCTGTAATTTAAGTCTAAATGTAATTTTTAAAAAATGTTTATTTAAATTTTTTTTTTTTTTTAAATAAATTTGCTATATTACTAACCGAAATTTAAATTTAAAACGGAAGTGGGCTTAATGAAGAGGTAACTCTTCACCCCTCTTCTATCCCCTCCCACTCTTCTATCCCCTCCCACTCTTATGTGTCTATTCTAGCTTTTTTATCAAAAAGATCTGAAGAAGTCCTGTTAATATTTTTTCGTGTTTTTGGAAATTTCAAAATGCGTAACAGGATGGAAATAAATTTATAATCCTTTGTGATTGGTTTCGTTGTTTTTTCTTAAAGAAATATATATATATATATGTATATATATTATTATTATTATTATTATTATTTCAAGAAAAAAAACAATATTCGGTCATATGAGGACAACAAATTTATTTACATCCTGTTAAGAGCATTACATATTTTTCCTAGTGGATCTGATGAAGTCCTGTCAAAAATCATTTTAGAGTCTTTGATTCAGATCAATGCCCTTAACAGGATAGAAATAAATGTATTATCATAGTGTGACCGAATATTTTTTTTTCTTTCTTGAAATAATATTTGCTCTGTGAATTTATTAACATTGAACTCCTTATCAGGAATATTTAAATATTCGAAATTTGAATAATTTATTTGTCCTGACAGAATTGTTCCCTACTCCGGATTTACTGGATTGAAGAATACCAATATATATATATATATATATATATATATATATATATATATATATATATATATATATATATATATATATATATATATATAGTGCGTGTGTGTATGTGTGTAGTGGAAAAGTGTGTTAACGAACGAATAAAATACCTATGTAAAAATTTATTAATTTTTATTTTTTAACTTATGGGAAAAGTTTATTGAAAAACAAGATAAAAAATATTTTAATGTAGGAAAAGATTATATCATTAAGAGCGTAAATATTCTTTAATATTTTCGTTACAACAAAGAAAAAAATTATCTAACGTTTACCATTAATTCCTAAGACGTCTCCTTTGAATTTCTTTTCAGACTTATTTTCTTTAACTTGATTCGGCATTAAATGACCGATGAGTTTGGTATGCCATAAAACAAATAAACAAAACAAATAAACAAGAAAAGTTCATGCATTCAATATAGAAGTTTGCGTTGCTTAAATCTAGTAAATATATTTTGAGTGAGTAAAAAATCTTTGATGTGTATGTCACTAACATACACACCCAAAGATTTGTCACTCACACACTTTTGAAGTGAAAGTATTTGAATATGCCAATATGTATGAAGATGCAGCTAAAAGTTTCGTTGGCAATCGAAAACAGAAATGGTAGTATAAGCATGTCTATTTAAATAAATATTTTTGTTCAATTAAAAATAATTAAGCGATGTTAAAATTAAATGCATTCTTAAAGAAACAATGATAAATTGTTTCTCAAAAGATATAAAGTTGAAAGTTTTGAGTAAATTTCAAAAATGAATCTATAGATCTTTTGATGATTTATCTATGTCATTACTTATTCATAAGATCTAGGTCAGCTCGAAACTAAATAAAAAAAAGATGATAATTTATCTATTGTTCTAATCGATTAAAAATATATCTGAAACAGTTTAGGAGGGGAAGGGTTTCTTGAAATCTTTGGGTTTTGATGGGGTCAAATTTGCGCAATATATCAAATATTGTTGTTGCGAAAAATCAAAGAAATTTTAAATAGAGCACATAAGCGGCAATAGGTCAATAAATGCAAAAATACAAATACAATAATAAAAGCCTCTCAAGCCTCAATTTGCACAAAAATTAGAACTTTTTTCGCTTGAAAATCAGTTGATATATATATATATATATATAATTAGAGAGAGAGAGAGAGAGAAAGAGAGAGAGAGAGAGAGAGAGAGAGTTGTGTGTGTGTGTGTGTGCGTGCGTGCGTTTGAGTGTCTGTGTGTGTGTGTGTGTGTGTGTGAGAGAGAGAGAGAGAGAGAGAGAGTTGTCATTCAAATTTACTGATAAAACGCATTTAAATCAAGAAAAATACAAATGTCTATGATGAAGAACACAGCGTATGATATTTCAACGTTGAAATAAAATAAACAGGGTAAGAACAGTTTCTTAGCTCCGATCTAATGCCATACTTGTAAAGTTTAAATAGATAATCCAATACGAGTTCACACAGCTTTATAATTTTACTTTGTTATATATATATATATATATATATATATAACGCTTCCTGTTGTTTTTTTTTTCATTCACTTATTCTTCTTGTATGTCTTCTTTCGTTTCTTGCATTATCTTTCTTTCTCTCTGGCTTCATTTTTTTTTAATGTATGATTTAAGTACATGGAATTCATCTGCCTCACTTCGTAGCAAAAGAAGGTGCTTCTAAACTGGTAGCTGCGTTACAATTTGTTTTAATTGGTGGTAAATGCCCGAGATGTTATTTTAAAGAAAATAATGTTTCATTCGTTGTTTATAGCTGTCTTGATGTATTCTTTTTTCTTTTCTTTTTTTTAACACTGGCTATAATCGTCTCTATCTTTGTATAAATGTATATTTTTAATCCTAGAAATGGCATAAAGTGAGAGTGATAAAGAAAAGCTTGTATTTAGGGATTAAAATAAAGGGAAAAAACCTAGATACACGACGGAAATGCAATACTTAGAAATGCTGTATTAAATAATAGGACTTCCAAAAAAATTGGATTCATATCCGAGAGAAAAAGCAAATAAAATAAGGCAAAAAAATGAAACGTAATAGAGAATAGAAAGAAGGGAGATAATTGCTTTTGTGTTGTTAATTGTGTTTACTTAAGCGACTAATTTCTTGCCCAGTCGACTGGGGCAGTCGAAAACACCGACTGCTTCTCTGCAGAGGGATAAGACTCCACCAACGAGTTACCTGGATATGACATTAAACAATCTGATGGTGAGGTTACAGTAATGCTGGAGCTTTGGGGAATGCGGAGTACCCCTTTTATTGCGATAATTCCCAGGTTCACTCTGGCCCGTATTGATAGGGGTCCAGTCTATGGGTCAAACAGAACTAAACCGAGTTCTTATACTAAGCTGATTTATTTAAAATAGAACTGTTTTGACAATTAAACTGCTTGATTATGCTAAACTGAATTGTTTGATATGGAACTGTTCTTGTAAGCTAAATTGAATTGTTTGAATTAGAATTGTTTTCAACATCTAAATTGTACTTACACTTAACAGAATTGTCTGAAATAGAACTGCTTTGATATTTAGCTGTGTGTAAACAAAAAAATCCTTATACTAAACTGAACTGTTTGAATTAGAACTGTTTTTTCCAAAACATTTCTGTTTCAACCTTTTCAGTTTACTGAACTGGTTGAAATAGAAATGTTTTGGACAATTAAATAGTGTACTTATGTTAAATACCGGGACATTGGCCCAGTGGTTAGGGTGTTCGCCAATGGCCCGGGAGACCTGGGTTCAATCCCAGGTCGAGTCATACCAAAGACTTTAAAAATGGAACTTGATACCACCTTGCTTAACACTCAGCATTATAAGGTACGGTTCAAGGGTAAAGTGGAGCAATCCTGGGAATGGAGTAGCGCCCTCCCCTACACCTTGGTGTAGTAGCTATCGAAAAGGGAGCCTTCGGGTCACCCTCGACTATGGTCGCTAACTTTACTTACTTACTTATGTTAAAGTGAATTGTTTGAAACGTAACTGTTTATTTCTATAAAAATGGACTTGGAATTAAATAACCTATAAAGAATGAGATGCCATAAAACCCAAACAAACAAATGATTCATTTCGTTCATGATCGCATCTAGGCATTTATCTTTCTCGGGTGCTGATAGAGATTTTTGACATTGCCCCTGGCATCATTTTTTTCGTTATTTACTAACCTTACATTCGTTTAGCATTTGGCCAAGTGAAATGAACTCACTCTCAGATCCAACGTCATTAATCCTTACATCACTCCAGATCGCTTTTTCTCACCTTAGGTCAAGTCAAAATAAAACGCATTTCGATATTTCGCATTGAAAAACAGTAAGTGTGATTGCGATGTGTTAAAATATAAAACATATGCTAGTATATTGGTAGGTTATATTTTATGTTATATCAAAGATTGTATTATTTGATATCAAACCATGTCTCTTAAAGATTTTTAAGTTAATAGTTTGTAGGTAACATTTTCAAAACGATTAATAGTTTTATTTGCACACAGTTAAATATTTTCTAGTATTGCTAAAACTAATAATTCTATTAGCACCCAATAAAACCTTTTCAAATATTGCTATTAAATAATAGTAATTCTATTCAACATCATTCATTTATTTGTATTCTAGTTAACTGGGTTTTAAGTAAAGAAAATGATTTAATAATCATATTTCTCAAAATACTCCGAATCAGAGTGGACCTGGGAATAATGGCAGAGAAGTAATCTACATTTCCCAAAGTTCTAGGACTAGAGCCTCACCATCATATGGTTTGATTTCATATCCAAGATACACGTTGATGGGTTTTTACCCATCTATAGAGATGCAGTGTGCGTTTTCTATAGCCGGCGCCGACAAGGCTATAAAATAACGACTAATCTGCTAGGGAAAGGTGCAACACAAGATATATTTACCCCTGCTATGCGATAAACAGCCCCAGTACAGTTTTTACACAAATGTGGCTTTTGTATTAAATAACACATGAACGTTGATATGCTATTAAACAGAAAAAGCTAAAGATATATATTTTTAAGAGGAAGACAGCTGATTTGTATTCGATGTTTTAATCCTGTAAAACTGGTTGCCGTACCAAAAGGCTGCAAAACGGATCTGCCCCACTATTTTTATCAATCCCTCAAGCGGTATTTTATACCTAGAAGTTAAGGAATTGCGTTCATTGTATGTTCCTAATTAAATTTGCTGTGAATTTCTTCAGAGTTTTATTAAAGTCTTAATGATGACAATCTAACAGACTATTTACTCATATTTTACGGCGGGTGAAGAAAAGGATTTCTAACTTTTCCAAGGGCATTCTTTCAGAGAATAATACAAAGAGCTTCGTCCAAGATTTGAACCCACCTCACCGGATCAATTTCCCTTTAATGATAAATATTAGAACAGTCATGTACTTAAAAATAGTTATCTATTTTCCACTGGAACAACGTTATGTCTTGTCTACGGATGCAAAAATAATGATGGAGTCTGTTCTTGTCTATCTGTTTTTGGGGAAAATGTTTTTAGTAATTCATCTTTTATTAGGGAAACTTTTTCTTCGTCTATACTGTTCTTTGTCTACTACGTTTCGATTACGAACCCTCTGGCCTTCCTCAAATTTATTCAGAGTGTAGTCAATTGTCGATGGTAAAGTTCCACACGAACGCGACTTTTTTTAAAAAGTAACAATTAATATAAAAACCGGATGTGATGTATTTAGAAGGAAAATTTCTTCGCAGTTTATGGAAAGTCACAATGGACTACTGAATCCAACAATTTCCCTATTGATACACCAGAAGGCCAAAGAGCACACATAGTCGTTTTATTCTCTCAAATAAATAAAAGCATTTGTTCCAATCTGATTGCTTTTCCTAGTTTTTACAGTATTCAAACCGCTCTCCACTCCAATCCTTTCCAGAATCTGAATAACAATAGATTGAGCTATCTCTTTATTTGCTTGATTTTAACGGCACATCCATCTGTCTGAAAGTTTATTGTAATCTATGTTTTTGGTGTATTTTCTTCGCACAGTCCTATTGTATACGAATCATTTTTAAAGTGATCTTTTCGACCTAAAGGAGGGAGTCTTACAAGTTCTACCACCCATGGACTTGGGTGTAACGAAGGCCTGCTTCACACTTCCTAGCTCAACAAACATGGTAACTTATAACCAGATGTAGTTTGGTATCATACTCAAAAGAGCACGTCCTTTTTTCTTTAGGAGATCATTAGCTTCCAGATGGAGTACAAAACCCCACTAAGAGGACTGGGATTTTTATCCGATCGTGGACATATTATACTAACTGCTGAAAAGGATAGTATTGAACAACGAACTGAACGAGCTCTTCATTTTCCTGTTTACAAAACAGATCCTGTCCATAGACAAATGTTTCAGGTAACGTCCAAAATTATTTCACGAAAAATTAAGAGTTTTTTTTAACGAAAAGCCTCGTATTTTCTCGCCATAAGCCTTCGTCTTTTAGGATTTCATGTCAAAATTCTACAATGTTTTCTTCGTTTTTCCTCTGAAATTAGTAGACCACTTAATATACCTCGGGAGAAATATTTAATTAATTTAAAACGATGTCAATATACGCTCATGTACAACATAGACAGCTTTTGTCAGGTAATCGCCCATCAGGATATCTGATCTCTCTGATAAAAGATAACTGGATATCTTCCAGGCTTTAACTGAATGTATTTTATGGTTGCACCACTTAATCTCAAAGGAATGTTTGGGGGGAAATCAAGATAGGAATGACACAAGGATGGTAGATGTTCTTTTGAAAAAATCCAGAAAGGAACACGCTAAAAAGCAGTTATAGAACTGTCATTTAAGTCTCATCATGTAAGCCATCCAAATAAGACGCGAAAGACATTTGGGGCACAGTTGGAGAATCACGGATAAACTCATGAGCATCGTTCCCTTAAGAAAATCCACACATGGAAACACCATATAAGTATCAAATGTGAAGGGGATTAATTTGAAGTGAATTGATCTTTTAAGCAATGTCCATTTCCGTCTTGAAAATTCTATTTCATAGCCGATAATTTATAAACATACACACACACACTATATATATATATAATATATATATATATATATATATATATATATATATATAAGCGTACACACACACACACACCCACACCCACACACACATATATATATATATATATATATAACATATGCATGATACACACATTTTTAATCTGTTTTTTAATCACATGTCGTGGATATATACATATATATATATATGAAAACATTGATTCACAAAAACATACTCCCCACTGATCCTAATAAAAAAATAAAACTCGTTATATATTATAATAAGTTTAAAACCTCGAATCTAGTCATTAGAAATAATTCCTCTCCCTCGATTGGAGCTTTGCAAAAAACCAACGTTATATATAAATTTAAATGTCCTTTAGGAGATTGTATCTCTGATAATAATAATATATATGTTGGTTTAACCTCAACTACCCTGTCGAGGAGACTTACAATGCACCTTTCAGACACAAGTTCAATAGCTCAGCATTTAAAAAAACATTCATGCCCAACAACACAACTACGGAAAATTCTCACCGACAACACAACAATATTAGAACATCAAAATAATAAACAAAAACTTCAGATTCTCGAAGCATTACATATCAGAAACCTGCAGCCGACGCTTAATAGAATTAATTTTCAAACCAGTGCTAATGTACTTAAATGTCTTTAGCTACTGGCACTAAATATAGAATCACATTCAAAAACAAACGCCAAAACCTTTAACGGCAAAGACGCCCTTACACAGTAGTAATATGCTAAAACAAAAGTTACATCACTTTTGTAGTAGATCCTCCCCTGATGATGGCCCAAAGTCGGGCAGAAAGTACTAGGGATACATGCAACTATGGACAATACATAAATCAATTCCCCCAGAATACAATAAAAGCAATACGGGAATTCGAACGGATCCAAAAGAAAATATGTAGACATAAAATGTCTATTATGTTTAATGAAATTTGCATTAACGAAGAAATGCTGCCTAAATATATATATATATATATATATATATATATATATATATATATATATATATATATATATATATATATATATATACTGAACATGTTTAAAAACCAAGAAGTAAATGTGTAATGTTTCCGCGTAAAAAACTTGAGTTCCTCCCTATGGTTATATATATATATATATATATATATATATATATATATATATATATATATATATATATATGCATGTGTGTGTGTGTGTGTGTGTGTGTGTGTGTGTGTGTGGTGGAAAGGGCTTTATTATGACCTGATATCAGAAGATTAATGCAACTGTATGATACAGATTCTCTAAAGGTCAATCCTCAGGTATTGAATCCAGAATGTTTCTTCCTCCAAGACCAGTTATCATGCCAGAGCTAGATATCCTTGTCTGTATTATTTTTAATTTTTCCATCTGTGGGGAGAACAGGGATGGAATCGTGCCTCACACAATGCCAAAAGTATGAGGCAAACTGGCACGTTTGTATTTGAACTCGGTTTGCGAATATACTACAACGAAAACATTTACACCTTGCGTGCTTCCATCCACAAGAAATCTCACCGTTCTTGAAGAAAAATCGTCACTCCATCATCGTACTCGACGGGAGAACTGCTTTATATCACTATTATGAGAAACCTAATGCTCTAATATAGAAAAATATATAAATAGATCCCCATATGATTGTGAAAATATTACTCCATATTTATTAACAACGAATAAATGACCTGTCCATGAGGCTTAATATTCTAAAACTGGCCAACAAGGCATCAATATCAAGATACCCCTCGAAGAGGTGTGATGCCCGCACCTAAAAAAAAATTTATTTAGTCGAACTCTGAACGGCTTCTGATTCTAAGTTTCAATTTCTGGAGATCTGATCATTGCCCTTACTTCAAGATCCACTCTACCCAGAATTTGTTGTCTCTGTTTGAGTCCAATTGTCGAGTCAAATAGATCTGTCAAAAATTATTTGGAATCGATTCGACCGTTTGCATCTCCCTACATATAAAAAAAAAACTCTTAAAAAACTACACAAAAAATGTAAATATCAACACGATTCCCTAACCCCTTGGTAAAAAAATACGATTAAACCAGTCGACATGCTCTTAAAATCAGTTAATTAGTATATTAATCTGCAACTTAATCCACGGAAAATGAAGATCACATTTAATTCTCAATATTCATTAAAATCTAAAAAAAATGCTTACTTAAAAATCATACCGTTTTATAACCTAATCTTCCTACCTTACATGTTAAGGTAAAAATAAGAGGAGAAAAAATAACATTTGAAATTAGTGAACTCGAATCAAATATTATTTTTCAGTCTAATTTTTCCCAATGAACGTCCCCGGGGTTTATTGTCTAAAGTACTGGACTGTGGCCTCGAAGTAAGCGAGTTCGAACTCTAGTCAACGTTCACTTTTGAACTTAAACATTTGGTAAATGTATGAACCCCTTCATCCATTCAGCTCTTGATTGAATAGAGTCATTGATATACTTCAACAAGGATAGCTTTGTGATTAAATAACCCACGAATGTATAAAAGCCATTAAACAAAAAAAGACAAACGAAGTAAATATTATCTCACATAGATTTATTTGAACCATATATGGAATACATACAAGTAAAACTATAACTGGTCAAAGTATTACGAAGAGTAATAGCAAAGAATAGGTGACTATACCCCTCCACCGTGATCCAAAAAATAAGCCTCACCATCGACTGCAGTTTAGGTTCATACCTAGGACACCTATGTTTTTCATGCATTTTACAATACATACACTCTTAAAGACATATGCATAAGAATCCCTATATCTCACTAAATATTTCGTTATGTATATTTGACAACTTGATTCAGGAAAAGAGATACCGAAGTGCCGTAAACTTTTTCGATAGCTAGTTAACCTTTAAAACACGCAGGCGTTTATGTCTGGCACCATTGTTTGTTCTAAAGTAATTATCGAGGACAGGCATATCGTCGCTTAGTTTCCAGGTTCTTTCTTCCTACATTTGTTCTCCCTTCAGCGATGGGTACATTGGAGGACAGAATGGGTTACTTGAAAACTCTGGTTTAAAAAAATAGCTTTTTGTCATATAGTGACCGTGGTAGAGCGGTTTGGTAAGTGTATAACTGCACTCAACTCATCCTTTCATCTCACTTCTGACCACTTGGCCATATATAGTTTTCTATCTGCAAAATAAGGTAAAGGGCACTTCTTAGCTCAGTTTTCTCCCTATCTTTACTTGTCCAGTCGGCTGGAGCTGTAGAATACACCCACTGCTTCTCTGCAGAGGGTCAAGACCCCACCAACTAGTGTCCTCATTATGACACTAAACAATCTCATGGTGAGGTTCCAGCTTTTGGGAATGCAGAGCACCCTTTAATTGCCATTGCTCCCAGATCCACTCTGGCCCGGAATGGTAGCACTTGATACGACCCTATCTATGGGTTAAATAGAACTAAACTGCATACTTAGGCTAAACTGGATTGTTTGAATTAGAACGGTTTGACTAAACTTAATAGCTTAAACAAAAATGTTTTTGATAATTAAACTCTGATTACATTTAAAGACCGTGCTTATGCTAAACTAAATTGTTTGAAATGGAACTGTTTTGGACATGGAAACTGTACTTACAGTACATTAACTTGTTTAATATTGAACTCTTTTGACATTTAACTGTGAGTAAATAAAATTTGTACTTATACTAAACTGAAATAGTTGAATTAGAACTGTTTTGACGATTAAAGTGTGTGCTCATGATAAACTGAATTATTTGAAATGGAGCTGACAATTTCGCATAAAAATGGATTTGGCGTTAAATAGCCTACAAAAGTTGATATGCCATAAAAACCCAATCATCCAACCAACCAACTTTTACTTATCAGCATCTTTCTTACTGACATATGCACATCCACAGTACGTCTTCTCTGCTAACAAAACTTCTAGGTATAAGTCACATAGATTATTTGAATTTCCTGCAGGCTTAAAAAGACCGATTCGTATACCCCAACCAATCTAGTAGCCATCTACCTTAAACCTCTTTCATTAATAATTCAGTCATTTCGCTTCTTGACATCTCATCAAGTGATTTTATGTTTCCTAGTTAGATGAATCGTTATGGGGCGTAGGAAGATGTGTTTGGGTGATTTGGTTTAGTTTAGTTGATTGTGGGTTGTCGGGTTTAGATATATGATTGGTTGGTTGTTTGAATTTTATGGCATATCAATCTTTAGATATCCGGAGAAGACTACAAAAGAGTTACTGAAGGAAAAGAAAAGAGACTAAGATATCTTTTAAATTTCAACTTCATTTTGGGGTTTCATACGGCTACTCTGTAGCGAGACGATGTCTTCAGTAACAATTAGGGAACAGGCGAATCTCCCAAATACGTTTGATAAGCCCAAAGTTGGCGTTTTTAGATATGGGTGATCAGTCCAGTTGTTTTTTGTTGTTTTTTTATATTAGTAAATGCTAGCGGAGACACAGTCTTTCGAGAAGTACAAAAGATTTAGGCAGGCAGGTGACCAGCTTGCTATCAGCCGAGGGAAAGAAGGATCGTCTAGCATTAAAGGTACTATTTACCAACCCCTCCGCTCGGGGAGGATATGACACAAGGTCAATTTTTTAAGCGGAGTTTAACAGGTTTGAATTCAGAGTTTTCCTTCTCCTAGACTAGTTGCCTCACCAAGGCTGAAGAACCTAGTCCGTCCTACTATTTACCCATAGCTGGAGGGAGAATAAGGGGGTTCATACCTTTCCCAAGGGTATTTGCCCGAAAGTGAACGTAATAGCGCAACTGGAGTACGAACTCGCGTACTACGATTCCGCAGTTCATCGCTTTAACCATTACACCACGACGACACCCCTAGCATTAAAGGTAAAACAGAAAATAAAAGTAAAAGTGAGAATGGTTTTCTTTCTATCACCGGTGAGTCTTGTCGTTCAGGTATGCACGGTACCTACTTCCTGTCTGAGGTTTCTGGGAACCGGTAGCCTTTGAAATTATTTTAAATGTCCACATCGTAGAGCACTTATCTAATTAATCCCTTGACAATATTTCGACGACAATTTTTAATCATCTTCCGAAATCAGTCCAGATATTTTCCCTCATCGGTTTTTTAGGCAGCACGATGTCATTTCCAATGATCCTTGCGATTTAAGCAGTTAGGATACTTATCCTCTATATCCACTTCACTCTGTCGTCTGGGATTAGAATACAATAAATGTATTTTTTGAAAAGGTGGTAGAATTAACAGAGTAAGACCCTCATCAAAAAGAACTATGTACAAGGTATGACACTATATTGCATTTGATGTTGGAGCATAATATCTGGAGATTTGTGTTGAGCAACCCTTCATTTCTATTACTCTCAGGTTAACGCTGATGAAAAAAAAAAAAAATTGCCCGGTCGGCTGGGGCTGTAAAATATACCGACTACACCTAAGCAGAGGAGTAAGATCCCCACCTAATGAGTGTTTTTGGTATGATACTATACAATCAGATGACCAGGTTCCAGTGATACTGGGGTTTGGGGAATGCGGAGCACCCCTTAATTTCTTCCCAGGTCCACTCTAGCTCAGAGTGGTAGCACCTGATAGGGCACTATTTATGGGTTAAATAGAACCAACTACACACTTATGCTAAACTGAATAGTTTAATTAGAACTGTTTGACTAAACAGAATAAGTTAAATTATAAGAGTTTTGACAATTAAACTCTAATTACATTCAAACTGCGTACTTATGCTAAAGTTTGAAATGTAACTGTTTTTGACCATGAAACTCTACTTACAGTAAACTGAATTGTTTGATATAGAAGTGTTTTGCGTAAACAAAACTGTACTTATACTAAACGAATCTAGCTTAATTAGAACTGATTTAATATTCTGAATAGCTTGAAATAGAAATGTTTTTGACAATTAAACTGTGTACTCATGCTAAACTGAATTGTTGGAAATAGAATTGACTATTTGTATACAAATGGATTCGGCGTTAAATAACCTACAAAGGTTAATATGACATAAAACCCAACCAACCAACCAACCAACCAAAAAAGAAAAAAAATCTTTAAAAAGATTCATATTTCTTATTCTTTCCTCCTAACAATAACTTGTATACTTCCAAAATCCATCTCACCAGTACATTAACACGCGTGAATTTTGATGTATTCATTGATTTATATGCGAGTATATACATGTATGCGTTTGGGACTTTTGCTAGTGTACGTGTAATTCTGTCCATATGATTACATCGACACTTGCACAGTTGTCTATACGTCCTGTTGGCAGAGATTACAATTCATTACCAGAAGAAGACTAAGACATCATGAGCGCCCCAAAACAAAAGAATCGTCCTGGCTATGACACTAAACTGCATCAGATTTTGAGGTTCCACTTCTGAACTGCTTTATTCGCACTGATCTAGATCAGTACTCTCATTGATAAGAGAATAGCTGCGGCAGGTAATGATAATTAGTAGGAGATTTTTAAGGCCCGGTGCCCTGAGACGAAACCGATAAATCTTGTCTGTCAGTTCTACTGTATTATCGCGTTAATATCTGAAGTACTTTCCTTAATACCCATTAACCTAATTCATACTTCTCCGTCAATTCAATGTTTGGTCATTTCCATCTGAGTATGCTGATTTCTTGACGAATTTTTTATTGACTTATTTCGAAGAGCTAGGCCACTTTACCGCTTTAGAAAATTATCACAGGCGTTTTTAGTTTTGGTCAGCTTCACCCTTTTTATCTTTCTTTATTTTTGAGTATCAACCTAATTATCCAGAGACTGGTTTTTAGCCTCTGATTGTCACACTTATTTATTGAAGAGTGAAAACAAAGCTTTGTTATTTTTTAATTGATCGAACAATTTTATAGAGAGAAGGTCAATATGGGAATATGTATTCATCGTAATTAAAAACCAAAAGAAACTTCAAAAGGTATTCCATTTTAGACAAACTTTTACACAATTTTCAGCGGTGAATTTTTTAAAACTGAGACGAGGAGGAGAAAATAAAATTTAGAGATACATTTTTAAAATGTATTATTAGCATGGAAGGTGCTGTACTTGCATTCGCACTGATTAGTGTTTCATAAAAAAGGCAGATCTGAAATTATTGGAAATGTTGATAAAAAATTGGTGAGAATTGATACCAAATCCGTCATGCAGAGGGGTAAGACCCCATCAATAAGTGTTCTGGATATGACACTAAACAATATGATGATGAGGTTCTAGTTATGCTGGAGCTTTCGGGAATGCGGTGTACCCCATCATCGTCATCACTTTCAGGTCCACTCTGGCCCGTAGTGGTAACACCTGAGAGGGTACTATCTATGGGTCAAATAGAACTTAACTGTGTTGGGTAAGAGGGGACTGTTTTTGCGTTTAAACTGCGTATTTATGCTAAACTGAAATTCATGAAAGAGAAATGTTTTGATATTTAAACTGTACCGATGCTTAACCAAATTCTTTGAAAGAGAACTGTTTATATGTATAAAATGAATTTGGCATTAAATAACCTGTAATGGTCGATATGCCATAAAACGAAACCAACACACACACACACACACACACACACACACACACACACACACACACACACACACACACACACACACACACATATAAGTGGTGCATTCAATAAGTTTCCAGACTTCTTGGTACAGGCATTTAAAATCGTCGAAGACTCTTGAAAATTTAGTATGTTATTGCTATACATCTTATGATATGACTGGTTGTTTAGTCGAAATAACTCCAAGACTCATGTGTGACGACACACGTGCTTTATTGCTGCCATCTTTTTCTGATTGTGTCCCAGTAAAAAGGCCCCATAAGGCATTACCAATATTGGGCCGCTTATGTATATAAGTCGACCAACATCCCCCATACATACAAAAGTCTGAAGTGTTCATTTTATGTGAGTTGCCATTCACCATATCGGTTGGGTGTCTTGCCTGCGTTGACTCTCTTCAGACGCGGTTGTCTTTCAGTCATGTCTGGTTGTTGCTGTTCGATGTTTTGTTCACTGTCATTGCTGGTGATATCTTGTTTGTCGTTTGTTTTCGTCATGTTGCTATGTTTTGGTTTAGTTGTGAGTCTTAGGTGTCTCCTATTTCTCACTAGTCTTTTTCCCATTTTCCAGTTCGATCATGTATCGTCGGTATTCAAATTTTTCTATGACAACTGCCCTTTTCCAATATTGGCTCCTGTCATATGGCTGCACAATCACCTGGTCACGTTCTCTTAATTCTATCAGGTCATGGGCATTTTTGTCATAGTATTTCTTTTGATGTTGTTTTGCCTTTTGTATTTTAGTTTTTGTTTCTTGCACATTAACTGGGGATAGAAATTTCTTCATCGTAGGCAGTACACTTCTCAATTGTCTTCCAAAGAATCTCTGTGCTAGGGACATTCCTATGGATTTTGATGGTGTGTTGGTGAATTCTAGTATGGCCAGACAAGGATCGCTGTTTTCATTATTACGTTTTTTTATGATGCTTTTTATTTGTTTTACAGCTGATTCTGCCATTCCATTGGAGTTTGGCATCTCTGGTGAGCAGGGATTCCATCTAAATCCGTATCTATGGGCCAATTCTCTCATCATTTTGTTATCAAATTCAGGGCCCCCATCACTTACAACTTCTTCTGGGATGCCATATCACATGAAGTGTTTCCTTATCAGCTTGATTGTGAACCATGATGATGTTCCGTGAAGTCGATCAACCAAGGTGTAATTGGAGAAATAATCCACACAGACTAGGTATTTCCTTCCATCCAGTGTCATGGTATCGAGGCCAATACGTTGGAATGGGTATTCCGACACTGGTCTATTGATTAGTGTCTCTTTGCTATTTCTTGCAGAATATCTGCTACGCTGTTTACATTCCTGTAGTTCGTGCCTCATTCCTGGCCAGAAGATTGTGTCTAGGGCGCGTCTCATGATACTTTCAACTGCTAAATGGCTTGTGTGTGCCTTCTTCTTCATGTCGTTTCTCATTGAGGCAGGTACAAAGACTCTGTCTTTAAAAAATATTAGATCATCCTTTGTTGACAGGTAGTCTCTGAATTTATACAGGTGCTTCAACTGAGGTTCAAGTACTTTATATTGCATTGGTAAGCCATGTTTAATTAGTTTTATGAGCTTCTGTAGATCCTTATCTTCTTTGGTGGCACTAACTAGCCTGTCTCTGGTCTGTTCACTTACAGCAAGAAATTCTAATAGATTCACTTCACTGAAAGTAAACTGGAAATTGTCATCCTCTACTGGGGCTCGCGAAAGAGCATCAGTAATGATTATGTCACTGCCCTTTTTGTATGTTATTTTGTAGTCAAACTTTTGTATTGAAAGCACCATTCTTAACAGTCTTTTTGGTACTTCGCTTAGAGGCTTGTTGCTGATTGCTTCTAATGGTTTGTGGTCCGACTCTATTGTCACATGTCTTCCGTAACAATAGTCACTAAACTTGTGTGGTCCAAACACAACGGCTCTCATCTCTTTTTCAATTGGTGCGTAGTTCTTTTCATAGTCGTTCCACACCTTTGATGCGTATGATACTGGTTTTCCATTCTGTAGGAGGACAGCTCCCACACCTACATCAGACATGTCAGTCTGTATCGTGACTGGCTTTTCTAAGTCGTAGTAAGCCAAGATAGGTGTGTTTGCTATAGCTTTCTTTATGTCTTCGAATGCTCTTTGTTGTACCTCCGCCCATTGGTGAATCTGGTCCTTCCGTATTAGCCTGTTTAGAGGTTCACATTTTGACGTCAGTGTGTGATCAAATTTCGAGAGGTATTTAACCATTCCTATGAAGCGTCTTAGATTATGCAAATCGCGAGGTGCTGGGAACTCTATGATTGCCCGTATTTTTCTTCATCAGGCTTCAAGCCTGTGTTAGTCAGTGTATGACCCATGTAAGTGACTTCCTCTGTGAGGAATTTGCATTTGTCGAGGTTAATTTTTATGTTTCTTTCTCTGCATCTCTGCAAATATGCCCGCAGGTTCTGGTTGTGGTTTTTGATGGCTTGATCTGAGTTGTTTCCAAACCCTTCAACCAGACAGTCATCTTGAATAATGCTAACCCTGTTTATCCCTTGGAACTGTTCGATCATTTTTGTTTGGAATGCTTTGCTGGCTGGTGTGATACCCATGGATAATCTTTTGTATCGATAATTGCCCTGAGGTGTTCCGAAGGCGGTAAGTTCTCTTGCCTTGTCGTTCAACTTGCAATGCCAGTATCCACTTCTTACGTCCAATTTACTAAATTGTATTGCGTTTTTATTTGCAAACCTGTGTGTGATGGATTCCAAGCTTGGTACCTGGCAGTGGTAGTTGTTGATCAGTGCTTTGTTTAATGGTTTGGGGTCTAAACATATCCGAAGTTTTCCGCTGCGTTTTCTTTCAATCTCATAGCTGTTGAGCCATGAGCTAGGTCCTTCCAGTTGCTCAGTTATATTGTCCCTCATCATTTTTTCTAGTTCTTGTTTAAATTGTTTTTCCAGTGCAAAGGGGACACCTCTTATGGGTTATTGTGTAGGAACTGTGCCTGGCTCTGTTTGAAGTGTTAGTTCCCATTCAAATTCACCAACTCTCTCTTCAAAAACGTCTGGGAATTCTAGTAGAATCCCTTTCATGGAATCATCAATGTCTAGTTTTCTGATGTTTTTCAGGGCTTGTTCTTTGAGGTCATTGCATTCTACAGCTGAAACTGTCGAGTCAAACTGATCTAGGTTGAACCGTACTAAATTTAGCTTTTGGCAAAGACTACAACTTAAAATTGGTTGTACCTTCTCATTCACAACCATGACTGAGGCTGTCACTTTTCTTCTGTTGACAGGGTTGACAAGTTCTACCCTCATTGTTCCTTCGGTTCTGACCTTTTTCCCTCCGTATACAGTAATATCAAGTTTCTTACCTTTTTTTAGTAAGTGCTCCATCTTGTTGTCCTTAACGAATGTTGCAGGAATTACATTTACAGTTGCTCCAGAATCTATCATGAATTTGATGGGCTTCCCGTTTAATTTCAAATTCGCATGAACTTTGTGAATTGTCTCCCCTACAACGTGAAAACATTCGTTAACTTTTTTTTCTCTGGTTATCTTTGCAAACTTTTGATTTGGCGAAGTGGTTTTTTCTTTTGCATCTAAAATATTCCTGACAATAAGGTGGACAGTTTCTCGTTCCTTTTACATGGCTTCTCTGACAATAAATGCAATCATATTGTTTTTTTCTTCTAGTCGCATTGATATCTTTCTCGTATGTGTCGTCATCGACATTTAATTTTTCGTATTTTTCAATTTTTTGCGACTGGATTTTACTTTGTTCTGTAGCTCTGCATCGGTCAATACACTGTGTCAGGGTTAAATCTGGTTCCCTCAGGAGATTTTCGCGCGTTCTTTTATCGTGTATTCCTTTTATTATTTGTAATTTTATCATATCGTTCTCAGTGACTTTATTCCATTCACAATCTTTAGAACTCGATTTAAAATTTAACAAATAGTCCTCAAAGCTTTCATCTTTACTTTGTTCTTTCCGTAGGAATTCCACTCTGTCTACAGTCAATGTTTTCATGGGCTTGCTGTAGTCCTTGAATGCTTCGATAACCATTTCAAGTTTTTTTTCGTCATCATTTTCAATCGTTTCTCCTTTTGCATTTTTAATTGTTAGGGTTTTGTATATTTGTCGACCCTTTTTTCCTAAAAGGTAAATAAACAAACTTCTTTTTTTCTTTTCAACATTTGAAGCTTTAGTGGTACTATCTCTACCCTGGCTTTCAAATTTCTGAAATTCAAAAAGAAGATTCACTTCTTCAAACCACTCGTTAAAGGCTTTATGCAAATTTATTACTGTCCAGTCAAAACTTTGGGATGGGTTGATTGATATCATCTTTTGATGTTTTAAACAAAGTAGTATTCACTCATATTATCGTCAAGTTCGTCCTTCTGACACCATGTTTAGTTGAAATAACTCCAAGACTCATGTGTGACGACACACGTGCTTTATTGCTGCTGTTTTTTTCTGATTGTGTCCCAGTAAAAAGGCCCCTTAAGGCATTACCAATATTGGGCCGCTTATGTATATAAGTCGACCAACACTGGTCAGTTTTTATGATTTCAGGTTCAAATGAATAGCTATAGCAGCAATTGAAATACACCCTACTAAAGCCTGATTGTCACAGCTGGTGAATTTCAAAAATGCAATCTGGACGTGAGGATACTTTGGAAGAATGATATGCAGTAAAATTCTGTTTTAAACTTGGAAAAATGCCACAGAAACGGATGGAACTTCAGACTGCTTTTCGACCATCTTGCATAAATCGAGCATCATTTTCTGAGTGGCATAAGGGATTCAAGGAGGGCAGGGAGTCTGTTAGGGATGATGAGAGGTGTTTGGACGATTAAGGAAGTCAATACACCAGATTTGATTGGTGAAAGGGTTAGGGTTAGGGTTACAATGTTGAGGTTTTAAGGGAGTTCTGGAAGAGATTCCGTCAGAAGAGGCCAGCACTCTTCAAATCGGGTCAGTGGCATTTCCACCAGGACAATGCACCAGTCCACAACGCCATCCTTGTCACAGACTATTTGACTAAGATGGGCATATTCACCGTCCCAATAGTGCAGACCTTGCTCCCAGTGACTTTTGACTGTCGTTCTGAGACAATTGAGGAGATGAAAAAGGCTGTGACGAAGGTCATTGACACGGTCAAACAAGAAGACTTCCAAGAGACCTTGCAGAAGTTTTTGGAACGGAAGAACAAGTGCATTGCAACCAGAGGAGATTACTTCGAAGGGGACTAGAGTTTAATGTGTGTAATATCAATGAAAGAGCACATACGAAAAAAGTCTGGAAACTAATTTAATAATCCTCATATATATATATATATATATATATATATATGTGTGTGTGTGTGCCCTCATATACATGCATATGAATATACAAGATGCTCATGTATATATATATGCAAATATATACAAATACATGCAGGTAGGTACATACATATATTTGATGTATGTATAGTTAGGCAGCAATTGTTCATTTAAGCATGTTTCATTAAACAATAAAGACAAATTTTGTCTGTATTATTTATTTAAGATTCTTTCAAGTTTTATTATAAGTGTCTTAGTTTCATCTTGGAATTGGTAGATGAATTTCTTAAAATTGTCCCGAGCGATCTCGGACCCTTCATAATGATGGCCTATGAAGGGTCAGAAAACGCTCAGGACAATTTTGGGAAATTCATATATCAATTCCAACCTGAAACTAAGACACATATCAGAAAACTTGAAAGGATTCTAAATAAATTGTACAGACTAAATGCGTCTTTATTATTTTATGAAACATGCTTAAATACTTATATTTGTACATATACAAGGGGCGGTAGCAAACTTCGGAATAATCTAGTATAATAATAAATTACTCTATTCTAAAACAAGATTAATTTTAATTTCAAATATGAACAACAAAATAAGAAGATAGACACCAAACAGTATATTTACTCAATATGGTTTCATCTTTTAAATTATTGTATCAACAAGCCTTTGAAACAAATTGCATGCCTTCAAAATAAAGTCTTCAGAGATTTTATTCTATCCTTCGACAATAGCAGTCATAAGTGAACCAATATATCGATAAAAAGCTGCTTTTTTTGTTTTTTTTTAAACGGGCCGTATAGAATAATCAAGAGGGTTAATGGCTGTGCTTGATGGGGGCCATAAAGAAAAATTATTTCAGGATGTTTTTGGGTTGGTTTCGGCAATAAGCAAATCACAAATTCTTTTTCCTTTTCTTCCTTTGCTTACTCATATTTGGCTGAATTTTAATGAAAAAATCCATGATTAATAGAGGTAATTACGAAAATTTAGATTCATCGTGTTTTTCAAAAAAATAGGCTAATCGAACTAAAACAAACGTTTTAAATGTTTTCCATATCTTGTTACCGCACCATATATATATATATATATATACGCACAAAAATTCTATATTCATACTTAGCCCCTTTTAAACCCCTTTAATTGAACAGGAAAATAAATTTCATTTACCTCATTGTCTTTCTCGAAAAATGTTGTGTAAGAACAAACACATTCTTTTTATATTTATTTTAATTCCTTTTGTCCTGTCTATTCCCTTTCGTCCAATGAACACACACATACATACAGACGTTGAGCTTTATTTTATCCACACACACACACACACACACACACACACACACACACAAACACATAGACTCACTCATACACACACACAAAAACACAAACACACACACACACATATATATATATATATATATATATATATATATATATATATAATGAAGTTATTAATATTTTTCAAGAAATGTACGTTATTTAATTTTTATCACAGCCTTTTTAAACTAAAAAGTATAAAATAAAGATCGAATGACTGTTAAGAACGTTCATGTCTGTCATCATCTTACAGTTTATCTGTTAGAACAAAACAGAAAACGAACAAAGTTTCGAAGTGGCAAATGACATGTTCAACAAACATCATATCGCAGGCAGTTACACGTATTCAATTTCTATTTTAGCGGATTAAATACTAATTAATAAATAATCTATACTGCTTGAACTGTATTTAATCAGAAGTAGATTAATTCCTTTGTATAAAGATTAAAATTCTTTTCAAGATTCAGCATGTTCTAAATTGGCTTCACTGCGAAAAACATTTCTTGCAATATAAGCATATGATACTAGCTTTACCAGTAGTAAAAATGCAAGCGTAGGCGCTGTGCCCGAAGATGCTGAATAGTAAATAGTATATCGTTACCTTCTTGGTGTTTTAATCTAAAATAAAACATTGTGTTCCATTATTCTGTGACATTTTGAATGCAACTATAATTACATATTCCCTTAATAATTCAAGAAAGATTTTGTAAATCCAATGAATCTTTTGTTGCCTTAAACAGTTTTCTAAAAACGGGATAATTATTCATTAAACGTCTTTGGTAAAGCTGTTTGAGAAAATGTAATATGAAATGATAAATTACAATCAATTGAAATACTTGGTTTGTTTTATTTGTTAAATGTGTTATGAAACTTCTTGGGTTATTTAGTACCCCAAAAGTTGAAAAGTAGTTGTAGAAGAACAGTAGATATACTACATTAATTATAGCTGAAGGGATAAGAAAGATACTATTTCTCCGTGTACTAGTTTGAAAGTTAACGTAATAGCGCGACTAGAGTTCGAACTCATTTAAAATGATGTTACAGTTCTGTAAATAATTCACTAGGTCACAGGGACTTCAATAAAATCACTTCTATTAAAAACTTGAAATAGTTCGAAAATTAGTGATAAATTATACGATACCTACAAATACAAAAGAACGAAATAGTTACTGAAATGTGCTTGCTACGAAGCGATCGTCAGGCAATTAAAAAAGACATAAAAATGTCTTTATATATATATATATATATATATATATATATATATATATATATATATATATATTTACTAATCTAATATCTACCAGTATTCACGGTACCAGAAAAAAAAAACAAAAAAAACCCTGGCAGGAACAAGAGATAAAAGTATCTCGAATCACCGTCCAGGGGAAAAAGAAAAAAAAATTATGGGTCAAAAAGAAAGAAAAAGTCAACCTCGTCCGACCCCTTGAAAAAAAATCAAGGGATACGCTCTCAGTGGTCAAAAGAAAACCAAAAACCCTCCGTGAATCCTGCAATGCTACAATTACTAAAGTGGTCAACACAAGTGAAGCCAATTATAAAATTAACCTAAATCGCGAGTCGAAAATCTTCTACTAAAGTTTCACCTTATCTGATCATCAGGAAGCCTAACTTCGATATACTTATATATATATATATATATATAAGTTAGTAAAAATCCAACGCAAGATATTTTAATCTATATTCTAATTTATAATATTCCACGATTATTTCAATATAATTTTGAAGAGTCATAATAAATAGAATTAATGTAACCTACTCGTACATGAATATGGGAAATGTACATAGAAAGTTCACAACATATATACATAGAACATTGGAGTCCCGAAACATGAAAAACTCATAACGACTTCTAAGTTCAGGTACGAAACCTTTTATTACCTTTAAGTTAAAGGTTTCAACATTGGGAAGAGAGATACACAATCTTTCTATGATGACTTTTCCGTCTGCCCCCACCCCCAACACGTGTGGCACCCGCCACAAGGCCACTGGCCTGGCTTCGGCGAGCAAGCGAATGCCAACCGTCTTCTCCCGAGGCAGAATTCAACTCCGCTCACTGATTTTTTCAATATCCCCAAAATCATCCACGTGCTTCCGGTGCGTGACGTCATCCGCACTCACTAGCCCCGTTTCCCATCTGGGCTATTGTGACGTCTCTGGGTGACACGTCCGCTCCGTCCGCGCGCGGAAACACCTGCGTTAATGTTGCACATAAGTAACGTAAGCACTAAACCGAAAGGTTCTCAGCCTAACTAAACCCAAAAGCATAAAACAAAATCCCTAGGCCATTATATTACATGAAAAGAAAAAAATTAACTTTTCTCATTCAAAAGTTCTTCAATTTTCAAATTGAAGTAACTTTCCATATATATTTACAGAGAAAGAGAGAGAGAGGGATGAGAGTGTGATAGAATTGAAATGTAAGATAAATTTAAAAGAAAACAAAAATATCGTTTACGTTGTCTTTTATCCAATATCTCTATTTCGTCCGAGTTAAAATCATTTTTTAAGATCACTTTTGAAAATAGCGTTTGAAACCGGCCAATTCACATAATCTAAATTACTTACAAGTGGTTTGACGATCACCTATATTTTAACGACCGGTCAATTTGACACGATTTTTACAAACGACTTCAGAAAGAGAGGTTTTTTTTTACTAAAGAGTTTCATATGCGTTTATTAAAATGGAAGACTATCTTGTTAGAAAACGTGTATATATATATATATATATATTGTCATCTTCAGACTGACAGTTTTGTTATATCACAACTCAAGCCGGATAACATACCTCGCAACCCACAGAAAACCCAGTGTATGTGAAGGAATTTGTGTGCGTTCGTGTATATGTGTGCGTTAAGATGTAGAGATTATTTATGTGCATGTATATACCCTCTCACTTGGATATGGGTTGGATAAGACGCGAGGTCTTCATTTTAAAAGCAGTGTACTGGTAGTTGATTTTAAATTGTTCCTCGCTTACATCAGTTGCCGTACAAATGAGTTCAGTATACTCTACTATTTACCCATAGTTTGTGCGTGGTAAGAGCAGAAATGGATTCATGCATTTGCTCAAGGTGAAAGGAACATCTAAAAAAGAACGCTCGTTTAAGATTTGAACCTGGCCCATTGAGTTCATTTCCTAAAACCGTAAGCGTTTCTCCGTTAGCGCCAACATTATATATATATATATATATATATATACAAAACAACATGTAATCCAAATAGAAAGGGGAGATTTATTAAGAAACAAAGTCGTCACTATATATATATGAAAATTTGGAATGATTCGAAATTTATCGATGAACTAACGGAACGTGGATTCCGCACAATGTTTCTAATGTCTGGTGACGTATTTTAAAGAAACGAACGCTGATTCATTGATCAAATGGCCAATTTTTCTTGCTATAAACAGCCAACTTTTTTTGTTATACAACTTTTATAATTTTTTATATATTTTTACTATTTTTATACATCCATCTATACTTAACATCACTAATATAACCCCACATAATGTAGCACTATGTGGTTGGGCTGCCAAAGCAGACGATTCAATTATATGTTTTGGCGCGAAACCAGACAAAGGATTCTTGGACATGAAATCTCGCCGTATCCGGAAGTGGGAAGGGGACGCGAGAGAGGCAGTTGACGGGGGAGCCGGACGAGGGAGTTGACGACGCGACTCAACAGAGGGCAGTTGGCGGCTGGACAGCAGAGAGGCGAGCAGAGAGAGTTGGCGTGGAACCACGGACAGGGGCAGTCAACACCGGACTCCAGAGACAGTAGGAGACAAGATAGGGTCCAGTGAAGAAGATCGACTCAAGATGTCTGCATTCGAGGTGCTTGTGGAATTTTCGCTAGTAACCCACGCTAGCGATAGTCCGCACATGCATATAGTGTTGCAATACCTCTTTTCTGCCCTTGGTTAACCCCAGGCTTTGTTCGTGTTGTTCGTTTGTCCTTCTATTTTCTCCGTTCCCTCGATTGTATTCTTGTGTAGGTAAAGAAATGTGCGTTACCCCCTCGAACCACTAGTTGATCACCGGCCGGCGTAAGGAGTGACATGGTTAGAAGAAAGTTAATGTGGTGGGGGTGAGGGGGTAACGTTTACAATAATCCTGATGATGGTTCAGCAGAACTGAAACGCTATAGTGTCGACTTTGTTTCTCAATAAATGTCCTCTTTCTGTTTGGATTACTTGTTGTCAATTTTTCTTCACAAACTGTCGAATTACTATCCATTATTTTCTACCACACACACACACATATATATATATATATATATGTGTGTGTGTGTGTGTGTGTGTGTGTGTGTGCATGTGTGTGTGTGTGTGTGTGTGTGTGCATAGTAAGTTTGTGTGTTTATAAAGATACATGTTGTCTATATTACTGAGAATAGGCATAGTTAATATTATCAGCATTGGTATCTTATTCTTTTGAGAGTTTTTCACACAAACGTTAGCTGATGGTTTTTTCCCCTGGAATTTGAGTGACAGCAAGTCTCCTCAAGTCTGCAGCATTCTTCTCAGTATTCTTGCCGATAATAAAACTGTCATTTTAATGGTCTCCATTGGTCCTCTTCTTTTCAAATCCTCCAGGCCCTTTATCGATCCTTTTGTGACAGTAGCGAGCGCGCCAATTACAATTACAACGTCACTTTCATGTTCCATAGTTTTTTAGTTCCCAAGCAAAGTCCAGGAACTTATCTTTCTTTTTGCTCTCTTTCAGTTTTACCCTGTGATCAGCCGGAACGGCAAAGTCCACTATTCAGCAAGTTCTCATTTTTTTTTTTTGACTATCACTAGGTCTGGTTGTTGGGTTGTGATGAGGTGATCCGTTTATATCTCAAAATCCCAGAGCAGTTTGTGCGTCTCATTTTCAAGGACGAATGCTGGATTGTGCATATACCATTAGTCTGGATAGTCAAATTTAAACTTTTTGCACAATTTCGAGTAGATCAACTTCCCCACGCAGTTGTGTCTATTATTATTATTATTATTATTATTATTATTTACTAATTACTGACTGATATACTCATCTTGGTTGCAACAATGAAAACTTTTTTCCACCACTATACTCTCCGGCCTTCTTCATGTGTCTTTGACCAAACTCAGTAACCATCCAAGAATTCAGAACAACTTGTTATTTGAATCTCAGACATGGGCTATTTTTTGCTCCACCCTGCATGCTTTGTGGGTATTTTGCTTCAGCCAGTTTCTTTTTTTTTCTCCGCTATTGGAACAGGAAGCAAGGATTGAACTCACAACATTCAAGTGATAGCTTGTACAAAAAACACACTCGAAGAGGGTTGTTGAGTACTGTGGCCGAAACGTTGTAAAAACTGCAAGCAACATTTGAATATCAAGTTAGTTGAGTTATAGCTATTTGCTGTGTATAAATGATCATTGATATACTTCGGTAATATATTTTTATGCGTATCTTTAATTAACCTAATAAATTTATTAAAAAGCGTCATATCCATCAAACTGATTTATTATAATGTAGATTCTATTGATTAGCACTAATAGTCAAGATAGTTGATTAATTGTTTCATAACTGTGCGTGTATGTGGCTGTACTAAAATTATTGTTGTCTGAGTTTATATTCTTTTTTGTGTGTGTGTGTGGGGGTTATATTTCCCCTTTTTTGTAAATGCATAATGATTGACAGTTCAGTTCAAAATCCGCCCCTTTTATCGGTCAGGGCTTTTTCATCTGTTTGGTTTTAATTTGTGATCTTGATTTAATTTTTTTTTCGTTTACTTCCTGTGAATAATTATCTGAATTACTCTTCTCCTTCATGCTGATTAATCTTATCGGATTATATTTTCAAAGATGACCACGTCAAACATTTAAGATTATTTGCACCTGTATAACGACATACTGTATGCTTAACAAGACTTAATTTAAAGCCTTCTGAATTATCTTCTCTTATCTGTCGTCATTCAAACAAAATTGAGTGTTTTTCTTATTTGAAATTACGTTACAATTTTAATAATCGATATGTACAGTTTATTTTTATAGATTGGTAACTATTTACACGAGTTGAAATATCCGTCTTCGTTGGGTGATAAGTCATCTCTTTAATCTAAAAATTATCTCTATATATCCAGTAAAATGTATGAAGGCTATGAGCCGTGTTCGAAATTTTATCGTAAATTATTTTTAAGATACCATCATGATGTCTTCAAACAATCATTTTTTTCCGATTGTAAGACATTTCTTTAGGAAAGACATATAACATCAATGAAATGATCACTTTGGATCTAAATCCAATTAAAAATAATGGAGTATAAATTCTGAAAATTTTCTCATTCTATCGATAGAAAATTGATATGGTGACGAGGAAAATAATTTTTAGGAGGATAATGTTACACAATAAAGAAAATTTCTTCAGAAAAAAAAAAACAAAAACATAGAATTAACCATGTGACCAGCAAAGAGTCTTCATTGATATCCTATTGAAACTTTATGACAGAATTTTTTCTGAATGGTCCATACGAAGGCTCTTTTCACTAAAAAAAAAATTACTTACTGCGATTCGAGAAAGTTGGAGCCATTTTGGTAAATAATGTTGGTTTTATTAATGAAACCCAGGCGTGAAAGAATTAGGGCTGGGTCGATCGCTCGAGATAGGCATTTAAGTAATAAATCTAAGTTATTATTAATGAATCACACACACACACACACACACACACACACACACACACACACACACACATATATATATATATATATATATATATATATATATATATATATATATATATATATATATTAGTTTTTATGTATATTTAATAGCATGGTTGATTATCTATGAACTGATTTCATGCCGTCTTATTAAGACAATCATCAGGCAGATAAACAAAGATGTTGGAGAAATCGAAAAAAATCAAAGAATCCTGACAAAAATTTTTACGGTGGGATTGTGTATAACCCTTTTTGTGTGTACGAATGTGCATATGCATATGTGTGTGTGTGTGTGTGTGTGTGTGTGTGTGTGTGTGTGTGTGTGTGTGTGTGTTTTGTAAAGATTATATTTGCGCATTATTGTGTATAGTCATCTATGTGATCGTTAGTATGTGTGTGTGTGTGTGTGTGTGTGTGTGTGTACGATGACACATGCGTCTCAGGGCAGATATGAGGTTGTCACCTAAATATCAATGGAGCGATTTGTAGCGGTTGTCGCGGGACAGACAGGGGCTTGGGCAAATAAGAAATCTTTTTGCGCAGAGATAATTCTAACAAAGGAACAAATTATTATCATCATTTCATTATGAAGAAAATCAATTTTTTGATTTGACATAAAATAAACAAAAATGGTTGCGGGATGGATCTAAAACTTAAGAATAATAAGTAAGGTGGGAATATCGTGATGCAAGAGACATGTTATAGTGTAATATACTATGGAGTATTAGGTAACAATTATCTATATGTTGGAATGTGGTCTGGGTTAAATTGCGATAGCAATTTGTATTAGCTGTCAATGTTTTGTTGATGGAACAAAATGTTTTGTTGATGGATTTAGCATATATTATTGCAATTTGACTTATTTCTCTGCCTGAGGATTGTCATAATATGGCGGTATGAAACCAGTGGTTGCAGGTTAGCAGCCATGCTATTAAACAAGATATATATATATATATATATATATATATATATATATATATATATATATATATATATATATATATATAATATCCTTATATTATACCTATATCACTGATATTCAGCATTTTTCATATCATACGACATTTAGTCTGCCACAAACTCACCAAGCGAGATAGTGACAACCATATACTCTTGATATATATATATATATATATATATATATATATATATATATATATATATATAAAGTTGGCGACCTTAGTCGAGGGTTATCCGAAGGCTCCCTGATCAATAGCTACAACAGTGACGTGTAGGGGAGGGCGCTACTCTATCCCCTGGATTGCTTACTTCACCCTTAATCCTTACCTTATAATACTGAGTGTTAAAGAAGGCGGGATCAAGTACCATTTTTTGAGTCTTTGCTATAGCTCGACCTGGGATTAACCCAATATATATATATATATATATATATATATATATATATATATATATATATATATATATATATATATATATATATATATATAAGATTGGAGAAAACTTAAGCAATTAATGTAAACAATATTCGTGTCGGAATCCTGTATGTACCGATAGTGTTGAACCATTTTGATTGTGTTACTTTTGTCAGATTATCTAGCATTTATGAAAATGAAATCTTTTAACATTTAAGAATGAACTACAAGCAGCACTTTTTCATTGAAATATACTCAGGGGAGTATCTGAGTTGTGATCACATTACGTAGAAGTTATACACAATTTTTCAATCATCTGATTGTATCTATATATCTTACAATATCAGTAATAAACATGCTGTTAATGTCATTTTACAATCACAATACAACATTAATAATCCGAAAGAAAATCGGCGATAAATATTCCACAAGCAAAGACAAGAATAGACTTACCGTCTGTGGCCATTCACACCGACCAAGTTAATCGTTCTTGAAATGGGCCAGAAAAACAACGTATGTTATTTCAAGTTTGTCCACTGTCATCCACAAGAAAATACCTTTTTTCAATTTCATTTAAAGAAAATAAACATGACACTTCCAATACCACGAAATATCACGAAAGAAAAAAATAATCATTTTGTTAAAAACTTGCTTTTAATTTTTTCTCAAAATAAAACCACACAAAGTCACTTTATTCTTCCGTGATAAGTGTTTAACGCACGTCGTAAACGAATAAAGCTAATAATTTAAACCTAAGAAGTAAAACAAGAATTTTAAAAAAGAAAAAATAGGGAAAGGAAATAAGGGGGGAAAATGAAAATATTTATCTGTTTAAGACAGGTATCATCAACCATGTTTTTTTTTTATGAAACGCTGGTCATAGAGGTCTCCAGTGCATTTACACATTTATGTTTATTTTTGACGAAAACATGTATGTGATCGGTATTGAGAGTAAAGGATATAATGAAGTACTTTCGTCTATAACGTAATCAGAGGCCTATCACCTTAACCAGACGAGTCAGTGAGCTGAATTTTTGGTAAATCGCTTTCAAGTAAAACTTAGCTCATACGCATTTTTAGAAGTTTCCTTGCTGTTTCAACCAAAACGCTCGCGTTGGGAGAAGCACAAACATGGAGAAATGTCTTTAGAAAGCGAGAAGACACTTAAGGTAGAATGACAGTTGACATGCTCATCTTTCATTCATTTAGTTATAACATCAGAGAATCACAAAATATTGTAGGCTTGTAGAAAAAAATAATTTCAGATACATGATCATTATGGATAAATCTATCTGATTATGAATGCATTGATAGATTTGGTTTCTCTACTTGATGATTGACGTAATAAGACGGCATTAAACCGATGGTCGGAGATAAGCATTCATGCTATTGAATATATATAAAAACTAATATATATATATATATATATATATATATATATATATATATATATATATAAATTCGTTAGGAAAAAAAGAGAAACCGGTCACATTAGGATAATAAATTTATTTCCATCCTATTATGTGTTTTTGATAAAATCAAAGAACACGAAAAAAAAATTAACAGGACTTCTTCAGATCTTATGGTTAAAATAAATCAGAATAGACACAGGAAAGATTTTCCATCAGGACAAGAAAACTATTCAAAAGTTAACATTTAAATTTTCCAGTTAAAGAGCTAAATGTAACAGACATTACTGAGCAATAATTTCATGAAGAAAAAAACACAAACCGGTCGCATTAGATCTGAAGAAGTCCTGTTAATTTTTTTCGTGTTTTTTGATTTTATCAAAAACACATAACTGGATGGAAATAAATGTATAATCCTAATGTGACCGGTTTGTGTTTTTTTCTTAATGAAATTATTGCTCTGTAATGTCTGTTACATTGAGCTCTTTACCAGGAAAACTTAAATGTTCACTTTTAAATAGCTTTCTTGTCCTGACGGAATTACTCCCAGCTCCGGTTTAACTGGACCGAATAATACACACACACACACACACACACACACATATATATATATATATATATATATATATATATTCGGTATAATACTCAAACCAGTAACAAATATGACAAATATCTCTCATTTTCGCTTTCACTGTGCAGTATTACTGACTGAATTATTTTATTCATTGGATGCAAGGGTGATAATTTGTTAGACCAGAAGAAAGCAGTGTCTTGGGTAGGACACAAAGGAATCTGATGGCAAGGTTTCACTTCTGAGTAATCTTTCAATGTCACTTTTCCTCGGTCAAATCTGAACCAGAGATGTAGTACTAAAATGGGTTACATCTATGATTCAAATAGATCTATTAAGAAATAATTCGTTTGCGAGACGACCATGTGCAAAAAACAAAAGCAAAAAATCTATTAAGAAAAACTGCAACCAAAATGTAAACGTACAGTGTAGGCTATTCCGTAACTTCTTGGCATAAGATAAAATGAAGATGGCGTTGAAATTAATCAATCAGTGTATTAGTATAATCTATGTTTCAAACGTATTTGTTGTTTAATGGTATATTAACCTTCTGGGCTTATTTAAAGCCAAATCGAAACTTCCAGAAGAACAGTAGTGGTACTAATAATACAATAACTGGGAGGATAAAGTGGGGGTTCATATTTTTCTCTTGTGGTATTTGTCCGAAAGTAAACGTAATAGCGTGACTAGAGTTCGTACTCATTTATTACAAGTGTGCCGTCAAGTGATTTAACCATTACACCACAATGACACCACCAGCATTTGCTTGGAATTTTTTGTATTTAAAAGGAATATTTGATATCATAGAACTGTTTCTGGTTCGATTGCTTTGTTTTAATGTCATACCAAACCCTGCAGGTTATTTAATGCCAAATCCATCCTTGTAAAGGACAATAGTGGTACTATTTAACAGACAGCTGGGAGAATAAGGGGGTTCTTACCTTTCTCAAGAGTGTCCGAAAAAAAAAGAACATAATAACGTGACTTGAGTTCGATCTCGCTTTCTACGACCCCACTGTCGATGGCTTTAACCATTACACTACGAGGAATGCCCGTATAACTGTTTTTAAATCATTTGAGTTAAAAAAAAAGATTAATTGATGATATAATTGAATTTTTTTTCTGAATAACTGAATCATAAAAAAAATTATTTTCTTTGATAAAAGTATTTTAAAAATTTTTTTAGGACGAACAGGTCTTAAATCAAACATGAGACGTTTGCCACAAATATCCAAAATAACTCTTAATATCTCAACGTCGAATTAGTAAAGTTATAGAAGCAATTTTTTTAAGTCAAATCCAGATCCAAAACTATTTGGGACTGAGATAACAGGTTTTAGAGTCATGATCAGCAGGTGCTCCTTTGATTGCCAAGTTGTGGGAGTTGGTCGATATCCAAAAAATGTCGGATCGTTTAATTTCATGTACACTGGGTGTCTCTTAGCTGAATTGTTGCATTTTTTTTCTTTTTAGCAACAATTTAGCTGGGAGACACAAACCTAAAAATATAATCTTGAGAAGACAACAGAAATGTAATCAACTATTAATTCAAGAACAATCCTACACAAAGAGGATATAGAAAAAGAAAAACCTTTGGCATAATCTAGGCATTTAAAATAACTAGTCAAAGACTTGCTAAACAAACAAAAATGAAATTAAGGAAAAGTTGGCTTTCTGACTTTAAGATATAAGAAATATGGGGACAGGTAAGTCGTAAAGAATATATTCAAGAAGAACGCCCAGCGTGAATTAAAGCACTAAATACTGAAAAGCCAATCATCACAGAACCCAGTTCCACAGTCTGAGTGTTAACGCAAGAAGACAGAAAATATTATAGTAAATAAAGAAGATGTAAACTGGAAATACGACAACATTACTATTTCTCAGGAAATAAGATTGTAAAAAAGTCATACCAGAAAGTGAAACGGTAAATAAATTAACAAAAAATATCCCCAATGTAAAACTTCTTTGAACTAAACGAGTTAATTTATGCTGGAGAAAATCTTCTCAGTGATAAAAGAGGGATCAGGAAACCAAGAAACTCCGACTAAAAAAAATATCAATGACCCCCGCCCAAAAAAACACATGGGTACATTAGAAGAAAATACCAAAACGAAATACTAGTCAACTTTGTCAATACAACTGGAATTAATAAATCAAATGATCCTCGCGAAAAATACCTGGACGGAGTAAAAAAAATTAAAAGAAAATAAGACACTTCATAAGAAGAAAAGAAAATTCTTCTAACAAGACAATTGCGGAAGAACAAGGACATACCAACAATGGAACCAAAAGAAACATCATACAACCAAATGATATGTGCATAAACTAAAATCCGTTGTTGATAATTAGATGGAAAAAAACTCTCTTGGATTTTGAGATACAAAAAGGACCACATGATACAGGCCAGAAGGCAAGTCTCTTGTTGATTAGAAATAAAAAAAAAAGACTTTTTTACTTTAAACATCCAGAAAAGCCGTTTCATGTTTAGTGTAAATACACGTTTAAATTAATGTATATCTATTACTGCATGTGCCCCCTGTATAACTTTTTAAATTCCCTCTTTCTTTCAGTTTTACCCTCTGACAGCAAAGTCCACAATTCGGCAAATTCTGTTATTTAAAAAAAAAATTTTTTTGGTTGATTATTATGAGGTCTGGTCATCTGGCCAAGATAAGGTGAACTGTTTGTATCTCAAAGTCCCATAGTAGTTTGTGCGTCTCATTATACTCGAGAGATTCTGGATTATGTATATACCATTTGATCGTATGGTCAAACTTCAATTTCTTGCACAATTTCCAGTGGATCACTTTACCCACCCAGTTGTGTGTCTAGTCTTATACTCTTTCATTGTTAATTTGCTGCATTAGCTAATTATGAGATTGATGGTTTTGTTTTTCTAACCACACTTGCTGTTTATTTTGCATCTTTTTCTATTCTTGCTTTGATATGATTGGTCCTTATGGCGTTTTTGTGTTGCTTTTAGAATTGATTAAGCTTCTCTTTTAAAGATCTGGATTTGACATTTTTCATGGGTAGGATAATGTGGTTATATAAGGGGTCCATTATTATCTGTGCTCCTGTCACAGAAGCGACCTGGCATTCTTCCAAGACAGGAACATCATCAGGAGCAACATAATGTAATTCTAACTTATTATTATAATAATTATCAATTCATTAATTTCCAGTTTTTCACACCATTTTTAATTGTTTGTCTTTCACAGGAGTCTTATTAATATCAAGTTTTCTAAGGTCGTCAAGATTGTTCGCATCATTCTAGTTAATTTTTGCAATAATGTGGTCTGCTTAGTGTCGATTCTTCATCTTTTTTTTCAGCTTCTTCCAATTCTTCTTTCAAGTCTTTAAAGAATTTTCCAAGCGATCCTATTACAGTTAGAAATCTCTCATGTTCCGCAGCTTTCTTAGTTCTCTGGAGAGGTCCAAGTATTTGTCCCTGTTAGTTTTCTTTCATTTACAACCTGTAGTCCAGTAGAACGGCAAACCCAGAAAAGGACAAGCTCTGTTTTTTTTCTTTCTAATGATCACTGGCTCTTGTCTGCAATCCTGCATTAAGCGACCTATTCGAATCTTAAAATCCAAGACAATACTACGCGTCTGGTTTTCTATGACATATTCTGGTTTATGCATACACTTTTTGTTAGTATGGGGAATTTCTTTTATCTTTCTCACTTAGTTGTGCCTCATCTTGTATTTCTTTTGGTGCTAGTTTACTGCAAACACTCAATATGTGCTTAAAATATTTATCTCTCCCTCCACATAACTTTCACTTGTTATTTTTTTTTTGCCTATAATCAAGTTTCACTTTAATATAATTGGTTCCGATGGTAAATCCATGTTTTCGGTATATTCATATATAGATATTCAATGCACAAGGAGTATAGAATAAATAAATGAATATATATATATATATGTATATATATATATATATATGTGTGTGTGTGTGTGTGTGTGTGTGTGTGTGTGTGTGTGTGTGTGTGTGTGTGTGTGTGTGTGTGTGTGTGTGAAAAACATATTCACATGAAATAACTGCATGTAAATGCATGTAACATGTAAATGGCAACGCAACAATATACAAATGCATCTATATGTCTATATATTTTCTTTACTGACTTCTCTTTTCAGTCAGACTTCATAATGAAATAAGGTTCTAAACAATACGTCAAGACTTGTACATCACACCTGATATTTTAAAAATAACATTGGGTGAACAAGTAAACAAATGAAACCAAATAAAAATTATATTAAAGATATACAATTAACATCTATCTATCTCTCTATCAACATATACGTATACATATATATATATATATATATATATATATATATATATATATATATACGTAGAAAGAGAGAGAGACGGAACATTGTTGTAATGTAAGTATTCATTCCGTCATTAAATCATAAAGAGGACATTTCTTTAATTTGTGATGTTTTTGTCTGTCATGACATTCCAGGGTATTTTAACCAATGAATAAACGCATATTTATCTAAATTAATTCCCTGACCTCAATGTAGCATTGTACACGAGATGATCGCTGTGTCTATCTGTGAGTGCGCATGCGCTTTCATAATTATTACATTTTTCTTCCCATTTTACAGCGTTTTAAATAAACATGTGTGTATATATCAATTGGCATCAGCGTCTTTATTTGCCTGTAGGCTTATTTTTTCTGATTTTGAATTGTTTCTACTACTGCGCGAATAGCGTCGTGTATGCGTCTCTAAAAAAGGATGCTATGATTTAGGAGCATTTCTTTAATGTGTATGTGTCAGTGATTTAACAGGATTTTAGCCTTTCCAAAGCACCATACATTTCTTTCTAATTTTTACTTTGTTATAAAGGCATTTCTTTTATTTCTTAAAACCGTCTTTTCTAGATTAATATGCAGTGATGTATAGGGAATCGCTAATTGCAGGACTTCTGCACCAACGAACCACAAAAGCTACAAATGTTCGGGAAGCAATAAGGACAACAATAGCAATATCACATGCAATTAATAAAATCAGTCAGTGATGTCACCCTGAAGGCAAATCCGCTCTTAACGCGTAATATTTATTCTCGATGGCCAGAGTTGCATAAGAGAGTTGCAATTAAACATATTAGTTTTTTTGTTAAAGAAAATATGGCAGGGTACAATTTACGTTTTTTAAATATTTGAAGAAAAATGTAATTGAATTTTATCGAAATATTTTTCAAAATATGTTTATTGTTCGAAAACTTTTTCGTAATTTTAATTTCAAAAAGGAAAAAGCATAATTTGCTAAATTAAAAGAAAA
>OY757910.1:53323419-53398419 GCA_963585895.1 Sepioteuthis lessoniana | reverse complement strand
CAAACTCTTATGGGATTTTGCCATACACAGGTATCACACAAAAAAATGTCGAATTTGCTGTCCTGGCTGACCACAGAATAAAACTGAAATAAAGTGAAAAGAAGGATAATTATCTTGACCTTGCTAAGGAATTGAAAAAACTAGGGGACATGAATGTGACAACTATACCAATTGTGTTTGGTACTTTTGCTTTAGTCACCAGATGTTCATTAAAGGGACTTGGGGACTTGGAGGTTGGGGGACAAGTGGAGACCATCCAAACTACAACATTATTGAAAACAGACAGAATACTGAGAAGAGTTCTAGAAACGCGAGGAGACTTGCTGTCACTTAAACTCCAATGAAAAACCGTCAGGTATAACAAGGAGTAAATAATAATAATAATAATAATAATAATAATAATAATAATGTGGTGATAGAGACGAAAGGATCAATGATATGATAAATAAATGCAGCGAATTGGCACAGAAAAAATATAAGACGAGACACAACTGGGTGGGCAAAATAATCCACTGGCAATTGTGCAAGAAATTGGAATTCTTTCATACGAACAAATGGTATATTCACAACCCAGCAACTGCCCTGGATAATAAGACACATAGACTCTTATGGGACTTTAACATTCATAAGGATCATCTAATCTCCGTCAAAAGACGAGACGTTATAATCAACAAAAAATAGAACTTGCAAAATTGTTGACATTGTGGTTTCGGCTGAACACAGAGTAAAATTGAAAGAAAGTCGAAAGAAGGATAAGCGTCACTACTTTGCTAGGGAATTGAAAAAACAGCTGAAGAATTGTGATTGGTGCACTTGCCACAGTCACCAAAGGATTATTAAAGAGACTAGAGGACATGGAAATAAGAGGACGAGTGGAGATCATCAAAGCAACTACATTATTGAGAATGGCCAGAATACTGAGAAGAATTGTGGAGACTTGAGGTGACTTGTTGTCACTGACACTTCAATGAAAGACGTTCAACGTTTGCCGATGTGAAAAGTTCTCAAGGAATAAATAATAATAATAATAATGTTTTAAAAATTACCATATATCTTAGGAAGTTACAAAGTTAACTGAAAACACCATTCAAAACTAGAGAGTCAAACTGACAGAAAAAGGAAAAAGCTTAACTAAAGTGAAAATATAGAGAGGGGTCTTCCAGGAAAATTCGCAATCACATTTACTGTTTGTAATAGCAATGATGCCACTCAATCACATATTTTGGAAATGCACTAGGAGATACAAGTTTCATAAATCGCAGGAAAAAAAAAACAACTCCCTCATGAAGATGGGCGACTTCAAATAGTTTGCAAGATAGAAAAAAATTGGGAACCTTAAAATTTGCTGTGAGGATATTCAGTCAATATATAGGGATGGAATTTGGCATAGAAAAATGTGCAATGCAAATAATGAAAAGCGAAAAAGGACAAATGACAGAAAGAATAGAACTTAAAATTCAAGAAAAAATCAGGACACTTGGAAAAAAAGTAAACGTACGAATACTTGTAAATATTGGAAGCGGACACCAACAAATATGCGGAGATGAAAGAAGAAGAAAATCAAAATACCTCTGGAGAACGAGAAAACAAAACTACGGAGGAAAGATCTCATGAAAGCGATAAATGCCTAGGCTGTCCTTCTCGTTAAATCCTCGGGACCATTATTAAAGTGGACCGGAGAAGAACTTTACCAAATTGACCAGAGAACAAGAAAATTCATGACGGTGAATAAAGCCTTATGTCCCAGAGACTGTATCGGTCAAGAAAAGAAGCTGGAAGAGGACTTGCCAGCATTGAAGATAGCGCCATTGCGTTCATACAATGACTCAAAGATAACATGAAAAAGCGCGGCGAAAGACTGATTACAGTCATCAGAAACAATACAGACAACACAAGTATCAACAGAACAAAAATAACCAGAAAGCAAAAACGGGAAGGAAGGCAAGTCTCTGTGAACACTTCGTGCGACAAATTAAATCTCACTCGAGAAAACTTGGACATGACTAAGAAATCTACCTTATGAGAGAAACTGAATCTCTCCAGATTGCATCACAAAACAATGACATAAAGACCAATTATATCATGACAAGAATAGATAAGACGTCACAAAATAGCAAATGTAGATTATTTGGGGATAAAGACAAAACGGTCAATAACATGATAAGCGAATGAAGCAAATTAGTGCAAAGAGAGTATAAGAATAGACACGACTGGGCGAGGAAGGTGATCCCCTGAGAACTGTGCAAGAAATTCAAATTTAGGATCCGAATAAATGGTATATGCACAACCCGGAATCCATCATGAAGAATGAGACGAACAAAAATCTCTGGAATTTTAATATACAAGCAGATCACTTAATCTTGGCCAGATGACCAAACCAAGTCATAGTCAACAAAAGCACAGAGTACATTTCGAATAGTGAACTTTGCCGACCCTGCAGACAACAGAGTAAAATTGGAGGAACATGAAAGTGACGTTTATACCAGTTGTAAAAGTTACGCTTGGTACCGTAATCAAAAGATTGATAAAGGTTCTGGAAGGATAGGAAATAAGAACATAAGTCGAGACGATCCAAACGGCAGTACTGTTAGGGTCTGTTTGTCACTCAAACCCAATTGAAGACCATCAGCTGATGATGGTGTGAAAAACTCTCAAAGGAGTAAAATAATAATAATAATAATAATAATAATAATAATAATAATAAGAAGAAGAAGAAGAAGAAGAAGAAGAAGAAGAAGAAGAAGAATATGCAAAAGTGTGGACTTTGCTATCCCAGCTGACCACAGAATAAAACTGAAAGAATGTGAAAAGAAGGATAAGTATTACGCCCTTGCTAGAGAATTGAAAAAACTATGGAACATGCAAGTGACGATAGTACCAATTTTTATTGGTGCTTTTGTCACAGTAACTAAAAGATTATTAAAGGGCCGAGAGGATGTGGAAGTTGGCGGACGAGAGGGGACCATCAAAACGGCAACATTATTGAAGACGGCCAGAATACTGAGAAGAGTCCTGGAGACTTAAGGAGACTTGCTGTCACTCAAACTCCAGTGAATAGCCATCAGCGTCCGCTTAAGTGAAAAACTCTAAAAGAGTATATGATTTCAATAATAGCAGAACTCGATTTACAAAACAATTGAAATATTCAGAGTAACTTACAAGAAAAGAGAAACTGTTGAAGTGAAAACAAAGGAAAAGCAGGTTTTGAAAATGTTTTTATTTTCATTGAAAAAATGGACTAGAGAAGACAAAAATGTCCTTCTCAATTACTTTAAGAGCAATCCTACACAAAGATGGTATAGAAAAATGATAGAAATTCAGGCTAAATCCACTAGACTTAATACAGGCCCAAACTTGAATCATATCAAAGAAAGGTTGGGTTTCTAACCTTAAGATAATAGACTTGAGTCAATAAGTAATAAGATAAGAATATGAACAAGATCCTCCAAACATCATTGAAACGCAAAATACAGAAAATGAAACACCACACATACCCTTGAACCTCAAAGCAAATGTTTACACAGGAAAATAAAAAAATTATAGAGCTAATAAATAATGACATGACTGAAAAGAAGACTACATCAGCATTCCTCAGAAAACAAAACTGGCTGCAAGTCGAAATAAAGCAAAAAAGATGACAAAATATCAAATATCCCAATAGGCATCAACATTGAGCTAAACAAGCTAACTTTCGCATGAGAGAAACAAGTTTGTAATAAAATTAGTGTTCCACTAAGGATCGTGAACAGAAACATAACACCTGGATTGGAAATTAGGTTAGATAACTAGGTAAATAAATTCTGACCAAGAGCGAAAGTATTAAGGAAGAAAAACACGTTAGTATGTGTTTAAATGAAAAGACCGAAACAAAACAGCATACAGTTCTGTCAATTTAAAGAGATGAATCAAAAGGTTTTGGCAAAAGAAGGAAGGCATCAACGATACCGTGATAGCATCAAGCAATACAAAGAAAACAGGATAGTCCGAAAAAAATTAAGACAATTCTACTAATAAGAATGTGGAGGATGCACGAGGATAAACCTACAAATGGATTTGAAGGAAGCAAAATATTTTAGAGTAAAATATGGAAATAAAAAGGCCGATTGCATAAATAACATGAAAACAAATTGCAAGGACAGTAAGAAAAATTTGAGGTGAACATACACCTAAAATCATTCAGAAGAACACGTCAGAAAGTAGCGATTTAGAAAACGATGACGTTGGTGGATTCTGGTTTTAAAATTCACGTCTACCGATAGCAGACTAGCTCTTCAACTGAGTAGATGCCTAAAAAAAGAAGAAATATGCGATGATGACTAAGAAGAAGAATACTCTCATCTAGAGTGATCCCCAAAAAGAACCATCTCCAGCAACTATGGACCAATAACGTGTTTACCTATAATGTGGAAACTCCAAATAGAACAGATTCGGGAGGAGAACTTTGAACGTTAGTCTGTCTGGGACTGTTTACCAAAGAACACAAACGATGCCACATAGGAACCAGTGAAACGAATGGAAAAGATGATTTACCGTCCATTAATCAACACATTTTCAAGGAGAGCAAAGAAAGGCGGACAAATGGAGATATGAGTGACAAAAAGACATGTGATGTAGTCATGCAATTCTGGAGTGTTGATTGTTTGAAAATGTACAAGATATTCGCCAATGTCATAAAATTCATCAAAGAAACCATGAAAAACTCGAAAGTCGAAAAGACAGCAAGAGTAAAATCTTTAGCTGAGATAAAAATCCAGTGGCATCCTACAGGGAGAAACACAGTTGCCATGTCTATTTGTAATAGCAATGGTGCTGTACATATTTAAAAATAAACCGAGGGTTACAAATTTCATAGATCGCAGAAAAATAATAATTATCTAATATCCATGGACGACATCAAGTTATTCAGTAAAAATGAAAAAGAATTGGGGAATGTTACAAACAAAATGAATAATTCTAGGATATTGAAATGTAATTTGTTATAGAAAAATATGCCATGCTAATAATGAGAAGCAGAAAAAAAAGATGAAAGTAATGCAACTGCTAAATGAAGAAAGAATCAGAACGCTCATAGCAAAGGAAAATTAGTAATCCTTGGGAATATTGGAAGTGAATACTATCAAACAAGTGGATATGAAAGAAAAAAAGAATACGTCAGACAAAGACAAAAATTCTCAAAACAAATCTCTGCAGGAGAAATTTCATCAAAAGAATAAATACATGGTTCTTCTTGTAAGATACTTTGGACCATTGTAAAAATGGACAAGGGAAGAACTCAAACAAATATACTAGAGGACAAGAAAGATGATGATGATGATGATGATGATGATGATCAGCAAGTTATTATATCCGAGAAAAGATATAGACGGGCTATATGCATCAAGAAAAGAAAGAAGGGGTCTCGCCAACATTAAAGTTTACCTAGATGCATCAACAACTTGAGTGAAAGACAACATTAAAATAGCAAAGAGGACTAATTACAGCTTTAAAAACATGACGAAAAATAAAACCATTAGGGAATAGAAATGAAAAGAAACAAATTGATGAATATTTAATTGTTAAGCCGGGAAATCTCACTCGAAAAGACATGGACGTGACTATAAAATGAGAGAAAGTAACACGCTTCAAAACAACGCCATAAGGACCAATAGAGTGTTCGCCAATGGCCCGGTAGATCTGGGTTCAATCCCAGGTCGAGTCATTCCAAAGACTCAAAAAATGGTACTTGATGCCTCCTTGCTTAACACTCAGCATTATAAGGTACGGATCAAGGGTAAAGTGGAGCAATCCAGGGAAGGAGTAGCGCCCTCTCCTACACCTAGGTGTAGTAAGCTATCGAAAAGGGAGCCTTCGGGTTACCCTCGACTATGGTCGCCAACTTTACTTACTTATAATAAAACGGAAATCGATAAGACATAACAGAATAGCAAGTGTAAACTAGGTGGTGATAGAGATAAAACGAATAATTACATAATAAACGAATACAGCAAATTAGCATAAAAAGTGTATAAGACTAGACACGACACCATTGGAAAAGTTATCTACTGGGAATTACGCTAGAAAACCTGAATCCGTCTTGGAGGATGAAGCCCATAACTTTTTGGGTGATTTTGAGATACCAGCACATCACTTAATCCCAGCAAGAAGACTAAACCAAGTGATAATTAACAAAAAAATGCTGTATAGATAACATTCTTGTCCCAGCGCACAACAGAGCGAAAATAAAAGAAAACAAAAACAAAAAAGGGAAACAAGGTATGGAATGTCACCAGAGAACGAAATAAGTTGTGGAACGTGAGGCTGACTGTGAAACTGGTGTAATTGACACGCTCTGGACAGCTCAGGAAAAGTTGGGAATAATTAAACGAATCAAGATCATCTCTATTACAGTATTGTTAAGATCGGACAGAATACTGACAATCCTGGAAACCCGAAAAGACTTGCTGTCACTCAGACTCTAGTGAAAGACAATAGACATTTACATCAAATATAATTGGTACTCTTGGAACAGTCAAGCGACTTAGATGACATGGAAATAAGAGGACGAGTGGAGACCTTACAAACTACTATCTTTTTGAGATCGGCCAGAATACTGAAAAGGGACGTAAGACTTGACAAGACTTGCTGTCGCTCAAACTTCTGGGAAAAGTGACGTTTATACCAATTATAACAGGTGCTCTTGGTACAGTTACCGAAGAATTATTAAAGGAACTAGGGGACTTGGAAAAAAGAGGACGATTGAAGACCATGCAAACTACTACACTATTGAGATCGACGAGAATAGTGAAAAGAGTCATGAGACTTGAGCAGACTTGATGTCACTCAAACTCCAGTGAATGACAAGTGACGTTTATACCAATTATTATTGGTGCTTTTGGTATAGAAACGAAAGTATTATTAAAGGGACTTGAGGGGTTGGAAATAAGAGGACAAGTAGAGACTATACAAACTACTACATTAATAAGAACAGCTAGAATACTGACAAGAGTTGTGGAGACTTAAAGATACTTGATGTCACTCAAACTTCGGTGAAAGACCCTCAGTTAAAACTGATGCAAAAAACTCTAAAAGGAGTAAAATAATAATAATGATAATAAGACGCAACAAAATAACAAAGTGTTGTTATGTGGTCACAGAGACGAAACGATCAATTATTTAATAAGCTAATGCAGCAAATTAGCACAAAAAAGAGTATGCGACTAGACACGACTGCGGGGCAAGAGTAATCCACCGTGAACTCGGCAAGAAATTTAGATTTGAACCTGAGAACAAGTGCTCTATGCACATCCCAGAATCCGCCCAAGAGAATGAAACATAGACTTCTCTCGGATT
Source organism: Sepioteuthis lessoniana (assembly GCA_963585895.1). Classification (NCBI taxonomy): domain Eukaryota; kingdom Metazoa; phylum Mollusca; class Cephalopoda; order Myopsida; family Loliginidae; genus Sepioteuthis; species Sepioteuthis lessoniana. The sequence continues at coordinate 53,391,090 of OY757910.1, read as the reverse complement.
TTGAGATACAAACGTATCACTTTTCCTCTGCTGACGATCAAATCTAGTGATAATCAACAAAAACAAGAGAACTCATCAGGGATTTTGAGCTACAAACGAACCACTTATTATCTGCTCGACGACAAGACCTAGTAATAATCAACAAACAAAAGAGAACTTGCCGTATTGTGAACTTTACAGTCCCAGCTGAACACAGCGTAAAATTGAAAGAAAACAAAAAGAAAGATAAGTTCCTGTACCTTGCTAGGGAACTGAAAAACAACCATGGAACATGAAAATTACGGTTATACCAATTGTGATTGGAATCCCATGGTTGTCACCAAAGGATTGGTACCGTGACTGGAGGATTTGGAAATAAGAGGAGTGGAGACCATCAAAACTGCAAAATTACTGATATCAGCCAGAATACTGTAAAGAGTCCTAGAGGCACGTGGAGACTTGCTGGCGCTAAAACTCCCGAGAGAAACCATCGGCTAATTCTGGTGTTTAAAAATCGAAAAAAAGGTAATAATAATTGAAAGATTCAGTTAGTGAAAAGTCTCTTTACTTTAAAATGCATCATAGATTTTGTTGCTTGTGAAATCTGTTGGTAAATGTTTGTGATTTAAATGAGGATATTTTTTCCAGATTTTTTTTTCAGCTAAACTATTTCGAAAGCACGAATTAGATTTGAACCTTTAAATTTTCTGCGATAAATTCTTTCTCATTCATCCGTAGCTTCTGGCATTAGATTGTAAAATAAAGTATCTGGGATTGTCATTAGTTAAATTGGGGGGCTACTAACTTTAGAATCGAATATTCTTGAATGTCATGTGACCTTTTCTTTCTTAAAAAGAAAAAGAAGAGAAAAGGAAACCGTATAAACTCAGCCACCTGCGCGTAGGGGCATGGAATAAATCTTCCCTGTGGTCTTTCAGTTTTACAAAATGAAAGATTCGGTTAGTGAAAAGTGTATTCAATTCAAAATGCATAATAGATTCTGTTGCTTGTGAAATCTTTTGGTAAATGTTTGTAATTTAAATGACGACATTTTTTCCAGATTCTTTTTTAGCTGAACAATTTCAAAAGCACGTATTAGATTTGAACCATTTAATTTGGTGCGATAAATTCTCTCCCATTTACCAGTGGCTTCTGGCGATAGATGGGAAAGTAATGTATCTGGAATAATGTGAAAGCACAAACAATTAATGTCCTCAGTGAAACTGATATAATATGTAAGGAGCCTAGTCTTAACTCTGAAAGGATAAGACTCAGTAAAAGCGAAGTCTAAAATTACATCCTCAAGAAGCAATATTGACGACGCGAGAATCAGTAGAAAAACAAGAACCAGAAAACAAAAGTGGTAATAAAACAACTCTATGGACGTTTTAAGCGACAAACAAGCGACGTCTAACACGAGAAAACGTGGGCGTGGCTAAAAAGAGAGAAACCTTCAGAGAGAAGCTGCATCTCTTCTAATACCTGCGCAAAACAACGCCTTTAGGACCAATCATATCAAAGAAAGAATAGATAAAACACAGCAAAACATCTGATGTAGATTATGTAGAGATGGAAACGTAACCACCAATCACTTAATAAGCGAATGCAGCAAATTAGCACAGAAAGAATATCCGATAGGCACGACTGGGTGGGCAAGGGGATTCACTCGGAACAGTGAAATAAAGGATGTTCGACCATACGAACAAATGGTATATTCACAACCCAGAATCTGCCCTGGAGAATAAAACGCAAAAATCCCTTTGGGATTTTGAAATAGAAACGGATCATCTAATCTCAGCCAGACGACCAGACCTTATAAACTTAAAGTAAAGTTGGTGACCTTAGTCGAAGCTGACCCGAGGGCTCCCTACAGCACCGAGTTGTTAGAGGGGCTAATCCATTCCCAGTATTGCTCCTCTTTGCCCTTAATCCTTACCTTATAATGCCGAGTGTTAAGTAAGGTGGCATCAAGTACCATTTTTGAGTTTTTGGTATGAATCGACTTGGAATTGAACCCCGGTATCCTGGACCATTCATGAACACTCTACTCATTTGGTCAATCGCCCGAATACACAAAAAAAGGGAGAACTTGCAGAATGGTGGTCCCAGGCGACCCCAAAATAAAATTGAAAGAAAACGAAAAGAAATATAGTCACCTTGACCTTGCTATAGAATTAAAAAAATATGGAAAGAGAAAGTGACGCGTAAACCAATTGTAATTGGTGCTCTCTTTACAGTCACGAAAGGATTGGTACAAGGACTTGAGGACTTGGAAATAACGGGACGGCTGGAGACTGCCTAAACTACACCATTATTGAGATCGGCAAGAAGAGTCCTGGAGACTTTAGGTGATTTGTTGTCACTTAAACTCCAGGGAAAGACCATCAGCTAATGCTGAATTGAAAAACTCTCAAGGAGTAAAATTATAATTATGCCATGATTTGCCAAGTGCAACATTCAAGAAAACACCAAATTGGAAAACGCCCGGCCATGTTGTTATACAGAGTTTTTGGCTTTAATACTTTCTATAAGAAAGACGATATATCATTTTTAAATCCATTGTCAGTGTTTTGGTTTATCAACCTTTCCACTTATTTTCTCATCTTGTCAGATTTACCAAAATCAACTATTTCTCCAGAAGATCTATTTAATAATAATTTCAGATTTACTATCGTTTCTTTTTAGTTTCCTGAGAAAATAACAATTGCAAAAATGTATGTTTTAATGAGAGGAAAAAGCATTAAACAATACCTTCTATAAAAAAAAAAGGGGAAGCAGATATGAATTTTCATTTTTGCGCATAATACCATGATAGTTATTTGAGCCGGAATCTGTGCATTCAACACAGTTCTGTGGTGAATTATTTAGCGGCCTTTACTCTTTTATCATAGACTCGTCTGATATATCAGTGCTTGTACGGGCGAGTAATTTGAAATATATGCAAAAGTCAAGGCTTATAAAAGTGCATGCGTCAATATTACATTTACGCATGCGTAGTCACAAGCGCACTAAGATTCAACTATTTCATTAATACTTTCATAAAAATTGATCATTTTTTCATTAATGCTGGTTCTACATCTCTAAAATATCTTTGTAAATGGGTTCTTTTGAATAAATTAAAGTGTGCGTTTTCTTCTCTTAAAGTCTTCATTGTTTTACAAATGTATTTTTTCTCCTTTTAATTTGTGCTTTCTTTCTTTGATTCTTAACGAGTTTTGTCTCTTTTATTACGCCGAATTCTCCCCTTTGTTACCTTTTCCTTTCTCTAGATTGTTGTAATTTCTTTAGTGATTCTCTAGTTCATCCATTTTTCGTTTCCTTGTATATTTGAAAATTGAAGGGTAGTACATATAAAAGTGAACTGTTAATTGAATATAAGAAAGAAACACCCTTCTGTTATGTTATGGAGCAGCAATATCTATTTTTTACATGTCGTATAGTATTCAAGTTGAGCCCTCGTCCTTAGTACGAGTGAAAAGGTACTGTAGGTTTAACCAGTAGGAGCAACAACAGTTAAACTCGAAATCAGTATTAAACCACGGATCTGATTAGATGGTTTCAGTCAATTGTCAAAAATGGCTCTTGTGTGAGAAATAGGTTAGTCTGTTAAATAGGCATTTTCTCCGTGAGAGGTTATATGCTCCGTTATGTTCTTACGGATTTCTCGCTTAGGTAGCACAGGAAGTGACTGAAAAGTCACCAATTAGTAAAAGTAAAATGAACACATGAAATGGTGATTGCAATTTCATTACTCATATTCGAATAAAAACAAAGATGTCGACGGGAAGGAGACATCAGACCCAGACGAATTGGCTGGAGCAGAGAAGAAGTGAAGAGACGAAAAAAGAGATGTTTACTAAACGATTGGAGAGCAAGGTACATATAACTTAAAACGGTCGAGTTAATACTCGGCAACGATTCCTTGATATAATAAAGGCATTCAGAGGAGAAAAACAAAATAAATAATAATGATAAGGATTGATAATGAATCAGTTAGTGAGAAAGGACAGAAAATTTTAAATACTTTTTACGTAAAACATTAGAAAGAAAGAAAGAAAAAATAAAGAAAGAAAGATTTTTAAAAAGTAGAAGAAAGAAAAGCAAAAATATAAGTGGAAAGAAGGAAATGTAACAAAAATAGTTGGAACGAAAGAATGAATGAAGAAATTTAACAATAAAGAATGAAATAATTATTAAAAGGCGGACAGACAAGCAGAAAGAAAGAAAGAAAGAAAGAAAGAAAGAAAGAAAGAAAGAAAGAAAGAAAGAAAGAAAGTAAAAATGCTGACTATATGAATAAAGTTGTGAACATAATTAGAAAATAGCAGATTTCCAGTAGAATGTAAAAAATAATAGAAAGAACGAAAAGATAAAGAAACAAATAAACAAGCACTAAAGAATAAAAATGTCCCAGGAACAAAGATTAATAATATTAGAAACAAAATATTGGTGTATCAGTCCATATGGAAAGAAAGAAAGAAAGAAAGAAAGAAAGAAAGAAAGAAAGAAAGAAATACTAACTGCATGACTGATAGGTAACAACATTAAGAAACAAAAAAGATTGGTCGTAGAATGTAAAGGTAAAGAAATAAAAAAAAAAAGAAATATGAAAAAGGAAAATAGTTTGGATTCTCTGTTTGATGGCATATCAATCATCATGACATATTCAATAGCAAAGCCATCCTTATTGAAGAAAAGTGGTGATAACATTTTACCCATTAATGGGTGGATAAGAGAGTTCATGCCCGTTATTCGTCCGAAAGTGAACGTAATAGCGCAACTGGAGTTCGAACTCATTTTCCTTGTGGCGACAGTCCAGCACTTTACTATTACACCACGTGAGCTCCCCAGGAGAAAGAAAAAAGGGATTAATTAGGGAAAAAAAGATGTATTAGTATAAGAAAGAAAGAAAAAAAGAAGGGATGAATCAGGGAAAGAAAATTGATGTTTTAATGAATGAAGATAAATTACGAAATATGAGTAAATAAAAATAATTCAGTGCAAGAATCAAAGTCTGCAGAAATTACATGAAAAAATAATCGATTGATAAGGAAAATATTGATACAAGATGAATGCAAGCAACTATAAACAAGATGGAAGTAAAGCTGAAAAACTTTATACAGGAACAAAATATCTAAATAAATATATTGCTAAATGTAGAAAAGAAAGTAACAGAAAAAAAAGTTCAATGAATTAGTTTGTTTTAGCAAAGTGAAAGACAATGCAAGAAAGAATAATGATAAAAATTCATGCCAAGAGGTTAAGCAATCGTATTCATATTAACATTTTGGGGTGGTGTTTTTTTCCCTGCACAGAGTTCTATCAAAAACAACTCATTTTTTATCCGTTCTCATTTACTGATAAATAAGATGAAAAACTGTGACTACAATTCCAGATCTCAGTGGACCTGAGATTAGAGGCAGTGAAAGAATATTCCACACTTTTTATAGCTCCAAAACAGAACCCTCACCATTAGATGCCGTTTAGTATCAAAGATCAAATAAAAATAATGTGAGATATTATCGAAAGAAAAAAAGGCGGAAAAAACGTCATATTGATACAAATGAAAATAGATCCTAATAAAAATAGAAAAGAAGAAATTATATAAGTTCGAAAAAGTATTGCCTAGAAAATAGACTATGCAAAAAAAGGGTTTTTAAGAGAGGAATAAAAGGAAGTCCGGGTATCGGTTAGACGGAAGGAAATGGAACATTCAAATAGTATAAAATGTGGAAGTTCAAATATCTTGATCCAAAATAGTTAAGAAGACGCTTATGCCTTTGGCAAATTCTATATGTCAGTTTTGTTTGAATAGAGTGAAAAAGATGTGATACTGTGAAGTTTTCCAAGATACGTACAAGATTACTTGATGCAATAAAACAAAAAAAAAAAAGAAAAAAGGCCAGAAAATCTGAACTGTAGGGTTAATTCCTGGTAGTTCGTGCTTCTTAAGAAAGTATTACTTCGCAAATGGCGTCTTTTTAAAGAGAAAAATTTGTACAAGTTGCTCGTTTAGTTCGATGCGACAAAAAAGAAACTGATGTCTGAAAATATCACTTTTTTTTTCATTTCATTTTCTTTATTTAGAATAATATATATATATATATATATATATATATATATATATATATATATATATATATATATATATATATATATTCTTTTTTTCTAAGCCTGAACGCGGGTAAAGATTTTTCTTCTGGAACGTGGCTGAATTTTCTATGATAGACGAAGGTAACTATGTTCTATAGCTGATAGCGTGTAGACATGGAATATGTAATAAATAAATACAAAAATAACAGCGTTACTATAATTGGAAGCTTTCTAAAAATTATATAGGTATTTAAAAAAAATATTCTTCATGTAAAAGCGTCACAATCATAGAAATTCATGACCGATAAAAAAGTAACAAAATAAATCATTAGTCCAAATCATAATAAAATTCTAAGTCAGAATCTTCAAACTTATTCCAATGTATTAATATAAAAGTAGAAATACTAACTGTTGTTAATTGCTAACGAGAATAATATAACATATAAACGTATAGTATAAGGTGTGTTTCATCTTCTAAATAAATTAGCTGATTGATTAATTATTTCTTTTTGTTTATCTTTACTTAGAAGTGTATCTTAGTAAAATCTGTATGAAAAGAGCTTTTTCTATGCATTTTTAAAACTTTGAAAAATTAATTGAAAAATTCGGTAGCAGTCTTAGAGTATACATTTCTGAAATAAAGACAATAAGAAAAATCCATGGGATGATTAAGAAAATAAATAATCCTAACTTTTCTTTTAATGTTTGTGATTTTTCAAAAAACAAAAAAGGAACTGACAAATAAAACATTAAATAAGAAAAATTCGCAGAAAACCCCATTATTTTGATATTGTTTATAGAATATAAGAACGGGAATGTTAATATTCGTCCTTTTTTTTTCCTGCTTGGCTATTCTTTTAACAGTCCAGTATTTATGCACAGCTTACTTTTTCCATATTGGTGTGATTTTGTAAGAGAAAAAGACAAGAGAGTTTATTGGGGAGGCGAGTTTTTTTTCTCCAAATTATGGTACACAAATGCATCTATAGTTCGTGTCTAGGTAACTATATTGACTTGAAGCCAATTTTCATCAAATGGAAAATCTAAGGTTATTCATCGCAAAAAAAGCTTCTTTTTAAATGACCCGTTTCCAATAATTTGCTTTTTAATAAACCGAAGCAGAGATTCAGAATTTTTTATTGAAATTAGTAAATTGCGATTATATATATTGTTAAATAGAGTAAATAATTAAAAGTAACATGTCTCAATAAAATACCTTCTGAAGTATGAAAGACATGGACATTTGATGACATATTTCTCCGATTATGCAATGTTTTCTATTAACAAATCAAAACAGAAAAATGTAAAAAATAGGGCATCTTCACTCTTTTTAAGAAAAGTAACGTCGGAATCAATAAGAATTATAGCGACATAACCCTTACTGTTATAGGTGGTAAGGTTTATAATGACCTTCTTCACCATATTAAACGTAAAATCGAGGAAATTTTGGGGGAAATTTGCCTAAAGAAACCACAACCACAGTGTTCAACCTGCCAGACAACGTGCACGGTTAAAAACATTCTTATAGAATGCAGAACTTTCACTGTCATCAGAAAGCGATTTTTCGAAGTAAATAACTTTACCGATCTGTTCGAGAACATCAAAATAGATGACATTCTGTCCTTCTTGAGAGAGACAGAGTTGTACCAAAAAAAAGACAAATTAAAACTGCTTAATCTTGTGCAAACAAATGAAATCTGCTAATAGAAAATTCTACCTACCTTAATATTCGTTTTGAAATCTTTGGTTGAATATGTATGTATATATAGACAGAATTTGGCGTTGAATGACCTACAAAGGTTGATATGCCATAAAACCCAAACCAAGCCTAAGGAAACAGTTTACGGTTAAATCTAATAACAGCTTCATAGATTCTATCTGAAGAATAATGGAAGGAGTACGTGAAAAAATCTCGAGGAAGTACTGTCGTTCGATTTCATTTAGAAAAGAAGACGGTAAAATATAGCTTATGATCAACCCAATAAAATTGTTACAACTGTAAAGATGCTTTACAAAACACGAAAGCAATCGTTCATTGGCTCACTGACTCCTTTGACATAGTCACTGGAGCTTTGAAAGATAATGTACAAATGTCATATTTGTTTATAATTTGCCGAGACTCCGTTCTTCAAATGTCAATAGATCTACTAAAAGAAAATGACTTTTCACAATGAAAAACAGATAAAAAGCTAACAATATCCTGTAGAAGCTATAACAGAGGCAAACTACGCAGATGATCTAAAGATTCTTGCAATTACAGCTGCCCAAGTCAAATTCTTCTTCTAAGCGTGGGGCAATCAGGACGCATTGACCTCAGCATGAAAGTAAGAAAAGAAAAACACATTTTAAACGGGAAGGAGCCATCTCCCCTCTATGTGAAAGGCCTCTAGAATTAGTGAGCGAGTTCACATACCGTGCCAGCAAAATCTTATCTGCTGGAAGTGATGTCAGCATACGGCTAGTGAAGGCTTAGACTGCTATCGACGGGTTGTCGTATGAAAATCTAATCTCAATCATAGAATGAAACAGGAATCCTTCCATGCTTGAGGCGTGTCAGTAGTACAGTTTGGTTGCACCGCTTTAACAATAACGAAAGGCTTGGAAAACATTCTTGACGGGAACTATAACATAATGTTTCCTGCTGTTTTGAACGAACCCTTAAACCAGCATCCCATAAAACAGCAATTGTAGAGCCTTTAATCTTCCACCCAACAAACCATCCACTCAAAACAAATAAAATATCCAGGAAATTGGTGTAGATGAAGAAGTAAGAACGGTTTTATAAGCAACGTTCTTCTATGGAACCCTAAACGTGGATGCTTCTGTGTTAGCCGACGAGCAAGAACTTACATCAGCTCTGTGGAATCACTGGAACGGTTTATTTGTTTTAATGGCATAGCAACCTTTGTAGGTTATTTAATGATAAGCCATCATTGTTGAGGAACAATAGTTGTACTATTTAACCTATTGCTGGGAGGATAAGGGGATCATAACTTTTCCAAGGTAAGTAAGTAAAAAGTAAAGTTGGCGACCATAGTCGAGGGTGACCCGAAGGCTCCCTTTTCGATAGCTACTAAACCAAGGTGTAGGGAGGGCCCAATCCTTTTCCTGGATTGTTCCACCTTACCCTTGATACGTACCTTATAATGCTGAGTGTCAAGCAAGGAGGTATCAAGTATCATTTTTTGAGTCTTTGGTATGACTCGGCCTGGGATAGAACCCAGGTCTCCCGGGCCATTGGCGAACACTCTAACCGCTAGGCCAATGTCCTAAAGTAAACGTAAGGACGTGACAAGAGTTTGAATTCGCTAACTACAAGTCTACTATTCCGCAGTTCATCGCTTTAACCATTACATCACGAAAGCACCCCATATGTAGTCACTGGATGTAGTTAATGGACTATAGGGATGAATGGATAGAGAGAGACAGAGACAGAGAGAGAGAGAGAGAGGGCGCAAGAGAGAGAGAGACAGAGACAGAGACAGAGAAAGGGGGTGGATTTCTTGCTCTTAGTGCAACTCGATGATAATGATCTATCGTATAAGTCCTGTTTTAAAAAAAATCATCTATACGACTATGAATAAATAAATATATGGATAAAATATCTGACACATTGATAGAACGGTTATATAGTATTTATCACATTTTACTCTGTACAATCTCCATCAGTAAATCATTTGCTGATTCTTTTTCTTAGACTTTACGTGAAAACAGTTAAAGAGATTATCATGGTGCTCTAAGAGGATTTTAGTTTGGTTGGGTTCGGTTTAATGGCATATCAAACATTGTCGGTTATTTAATACCATATCCATATTTATACAAATAAACCATTATATTTCAAACAATTGAGTTTAGCATAAGTACACAGTTGAAATGTCAAAACAATTCTATTTCAAGCCATTCAGTTTAATCAACAAAGTTAAATGGTTCCAATAATCTATAAGTATAACAAACAATTCAATTAAACATCCGTCATTTATTTACATAAGTTAAATTTCAAAACAGTTTATTTCAAGCAATTCAGTTTAAGATTAGTTGTTTAGTTCTATTTGACACATATAGCCAGAGTAGACCTGGGACGGTGACAATAAATCGGTACTCCCCATTATCCAAAACTCCAGTATTACTGGAGCCTTAAAATCAAATTGTTTTGTGTCATATCTCGTTGCGGGAGTCTTACATCTCTGCAGAAATTTAGTCAGTGTATTCTCTAGACCCAGTCGACTGGGCCAGGTTTGCTAGGAAATGTCCACCGTTATGGAACTTTAAATATTAGAAAACGAAAAATACATTTTATGGCATGTGAATCTTTGTGTGTTATTTAATCCCAATGGCATCGTTCTAGAAAAGGAACTATTTAACCCAGAGCAAGTACGATAAGATTTAATCTTTTCTCAAAGATATTAGTCCGAAGTGAACGTAATAGCGCGACGGGAGTTTGACCCCTATTTAAGCGGTTTTACACTTTAGTCACTACGCTACAGGGACCTCCCAGAAAAAAATATGTGTACCAATGACCATGATTTAAACAATAAATTAAAGGAGATGAAAATATTTCTGATAATTGTACGGTACAATACAAAGATAAATCGCGAGCATTACCCTACTATATAAACGTTTGTGTGTTTCTGTATGTGTCTTGGGGAATCACAACCAAATGTAAACTCGCGTTTTTATATATTTCACAGTATTGACTTGACGACAAGCTGCAATGCAGATTATGTGTGGTTGACATCAATATCATTTAAGATCACTGGAATTTTCCAAATGGAAAAATATTTAATTTTCTTGCAAAACGCAGTGAGATAGACCGTTTGAAGGAATCACAAAGTAATATATTTGACATTAGAAATACTCATACAGTCATAGTTAGATTCATGATTTTACCATACCCATCTGTATGCTGGATATTTGTGAATAAGTAGTGAAAAGGAATATAGATAGATCGATCGATCGATAGATAGATAGATAGATAGATAGATAGATATAGGAAAAAGAGAGAAGAAAATATTTATACCAATCGCTTCTCAAACACTAATCAGAATTCGGATATCTTGGCAGACACCTTTCTGAGACAATAACTGTTGTATAGGCTTTTTCCATGCCTAATAAATACAAGCAATGCGTGACACTTCGAATGACACCAATTTCTAGCCTGACCCCATGTCATTGTCCTGTCTAGCTTGCGTGAACCTATCAGAAATTACATCTGTCGGTATCGCTTTATGGATCAGCGATACAAAACGCTTTTCACCCCAAGATAAATGTAAAGGCAATTGTAGATTTCAAAACCTACAAAAACCCTGTTACTACACCTTTGAATACGTCGATTGCATCTTCTGAAGAGAAGTAAGAACTCTCCCCACCCCAAAACGCATATTCAAAAATGACGCGTCCTTCGTCTGACACTTAACTCAATCTGGAGCTGATTGGAGTGATGCGGAATGTCGGAGTAGCTGTTCATTGCCATAAGTTCCAAGTCAACACTTACTTGGATTTAATCAATGAATAAAGTAGATCTATTTGAAAATTATTTAAATTATATGGGAATTCATGTAACCATATAAATGTGTGCAAATCCATGATTATTATTGAATGAAATAATTAATGTTAGATTATGATACTTGAAATCATTTACCTCTATGCACTTCTTTTAGTCAAGAATAATTACCTGAATCAACAGTTATTTACGAAATCTTTTTAATACCTTGTAAGAATAAATGTGTGTTAATTATCAGTCACCCTCTTAGCAGAGCGAAGAATACACCAACTGCATCTTTTTAGGAGGAGTAAGACCTCTCAACTAAGGTATACTAGGTATCACACTAAACTAAATCTGGGGTCCCAACATCTGGTTTTAGAACAATGGGGAGTATGGAATTAGCCGTTCATTGAAATTAGTCCCGAGTTCACTTAGACTCCAAATGGAAGTACCTGTTTAGGTCCCATCTATGAGTCAAATAGACCAATTTGTTCTAGATAGGAATGCTTGATACGAAACAAGTTTGCCGCAATTATTTTTACCCAGTTTTATGTATTAAGAATAGTTACTTGAATCCATTATTTTTTACTAAAGATAATTAAAATAATTAGTTAATTGAAACAATATGATGGCTTGGTAATTTTCTTTTACTTATGGGTTTGATTTGGTTTCTTTGCTTAATAGCATAATACCTTTCTTGGGTTTTAGTTGCCTAAGCTTCTAAGGAGACAATCATCTAGAGGTTGCTGGTTCAATCCTGACTGCAATTGTGTAACAATACAGGAATACTTAACACTTGTATCCGGTTATGGCTAACGGAATCAGAACAGGCAACCCCCATGGATTCAATAAAGGACGCAGTTCGAACTTCCGTGTAGGTTCCCGAGTTCGACAAACACCTGAAGAAGACCGGAGGACATATCAGCCGAAACGTTGTGAAAATAACTATAAAGATGAAGACAAAAGCTCGAAAACCCTTAATGATTAAAAAAAAACTTTCTTGGTTTGTATAATACCAAATCACTCTATATAGAAATTTAGTCGTATAATTTAATCTAAATCCGAGGGATAAAGGGGTTGGTACCTTTCTCCATGCTATAAACCCGAAAGTGAACATTGTAGCCGAACTATAGTTTGAACTCACGGAATATGAATCTCATAGTCCGAAAGGTTAACCACTGCCGCAATCCCCACTTTGGTTGTAGATGAAAATACTTGAAACATTTTAACTTTTTGAAAACAAATGACTATTATTAAATAGGAATAGTTACGTCAAACTCTATATTAATGTATACTTTATTTCATTTACGTCTGGATATTTGCTACAGCGAAAATACTTTACTTTATAAAGAAATATTATATAGAAATATTTTTCAAAATTCAACTGTGTAAAGAAATTATTACAATTATAATCAAAAGGAAAAATGATTGCAGCGGAAAGTTGGAAATATACATTAATATCAAATAATTCGAAATGAATCAAATTTCAGTATTAAAAATCTATAAGGGGTTGATATGTCGTTAAACAATAATGTCAAACCTAATTCCAACCTCATTTTAATAATACCATATTTGACTATTTAGAATACTTTTTTGCTTTCTTTATATGTAATGTTTATGTTTCTGTATCAATAGGACGTTGCTTAAATATATACAAAGGCTATTTCTTATCGCTATTATTTTAAGAATATCACCCTGTATATCTGAAAGGTAGCCTTTGTTCGGATGTGAATAATAACTCATTTTTAAAGTTAGATTTCATGTGGAATATATCATTCATAAATAAACAACACTCCTTTGGAATCATTTTCAGTGATATGAGGGGAAAATGAGAGAATGCAAGCTTGCTTCCTCTAGAGTACATAGCGATCTAATAATCGATGAAAACCTCAACAACTCCGTTTCAACTAATTTGAGAGGACAAACAGATTAAAAAAAAAGAAAAGAAATGAAATGGAATATACAGAGAGTGAAGGAATACAGTTCCTCATGCAACATGTGCGCACAGCACTAAACTACCGCATCTTTTAAAGCCCCTATGGGTTCTAATAAGCGTGTTTGTTTTAAGATTATAAAAAAAATATATATTTCCAGCCTCGGATATAGAATTTTAATGACTATAATTTATTTATATTATTTAATTTTCTCCTCATTCAAGTTTGCAAGTAAATATAATAAATTGTTTCATGTCCGAATCCTTTTCCAGCAACTTTTACTTTCATTTTTTCTTTTCATCTATCTCTCTATCACGGTCTCTTTCCCTCTGTTCTTCTCAATATATATATATATATATATATATATATATATATATATATATATATATATATATATATATATATATATATATATATATATATATAAAGTATTTCTAATAGTTTGCGTTTATTTATATTCTCAAAGTAGCCATAAAAATTACATTCCCTGGAGGGTATTTTTAAAGACATTTATATTAGAGGGGTATATTAAATATTTTACTAGCATCAAAATATCTTCCTCAGCAGCAACGTGAATTGGAATTCTGCATGAATCTTGAAAGAAATGAAATGACAATTTATTTTTAGCAAAATTTCTTTTTTATTAACGCTATTTATTTTGTCTTGAGTATTTAGCAAATACACTGAGCATCTTTAAACACACACACACACAAACACACACACACACACACACACACACACACACACACACACACACACACACACACACACACACACACACAAATATATATATATATATATATATATATATTTACACGCACACACACAAACACAGGACAATGATGGTACATAATCTTTAGAAGATAAAGTTATGTGCATGTATGTGTGTGTGTGGGTGTCTGTGTGTTCGTGCATGCGTGGTGTGTGTGTGTGTGTGTGTGTGTGTGTGTGTGTGTGTGTGTGTGTGTGTGTGTGTGTGCTGAGAGATAGAGTGTAAGTGTGCAGGTTTGTGTGAGAGAGAGTAAGATAGATAAACTCTTAAACTTGAAAAGACACTCACACACACACAGATATATTCTTGAAGGAAAAAAATGTTAACATTTTCGCTCAAAAGAACTAAACTAAAAATTTCACTCAAAAAATGAAAATCTACACTGAACAATTCTGTACATACCGACGAACTATTTGTTAACTTGCTATTTATAAGATTAAGGTAGGCACGAAATTAGATTTAAAAAAAGAAGTTGATGAGTTATCTATAATACTTATTTTTATCAATCTAGCAATAAAAGATTTTTTCAAAATATTATAGGTTTTGATACTTCCAAATTTCCATGGCTCGTCAAATATTATCGACTGTGAAATCTATCAAAGAAATTTTTAAAAGAGTCCGAAAGCCTCCAATTGTTCAAGAAATACAAATATGTACATACAAGAATTACAGTGTCTCGAGCCTAATTTTGCACAAAAATTAGCTCTATCTTTAGCATGAAAATCTGTTGATTTACTATAGATATGTTAGCATATACGTGTATACATAGAGAAATGAATAAATAATGTACTGGCTGACATAGATTAATTGCTTTGAAAAGACTGAGATGATTACATCGATATATATATATATATATATATATATATATATATATATATATATATATATATATATATATATATAAGTATTATTCGGTCCAGTTAAACCAGAGGTGTCTATTCTGAATTATTTTATCCATAAGATCTGGAGAAGTCCTGTTAATGTTCTTTTCTCGTTTGTTGATTTTGTCAAAAAAACATAACAGGATGGAAATAAATTTATAATCTTAATGTGACCGGTTTTGTTTTTTCCTATAAGAAATATATATATATATATATATATATATATATATATATATATAAGGAGAGAGAGCGGGATAGAGGGAGAAAGCGAGAGGGAAGAGAGATAATCTCTACTCTTTGATATATCCATACAAGTAAATAGACTGACACACACACACACACACACACACACACACACACACACACACACACACACACACACACGTGTGTGTACGTATACACACAAAGATGGAAGCAAATACAATTCGCCAGAATATTTTAATCAAAGAAGACCAGATTTTTAACAACATTCCTCTCTTGTTAGAATGAAAGTTGAATATACAATACAGATCTCCACAAGACACGTGGAATTCAAGTATTTTCGCTGTATTCATCACGCAAGGACACAATCGAAAATAACTATTATGAAATTCTATTTTTAAAAGCCACTTTTCTCGTACACGATATTTTACTATCTTTTATTGTTAAACCCTTTGAGAATTTTTCACACCAGCGTTGGCTGATTGTTTTCCACTGGAGTTTGAGTGACAGCCAGTCTCTTCAAGTCTCCATGACTCTTCTTAGTATTCAAGCCGATCTTCATAATACTGTAGTTTGGCTGGTCTCCACTTGTCCTCTGATTTAAATTTCTTCTAATTCCTTTACAAAGCTTTGTGGATGGTACGGAGTACGCCACTTACAATTGGTATGATGATCACCTTCAAGTTCCTCAATTTTTGCTTTTTTTGCTTTCTTTTAATTTTATTCCGTGGCCTTCCGGGTCAGCAGAGTCCACTATTAGGCAGTTTGTTTTTATTTATTTTCTTGTTGTAGACTAATACTAGTTTTAATCGTCTGGCTGAGATTTAGTGATCAGTTTGTATCCCAAATTACCTGAGACTTTTGTTCATCTCATTCTCCCGGACAGATTCTGGGTTGTGCGTTTACTATTTGTGTATATAGTCAAATTTTAATTTCTTACACAATTCCTAGTTGGTCACCTTCCCTGCTTAGTCATGTCTAGTTGTATCCACTTTTAAAGTTAATTTGCTGCATTCACTTATAATGTGATTGATCGTTTCGTCTCTGTCACCACATAACTTACCTTTGCTATATTGATGCGTCTCATCAATTTTTTGGCTTTAACATATTTGATCATAATTGCGTTATTTTAGACGGCTATTAGAAGAAATTCAGTTTTTTCTTTTAAGGTTTCACTATCTTCGCCATGTTCACGTTTTTTCGTGTGAGATGTCGATTGTTTGTCGCGTGAAATATCCATTCAGTTGATTTTGTTTTTGTTTTTTTATTTTTGTTTTCAAGAATCATTATTGTTTATCTTTGTGTTGTCTTTGTAATTTCTTGTCGCTGTAGTTAGTCTTTATTTGTTCTTTTCATGTAATCTTCAAATCGTCCTATCGATGTACAGACTCTATCTTCAATACAGGCAGATCTTCCTCCATCTTTTCTTGACGCATACAGTCTGTCTATATCATATCTGTGATGTAAGACCATGCATCGTCATCACTTTATTTTAATCTCAGCTCCATTTGTTTAAGTTCTTTTCTTGTCCGCTCTAGGAATGGTATCGAGTATCTTACGCGGAGGACAGCCCTGGTTTTATTCCTTTTGATGAGATTTTTATTAAATAGTTTGGTTTCGAGCAGTTTTCTCGCCCCCAGAGATACTCTTTATAATTTTTTCTTTCATCTCCACCTGTTTGATGGTGTCTCTCTTCCAATACTTCCAAGTACTTCTAAGTTAACTTGTCTCCGGGCGTACTGATTTTTTCTTGTTTTATTAGTTTTATTCCTTCTGTCATTTGTCATTTCCCTCGTTGGATTAGTATGGCACATTTTTTATGCTGAATTATATCCTTATATCCTGACTGTATATTCTCACTGTCTATATTAGGGTTTCCAATTCTTTTTTATTTACGTAAACAGTTTAATGTCGTCCATGTATATTAGGGGATTGATCATTTCTTGCAATTTAGTAAGTTTGCAGCCTCATCTGTCTTTCCTGAGTATATGATTGAGTGGTACCATCGTTTTTACAAGCAGTAATAGTGATAGCGCATATACCTAAAAGATCCATCGATAAAATTTCAACTCAGCTAAATTTTCTTTCCTACGGTCAATTACACTTTCTAGTTTTTCATGGTTTCCCGAACAAAACTTATTTTTCCCCGCTGTTTTCACTGAAGTCTGAGTGTTATCAAGTGTCGTTAGTTTCTTGGATTCATTTAAGAAAAACTCTAATTTTGAATGGATTCTTCTTCTGGTCTCCAGTTTCCCCAGTCTTTCATCTAAAATTTTTGAAGACCGTGTCCAGAGTTCACTTTATAATTTTCATTACCATTGCCTTTATATTCCTATGCTTTTTTAGATTTCTGGTTGGGTTCACGTACTTATCTTTTCAATTTCTTTATTTTCATTATGTAGTCTTTTAGAAAGGGGAAATCCACTAGATGACAAGATTTTTTTTCCTTCTAGTCAATAAACCCCATTTCTAATCGTCTGGCCGTCATTTGGGGTCCGTTTATGAAAACAGATCCAAGGGAAATTAATAATTTTCATTTTCTATGATATATTCCGGTTTGTGTAGTAACCGTTCATCCCTATGTGTAATTTTCTATAAATTGCAGAATTCCCAGTGTCTTTCATATCCTGTATGTACTGTGACATCGAAGTAAAATCCTGTTGCTCTATTATGTTCACTTTCGGAAACTTGGAAAAAATATAAACTCTTCTTACTCCCCACCACACATATGGAATAAATAGTATCCTAGAGTTCTTCGATAAAGATGGCTCTGACACAAATACTGGTATGCCATTAAACAAGGAAACCAAACCAACAAATGCGAGCTAGTCTCTATCCACCTTCATTTCTTGATACATAGAGTCAGTTTACGTCATCCGTCGGGTTTAAGGTTTTTGGTATCGGTATCTCAGACAGTAAAAATAATGCCATTTATCCAGCAACACAAAATTAGAAATAGTCTGTTTTAAACATATCAACTGCACTGACTGTTCCATTCACAAAAAAAAATATCTTTGGAATTTTCTGCAAATCACACTATAATTTTGCAAAAATTGCACATTTGTAAGAATTTTCATATTATGAGAACATATTGCATTTAACTACTTATATAAGTGTAACTTATATCAGTTTGGTCGGATGAGAGTAACTTGGAAAATGAAAGAAAGCATGCACTCTTTAACTTACTAAAATTATACAAGTGCTTAAACTAAATCAACACAGTTCCCATCCTCATTCAGAAAGAAATTAACACCTTCACTTACGCTTGCACACACACCTATATATATATATATATATATATTGTCATCCACACACAGACTGTTTCGTTCTATCATAACTCTTCAGAGTGGCTAGACACGTAGGACGCTCGAAGCCGGGATCGAAACCCGTCCAACTTTACGTTAGACTAAATCTCAGACCTCTCGGCCGACAAGCGGACCACGTTGGCTAAGGGAATTTTAAGGTATTTATTTAGCAACAGGAGCAGCAGCCGTTCATCTACATTTTTTTAATACCCTATCGGCTACCAGAGAGCTTAATTCTTTCGAAGAGCTTTGCATTATGTGAGCGGCGGCCGACAATTCCTTCGCCAGAGTGCTCAACCCCCATGGGGGAGCGTATATATTGTCATCCACAGACGGACTGTTTCGTTCTATCAGAACTTTTCAGTGTGGCTAGACACGTAGGACGGTCGAAGCTGGGATCGATATATATATATATATATATGTGTGTGTGTGTGTGTGTTTGTGTGTGTGTGTGTGTGTGTGTGTGTGTGTGTGTGTGTGTGTGTGTGTGTGTGTGTGTGTGTGTGTGTCGTTTCAAACGATTTGTGGGGAAGTCAGAATATATTTTCAACTTTTACGATTAACAATTGTTGGTATAAATTATAAATAAATTAATTATAATCAACTTCTCCCAGAAGAGGATTTATGTAAAACAGAATATAGCTTTAACTGAGTCCCTAAATTCACATTAAACGAGAAGATCGAAAAGATTATAAAACTCCAAATAAATTCTAGGAAAACGTTGCATTCCAAAACTTAGTCGCTCTCTCTCTCTCTCTATATATATATATATATATATATACACACAATTTCTGAGCATATAACTTCCTCAAATAAAGAAGAAAAAAACGAGTTCTTTAATTTCTCCTCGTATGATTTTGAGAGATCAACTCAATCTCCACTGACAAACGGTACAGATATAATAAGGCATGATATACAAATGCATACGTGCGACCAATCAACACGATAGCTAAAGCTCTTTAGATTAATGACCCTTCAATATATTAGGAAGCACGAGATATTGGCTTCTATGTGAACTCAAAATGTAACCGAATTCATAGGGTGTTAAATAGGTTTTCTGCTATCTCCTCGTTTAATGACAAGCCTCTGAAATTAAGAAACTAGTTCATATACCTCGAAAGCAATATCACATTCATTGAAAGTGACAAATGTGTGGGAAAGGCATGAACTACTACAGTATGATTGATGGCTATTAAACCTTTGGTCAATATGAGATCATGACTCCCATTGGACGGTTTCAATCCGATGACAAAACCAGTTTTAGAGTTTGAAATAAGTTAGTGAGAAACGCTCAACGTGAGCAATTCAGCTCGCTGTCTTACTCTTGCGGATTCCCCTTTTCGTCAGATGGATCTTAAATTGTGGTAAGCTAACTAATAACAATAAATATGTGCTCTTGAAATTGTCATTGGTTTTCTTACATCATTCCAATAGAGAACAACGGTAGTTAAACACACTACTGTGAAAACTGAGCGACAAGATGACTAAAAATGAAGTAAGGAGATAGGAGCTGGCTGATTTTTCGAGCAAGGCCTACGTAACATATATATTTAAGGCGAGAGTAAGAGCTATATAATATATTCCTCAAAGGACAAAATGTAACGTAAGCACAGACACCGATTTTTTTATTCGTGGTTGAGACTGAATATCTTTTTTATGCCCTTAGTTATTGTATTTTACCAATTTAGTGGTCAGTGAATTCTTGCCCAGATTTGTTATTAGTATGGAGTTTGGGTGATTTACCAATATACAAAATCAATTTACAAATGAATTTCTCAACTTAAAAAAGGAAAAAAATGTACATCTATATCCTTGACCTTGAGGTCATAATAATTACGTGGATGCGTATTTCCAGTCATTTTAGGAAGCCGTGACGCTGGAGATGACCGTGTCCTCTGTAAAATGTACGAATGTAACTTACAAAACACATTCAGGTTAAGTGACCGCGCAATTACCATGACTAGTTTATTTGGCGGTACTTGTGTATGATATGGTCTGATAGCTCAGTGGAGTTTCGGCTCTGCAATCTGTGGTCGCTGGTTCGATTTCCAGTGGTGGAGATCATGTTATACACTGCTGATGAGACTTAATAAGACCGAAAGAGCTGCCCAGTGTTTTCGAATGTCATGCGTAGATGTTAGCCGGATTTTCTGGTCATGGTAATTCAATTCACAATATAATTCCTCAACTTAAAAAAGAAAAAGAAATACAAAATCAAGCTAATATGATATAGATGTAAACTGATTCCCATGAATAAATTATCGTTATTAATTAATAACACTGTTTTAATCATAGTCGTTTAAAGAAATATCATCACAAATATTTCAAAAGAGTTTTGGAATATTAAATTTTCCTAAATCATAGAAGATAGTTTTCAAATCATAGAAGATAGTATGTTTATTAGAGTATGAGACTACTCCAGAATGTTTTTCTTACATAACAATTTCGCCTATCCTTTGGCACACTGGATAACCGATATATCAATTTTTGCGAAGGTATAATTGAGAAATCATAGGTCAAAAGCCCAAATTTCCAAAAGAAAATAAGTTAAAGAAAAATGGAAGTGGACTGGTTACTCATTGTTTGGCTAGAGGCAGTCACTTAGGATTCTAAAGATACGAATTCTGAAGAGCTGAAATCATGCTTCTAAAGATGTGTAGTTGGGATTTAAATAACGTTTTACTAAAAGGTTTTCTCTTTTTCTACCAATGACTGGACAAAGCCAAACCACGTCCACAGTTTGAGAATTTTCTCTGAGAGAGTGTAACATTTTGAAAAAAAAAAACGTCAGAGGTTTGTGTCACGAAACTGACTGTCGTCTGATCGACCATTGAAATCAAGTGGCATTTTTTTTTATTCAGACGAAGATATTACGATATTTTCAAGCAAGAATCAGACTAATATGATTCTATCATAGCTTTTCTCTGACATTAATATTATATATATATATATATATATATATATATATATATATATATATATATAAACTAAATATAATTTAGATCTCAACTTCTTACTCTATTTTCATAGATTTCATAACTTCTACAGATTGGAAAGCTCTCTCATTGGATCGAACAAAATAATTATCATATTATCTGAAGATAGGTGTATTTTACTCCCATGAAGATATAGAGTTTATAATTACGAAACAATAAGGTGTTCTGTTCAGCATTGGAGCACTTTTTTATCAAACACTTTTTAAGCGACTGTTTATTTCCTTATATATATATATATATGTATATATATATGCGCACGTGTGTGTGCGTGCGCGTGTGTGTGTGAAAATCAAAAAGGCAATATATGGAAAATAAGGGTAAGACCAAGTCAAAATGGAAGCTCATTGTGGGTTATAATCCGAACAACCTCAGTAAACCTTGCAAAAAACCTTGCTAAAAGCACATATATATATATATATATATATATATATATATAGTATAATATGTGAAATATATATATATATATATATATATATATAGTTAAAATTAAGTTTGTGACCTTAGTCGAGGGTGAATCGAAAGTTACCTTTTCAAAAGGTACCACACGGATGTTTAGAGGAGGCCGCTACTCCTTTCCCTGGATTGCTCCACTTTAACCTTGATCCTTACATTATAATGTTGAGTGTTAAGCAACATGGCATCAAGTAAAATTTTTTGAGGTTTTGGTAGACTCAACCCGGGAATGAACCATGGTCTCCCGAACCATTAGCGCACACTGTACTCATTTGGCCAATGGCCCGGGTTTATATAAGATACCTGGAATGTTACAGTATCTTTGTAAATATAGAAAAAACTGTTTATATTAAAAGATAACGAAAAAAGAGAAACAAACGAAAAACCCAACAATTGCAAATATTAACACCAGCACACACACACACACACACACACACACACACACACACACACACACACAAACAGAAGCAAAGAACAAAAAGTTTTAAGATCCAAATATATCAGACATTCATATTCGACTCCTCACGAGTTTTGTATTTCAACAAGTAAAAATAATTCTAAATTGATAGGTTTCTATGCAAACTTACGACATTTTTTTAATTCTTCATTCTAAACATATTACAATAAGTAAAACGTCAAGGAACTATTACCCGATATTTATATGGTATATGGTTATGCATAAAATGAAACCTGAGAAATAATATTTGCTTTTTCATAATGTGCATACGTCATTATTTTTAGCCGATTATTGTTGGATAATTTCAATGGTGACCGATATAGATATTCAATATATTCAAACCTATTATCGAGCGTCACAAGGCTAAACTTGATTTTACCTTTCGTGAAGTTAAAAGTAAAGTACGTTTGCCTAAACTAAATAATATATATATATATATATATATATATATATATATATATATATATATATATATATATATATATATCTTCATCGAAACGTAGACGGCTAGGGAAAATGAAATTTATGATATCGTGACCCGTACACCAGAAGAATGAAAAAAACTAATCGTCTCCCCAATTTCCACACATTAGTATCGTCTCACTAAATTTCATTCAGCATCTTCTAACAAAATTCCATACATTAGCATCAACTCACCACATTCCACTTATTGGCATCTTCTCACCAAATTCTACAAAGCAGCATCTCAACAAATAGCATTTTATTATAGCTTGAATTGAGAGTATTAGACAATTTAATCAAGAATGCATCGGGGAAATAAAAAAAAAAACTTCCGAAAATCTAAGTACGTATTTAATTATCAGAGTACCTTGGATAATAAGATTTAAAAAAAGAATATTTTAAAACTAATAACTTTGCGTATTGGATATAAACTGTTAGAAAATAAAAATTGCAACACTCTGAATATATTTTCATTTACATAAGTTTAAACTCATTGCTAATATTGCTGGATTTCAGTAAATGGTCACAATACGTTCATCAGCATCTTCATACACTGAATATTCTTCGTAGGTTTAACAAAGGCTTATACTCTCGCATTAACATGGTCGTACTGATGGTGAATACAATCCAAGGATAACATTACAATACGGCGGAAGACATGGAAATTGAAGTTGGGTTTAGTTTTATGGCCTATCAACCATTGTCGTTAATTTGATGCTAAATCCTCTTTAAACATATATAAGAAATATATATGATTTGTAAACATATTTTACTGATAACATTTTTAACCGAGCTTAAGCTCATTATTTTGCACTCAGTTAAATGGTTACCATATTTACCCAACCCCTCCGCTCGGGCAGGATATGACATAAGGTCAATTTTTAAGCGGAGTTTGACAGGTTTGAATTTAAAGTTTTCCTTCTTCTAGACTAGTTGCCCCACCAAGGCTGAAGAACCTAGTCTGCCCTACTATTTACCCGTAGATGGAGGTAGAGTAATTGGATTCATACCTTTCCCAAGGGTATTAGTGCTATGTGAAATGCAATCAGTCTCGTTCAGGATTTGAACTCGTGTCGCCGTGTCCATTTCCTACGACGATAACCATTACACCGCGGGCACCTCCACAAACCTTGGTTAAATGGTTACAAGTATTGCTATCTATCACTAACAATTCAATTAAACATAAGTTTTTTGTTAAATGATGAAGAGTTCTTCTTAACCATTCAATTTAGCGTAAGTAAATTTGTTCGAACACAATTTAAATGTCAAACTGTTCTTTTTGACCTATAGATTGGACCCGATCAAATAGTATCACTCCGAGTGGAGCTGAAAAAATGGCAATGAGGCCTACTGTACATTTTTAAAACTCCCGGCCTATAACCTCACTATGACATTGTTTAGTATCATATATCGGAACACTGGTTGGTGGAGATCTTATATCTCTGCAGGGATTCAGTTTGGGTATTTTTTTAGCCCAACCAACTAGGTTAATGGAAATTGAGTCAGAATATCTACTGACACTATAAGCTCACACTGTCTGCCCAGTTCTTAATGAGCATCGTCCTTAAGAATGCTGCAAGTTTCATTTCCGTCACCATAGACGCCTCTAGTGATTTTTTAGCCTTCTTCAGTTGATATGGATAAAAATACGTACATTTTATTGGGAAATTAGCTGCCTTTATTCATGTTATTAAACAAAAGTGTAAAAATGATATCCATAAGTTTTATTCTTTGCAAAAAGAAACCGAGTTAACCCCACATTTCTGTCAAAAGAGAAATAAAGAAAGAAAGAAAAGAATTTAAAAAACGAACAATAAATATCTATTCTTATCTTTATAACGTAAACTGATTTGTTTATTGGTCAACTTCTAATTTGTGTGGCTAACAGCCTCCGTTACCTCTGCGGAGTTCGTCATGACCCGGTCTCAGGTGTCAGGTCATGCAATTTTTTTGTTAAACTTTACCCACTGGAAGAAACGTTGAACTTTATCAACTCGTCCTTATTTTGGCTTGTCGGTTTTTTTCATAGCTGATTTATTTGCGCTTTGGTACAATTTGCTTACAGTCTTACCAAAACTTCTTTTTAGATAAACTTTCTCTTGTATTATTTATGTACAGAAAACATTCCTACCACTTTCAGATTTATCTGCAATAGTTTTTCTTTCCATAATTTTGTTTCGAATAGGTTTTGAGGGAGTGAATCGTTTAGAAATAGCATACAAACTTGTTGAGTTGTGGGCCCTAATAATATCTGATTATAATTAAACAAATGTCTATCAATGCAGCTCACATTTTGCTATTCTAGCGCCTATTTTAAGCTAACTTTTTGGTGTTGTTATAATTATTCATAGGAAGATTTTAAACTATATTTGGAGATCTGGCAGAAAGTCAGTTTTAAGCGAATCTGTCTTTTCTCGTCTCTCTATCTATTATATTCTCTCTTGCTGTGAAAGGGTGTCTGTCTCACGTACACCCATTATTCCCAGTGAAAAACCGTTTTCTCTTTAGCATGCAGCGAACAGTTTTCTGATCGAGTCTGTTTCGGAACGACTGTGTTCAAAACAAAGTGGTAAGATCTGCCCCAGTTTGGCATCTACCTAAAATGCTGCTTCTCGCATAAACAGCGGTCTGTAGACATGAGCAGAGTTTGTAATCCTTAGAGGCGGCGAATCCTCACCTAAAAGTCTAATAAAAAAGAGAGCGCATGCATCATATGTAAAGATGCCTATCCAAAGATTCTTTCATGATACGAATATTCGTGATGTCAGGTTTTGAAAGGGCCAGCCATAAATGAATGAATGTCAGTCATAAATAAATGAAGGATGTTAGCACAATGTAATTTATGAATATCGATTTGCTTTTTAAAACCATCTATAATTCGGATAAATATTGTTTGTTGGTTCTTACCTCTGAAATACTTTCCGATCTTTTTAGTTTAATATGCGTATCTCTTATTGCGCATAAAAGTCTATATTTTATGAGAGGAAAAATACACTGTGATTAAAATCACCATTTTCGATTTCATCATCATCATCATATCGTGCTGGCAGCACGGATATCCCTGACCCTCTCTCGCCACTCCTCCCTATCGTTCATCGCCCTAGGTAGGTCTTCAGGACAACAACCTGTATCCTCACATAGCTGCTGAATGTACGTTCGTGCTGGTCGTCCTGCTTTTGCGCGGCCGTGTGTGGGGATCCATAAGAGTACATCTCTTATGAGTTCATCTCTGCTTCTCCAGCAAATGTCCTGCATGTCTGGTTCGCCTAACTTGAATAGTTTTCGTGATAGGGGGCAGGTGGCCGTACAGTTGGTGTCTTGTGGGGTGTTGCTGCCAGGACTTGTTCAGGATTGCACGCAGCATTCTTGTGTAATTGCCATCTAGTTTCTTCTCCAGCCGTTTTGTTAGCGTCCATGTAGTGCATCCATATAGCAGTATCGATGTGACCGCTGCCTGGAAGAAACTGCGTTTCATTTTATCGGTTAGGTCTGATTTCCATATAGTCGATAGCCTATTGATAGCTGTCCATGCTTTCGTTAACCTCGTTTCGATGTCCTTTTCGGTTGATTCGACGCTGCCTGGAAGAGATTATGAAATTATTACTCTAAGTGAGCGTTCACCTTCTTTATTAATTTTGTAGTAAATAAACTAATTGCAGATAAGACGCAAAACATACTTTATTTAGTAGCATAAAATTCTACCTTTATAAAATATACCTTAAAGCAAAAGTATTTATTCATCTTTTTTCCTCTTCGGACTTTTGTATCAACCTTATTTCTTTAATGAAAGTTAAATCTATATCATCCTCCAGATTATATATATATATATATATATATAAGTAAAGTAAAGTTGGCGATCGTAATAAAGGGCGACCAAAAGGCTCCCTTTTCAATAGCTACTACACCGAGGTGTAGAGAAGGCTCTGCTCCTTTCCCTGGATTCCTCCACTTTACCCTTGATACGCACCTTATTATTGCTGAGTGTTAAGCAAAGAGGTATCAATTATCATTTTAAAAGTTTTTGGTATGACGCGTTAGTGTTCGCCAATGGTCCGGGAGACCTGGGTTCGTGTGTGTGTGTGCACGCGCACATTTTTATACCATTATACTGATTTTTAAAAAAATGTTTGGGTTTCTTGCTTGCTTGGATTTTAGTTACATAGCATGCCAACCGTTGAGAGGCTATTTCATAATGCCAAAGGCAATCTTTTTTTTTGCAAGCAATTACATTACTTCAGGTAACTAAAAGATGATTCAAGAAAATATCGATTAAAGTAACTATTCTTAAAACAATTCATTTTATACAATTATATGATTTGAAGTATTCCGATCGAACTCTAAGAATTTTCAGATATCGCTGTTTGAACCATAGATGGAACTAAAAAAGTTACTAAAACTCCGAGTCAGGGTGGTGCTGAGAATAATAATAACAAAAGGGTGGCTCCACAGTTCCCAAATCTCCAGAACTTAAACTTCACAAGTGAATGTATTTTTTTCTCATTTCCAGGAGAACACTTTCTTCTTGTTTTTTTTTTTTTAGGGCTACACTGCAGGCAAAATATATTAAATATTTGTTTAATTTGATAAACGGTGACCACTTAATTATGTGCATTGACAGAGAATCAAATCCTGTTGGAAATAAAAATCTTTATGTAAAGTAAGTTATGTACAGATAATTCAAAAACGACACAGAGTCTGTTTGATGTCTCGATAACGGCGAAAGTGGATCGCAAATAATGAATATAACCTAGTATCGATACGCCATGTTAGAATCATGTGATAACAGTTTTCGCATATGCGCAAATATATATGCAGACGCAGATACACACATGCGCGAGCACACACACACACACACACACACACACACACACACACACACACACACACACACACACACACACACACAGAGTCTCACTCACACAAACACAAACACCTGCGTGTATATGTGAAAAAAAAAGACAAGTTTAGAGAATCTGATTAACATGTTTCGCCAGAAACCTAGGGTCATCAGGATGCAAATTATTTTATTTCCAATCCCACTCTTTATTGAACCAAGTCAAGTATAATTTATGACAGTCAAGTATAATTTATGCAAAGCGTGTTATAGAGAATATTTCAAATCTAACTATATCACAGCGAAAGGACATATTTTAATCAGCAGATATGTTTTTGTCATTAAAGTATTTTAATATGCCAATTTTTCATGTATTTGATGAGGATTAGAATGTTTTTTATTTATGTCAGTCAGTTTTCATTGCAACACTCACTCAAATGCATGCATTCAAAAGTAAGCACACACACACACACACACACAGATATAAATATATATATATATATATATATATATAGAGAGAGAGAGAGAGAGAGAGAGAGAGAGAGAGAGAGAGAAAGAAAGAAAGAAGTGTACAGCAAATGTCTCATTTGTTAAAAAATACCATAATATACAGAACGCATTTGAAAAAAATATTTGACAACTAATATTTCGAAATATAAGATCAGTAGACGATTTCATATATATATATATATATATAGAGAGAGAGAGAGAAAGAAAGAAAGAGAGAGAGAGAGAGAGAGAGAGAGTGTGTGTGTGTGTGTGTGTGTGTGTGTGTGTGTGTGTGTGTGTGTGTGTGTGTGTGTGTCGGGAGAGACACAGAAAGAAGTAGGCACGCTTAGCAAAACAATTATTGTCTTAGGATGTGGAATTGCCGAAACAGAGTTTAAATACTAGACGAGGCGTTTTATTCAGTGCTAATGTCCTTAGTGAAGGCATGAACTTATCATTTGCTCCAAATGTGCACCATGGATAAACAGGGAGAATCTCTCGCTTCTTTAGGTTTTTAAGGCAACCAGTCAAGGTGAAGCAAAACTCAGAATGAAAACCAGCTGAACTTAACCTTGTATCACATTCTTCTCGTGCTTTGATAAACAAAAACACACATACATATATATGAGAGACAGACAGACAGAGAAACAGATAGAGGTTGAAAGAAGAAATGAGTTTGAAGTTTTTCGCTTGATAACTATCATTATCTGAAATTCTGTTTCTCTATTGAGACATATCACTTTGATTTTTCCTGGTTTTTATATTGTCTTGAACTTCAACCACTGTCACTCTTTGGAAATGGGCCACTGTGGCATTTATGAAGCATCCCATAGTCATGCTTTTTTCCCAATTACCACGAAGATGACGAACGAAAAAATAAAAAAGTATTTATAATCAAGATAAAAATATCAACTTATAATAATACGCCTAACAGAGAATACAAATGTCCTTGAAAAGGGAAATGCTCTCACGGAAAAAGCGAAATGCATGACGTGAAGAAAAGAATATAAAAAATATAACTTTAGGAAAATGGTGGAAAATGATTTTTAAAAAATGTTGATTTAAAGAAAAAAAACGAAGAAAAACTGGGAAAGAATAAAAAGGGAGGGAGAAGGGTGAGTCAGTGAGGGAGTATTGACAATTCAATATGTTTTGAAGAATGAACGTAGCAAGGATTAGGGTTTTAAAGAGAAATGAGAAGAGTGTTAATGAAAAGAAGTCACATGAAAACAAATATCACCTAACCACTGTTGACAACCATATTTCAGCGGAAATAACAGATGCTGATAAGCATGGAGCTTCAGCCTTGCAGGGTGTTTTATTTTTTTGTTTGTTTGTTTTTGCTTTTTTTTTTTTTTTTTTTTTTCTTTGTTTCTCAGGGAAAAAGGAAAAGTGCACAGTGATACAAATAAATGAATAAATTAATAAATAACAAAAATCTCAAATGACAGGCAGGTAAAAATATCTGGCATGACATTAGATGACCCGGCACGCGTCCCAGCATAAAACAAAACATTAGAAATTGCAAAGATGAGGCAACGGTTTTTGCAGCTCAGTTTGCTTGGACCGTAGAATTCGCCGACACCATATCAGCTGAGGAGTAAAACAAAATTATTCAGGGGGACGTGGGTGTGACATTAAAGAGTATCTTATGGTAAGGCTACAGTCCGGAAGCTTTGGGGAATAAAGAGTACCTCCTCCTTGCTATTACTCCTAGATCCTCTCTGACCCAGCGTAGTAATATATTTTAGATACCAATCTATCGGCCCACTGGTTAGATGATTTGTTATATATATATATATATATATATATATATATATATATATATATATATATATTCAAAGAATGACAGTCATATATCCAAGGACTTAACAGAAACTTCGGATAGATTAAACTCCTATACCCTGAACTAGAAGATAATATCTGGACATTTTACAAATAGATATTATGAAAAAAATAACGTAAACTCCTCAACAATCACCTTTAATCATGGAGATTAAATGTTGGCGATCGTAGTCTTGAGTGACTCGATGGATGCCTTTACGATAGCTACTACACTGAGGTCTAGAGGAGGGTGCTACTCGTTTCTCTGGATTGCTCCACTTTACCCTTGATCCGTACTTTATTATGCTAAGTGGCAGGAACCGATCTGGGATAGAACTGTTGGCGAAAACTCTACAAATTAGGCCAATGATTTAATAATGTACTGTACTTGAAATAGTTTAAATGTGTGCCAAATATGACTAAAGTTGGACTGAATTATTAGAATTACGTAGCAATGTTTAGAACAATTTACCTGCAAATGAATAACTTATGTTGAATAGGATTATCAATGTCAAGTAGCAATACTTGAAAGCATTTGTGTACAGATAAAATTATTAGCGATGGTTGGTTGGTTGGGTTTTATGGCATATCAACCTTTGTAGGTTATTTAACGCTAAATCAATTTTTATGAAAGTAGTTCTATTTCAAACAATTCAGTTTAGGATAAGTACGCAGTTTAAATGTAAGTACAGTTTAATTGAGAAAAACTTTTCTATTTCAAGATATTCAGTTTAGTCAAGCAGTCCTAATTCAGCTAATTCAGTTTATTACAAGTACAGATTTTGTTTACACACAGTTAAATGTCAAAACAGTTCTATATTAAACAAATCAGTTTAGTTTAAGTTCAGTTACATTCCAAATAATTCAGTTTAGCATAAGATCGCCGTTTAAATATAAGTACGGTTGAATTGTCAAAAACTTTTCTATATCAAGCTATTCAGTTTAATCAAACAATTCATTTTAGCGTAAGTAAGCAGTTTTGTTCTATTTTACCCATAGATAAGGCCCTACCAGGTGCTACCATTCCGGACCAGAGTGGACCTGGGAGCAATGGCAATGAAGGGGTACCCTGCATTTCCCAAAGCCTCAGCATCATTGGAACCTCACCATTAGATTGTTTTGTGTCATATCCAGAACACTCATTGCATTGGAGCTTACCTCTTTGTAGAGGAGCAATCGGTGCATTTTACAGCCCCAGCTGACTGGGCAATATTAACGATGGATAGCAATAGTTGAAACCATTAAATTCTATGCAAACAAATGTGATCTGGCGTGTCTAAAAATATCGTTACGTAAAATCAATTCGTTTACACTTCATATATATATATATATATATATATATATATATATATATATATATATATATATATATATATAGTCTTTATTATTTTATTATCACCCAACAATCCCTAAAATTTAAGGCATTTCAAGAACCAATACACCTGGAATTCCTGAACGACCAATTATTTCAGCGACTGGATCTTCGACCCTGATAACATCGCAAAATCTTTAGAGAAAATGATATCCCTTCTTTTAGGAACTTGACAATTTGCGCATAATGGACTCCAGTGATATACTTGACAAAATCAATAATTTGAACATGAATACCAAATCTCTATCCAGTCTCGACATAAAATCATAATGCAGCGATAATAAATTTAAAAATGCATCAAATATTGAGAAATTCACCCCAAGAAAATAAATTTAAAATCACTTTCTCCAATTAACAAAAGGATTAAAATTTGAACATTATTCACGGGGCTGTCATCGTGGTGTAATGGTTAAAGCGATGGACTGCAGAGTCGTAGTAAACGAGTTCCTACTCCAGTCGAGCTATACATGCAATTTCGGGCAAGATATGCGCCACCCCGTATCCTCTCAGCTATGGGTTAAAAAGTACCACTACTGTTCTTCTCGAAGAATAGCTTTTGCATTAAATAACCTACAAAGATTGATATGCCATTAAACAAAGAAAACAAACCAAACCAAGAACACTATCCACGAACTATTGTCCTTTTTTCGATATTACGGAATTTTACTAACACAAAACTGGTTTACGCATGGGTTCGCCACTGTGTGGAGATCTTGAATTCATTTTCCTTGAATTTCTGGGATTTGATCTTTTTAAATTCGTAATACCCAAAGACTTCAATAATTGCCATTACATTCATGATAGCGACGGAATGGAGACTTAACAAAAATTGCGGATAGATAAAAGAACTATTGATTTTACACAGATGTAGAAAATAAGACTTAACAATTCTTCGACATTTTACTCATAAACATTGACATTAAACTAAAATTTAAATTTCATCAAAATCCACAAATAAAAAGGACAATATATATATTTTACTCACACTATAACCCCAATATAATGATTATCCAGTCGGCTGGGGATGTAGAATAAACCGACTGCATCTCGGCAGAGGGGTAAGACCCCACCACTCCCGACGAGTGTACTAATTATGACATTAAATAATCGGATGGTGAGGTTCCAGTAATGAAAGAACTTTGGAGAATGCGGAGTACCCCTTTATTGTCATTGCTCCCTGGTCAACTCTGGCCCAGAGTGGTAGCACCTGATAGGGTCCTATCTAGGGGTCAAATAGAACTAAACTGCGTACTTATACTAAACTGAATTGTTTAAAATGGAACTGTTTTTGACTTTGAAACTGTTTTTACGCTAAACTGAATTGTTTGAAATAGAACTGTTTGACTGAACTGAAAATCTTGAAAAAGAAATTTTCTTGAGAATATTCATGCAAAACAGGGTTGTTTCAAGTAGAACTGATTATTTGTATAAAAATGGATAAGGCATTAATTAACCTACAAAAGCTTTGTTTGGTTTCTTTGTTTAATGGCATATCAACTTTTGTAGGTTATTTCATGCCAAAGCCATCTTTCTAGAAGAACAGTAGTGATAATATTTAACCCATTGGTGGGAGGATAAGGGGGTTCATACCTTTCCCAAGGGTATTTGTCCGTAAGTGTACGTAATAGCACGACTGGAGTACGAACTCGCTTACTACAATTCTGCAGTCCATCGCTTTAACCATTAAACCACGAGGACAAATCCCCATCTACAAAGGTTTATATGCCATAAAACCCAAACAAAGAAACAACCAAAATAATGAAGGGTATCAACATAACCTTTTACCTTTGAGCTGTCAGGATGTGTACCTTAAATTTTTAAACGATAACGTTGACTAAATAGAAAATTCCTTTGAACAAATTCAATCTCCTAAACGTTTTGAATAACATTCGAAAGTAAAAGCTCTCAAAATTCACAAATACAAATAATTTTCAGAAATACAATTGTTTTTCAAACAATAATGAATTTCATAGATGCATCATTTTACCCAATAACTCATCCACAAACACTATCGAAGAAAAAAACACTAAACCATTTTGGAATTAAAACAGCCACCAACACTTCAAAGACAATTTGGAATGTTATTGATAACAAAATAACAATAACAACAA
Source organism: Sepioteuthis lessoniana (assembly GCA_963585895.1). Lineage (NCBI taxonomy): Eukaryota > Metazoa > Mollusca > Cephalopoda > Myopsida > Loliginidae > Sepioteuthis > Sepioteuthis lessoniana. Next base: position 53,357,445 of record OY757910.1, on the reverse strand, counting down.
TGAATCCAGACTCTTAGCATATGAAATTCCAAGTTTGTCTCGGAAAGAAATATTTCGCCGAAACCTCCCCTGGTATTAATAAACATATTCCCGAGTTCAAAAAAGACATAAAAGGAAAACAAAAATACGCTTTGGTCAAGTATAGTTTAGAAAATAATTACAACTTTAATTTTAAAGATTATAAGATGTTAGTTTAAATGCATAATAAAAAAAAAACACCTGAACATCGTTTATAATTTCAAACAAAAATACTACCAAAGTGATCGAGTTTTATCAATATGTCTCCTTATTTGATCAAATTGAAACTGAAAAGTTAGAAAATCCTTATTCAGAATTATTCATCCTTTATATAGTCAGAAATAGGGAAAACAGATAGGCAAATTATACCAACAGAGATAAAAAGAATCTTAACACTAATAAAGATGGAAAGATATATGATAGAATGTTTATATCTGATAGATATGAACTAAATGATATAACTATTAACACTCTCCCCTGGGGGTTAAACACTCAAGTGGGGAATTGCCCATGGCCATATACACAAAGAAGCATAGCTGTTCTCAGGAATTGAGCACTCTGGTGGCCGATAGGTGTATTTGTGAATTCATACCTAAAAAATTCCTTCGATTACGGTGAGGTAACGATTGCTCAGAGGAAATATATCCGACTGACGTAAAACCAGCCGAGTTTGTAGTCCACCTTGAAGCATATCGCGTGTCTAGTCACACTTAAGAGTTGTAATACTGCGAAACAGTCTCTCTCTCTCTCTCTCTATATATATATATAGAGAGAGAGAGAGATTGATATGATATAGACTTTTTAGCACATATACATATTCTCTTCTTGTAACGTAATTAAACGGCTCATAGAAAATTGAAATTGAATGAATAAATCAATAAATTATTGAAGCAGGCAGTATCTTAATAGCCAGGCCAAGACCCTTGTTGTAGTTAAAAATGAGGAAAACTGGAGGTCCAAAGATCGTGTACGCATGTACCGAGCAAGCGGAAGTGGATGCTGTTACCGCCGTCACTAGGCGGAAGGGAGGAGACGACTGGGACTTTTGGCTGTAGTGGTGAGAGGTGATGGGGTAAAGACGTACAGTTGAACACAAACCACGAAGATGTGAGGAGGCGTAAGTTTACGAGCCCCACTTTTTGGGGGGTACTCTCCCAAGAGATATTTACACTAGACGTGACCCAGCGAACAAGCATGTTTGAACCAGGGGAAAAATTCGAGATCTCTGTCAACTCCATTTTTCTCACCATGTTATTTTTCTTATATTTGTCTAGCTGACACGGTCTTCTCAGAATATATACTCTCTTTCTTCCTCCCGAAGACAACCTGAAAGTTACAGTACTCAATAAACATGTGGGTAGTTAAACAGAGATTCTTGCGTTTGTCAACTTTTACCACGGTGGCGTCTAATTTCCTTGGTACCGCAACGGTACATTACCATATAAATTCTTTTCAGATAGATAGACTGATGTTAAAAAAAAATTGGAACGGTATTTACAGCACGCAAATTGGAAACAAAACAACTGAAATATTAGGTTTTAAAACTCTCTCATCTTTTTCGTTTCATTTAGTAACTTACCTGCTCTGATGAAGGTCTTAAACCGAAACGATTAACGCTGGCAAATATCCATACAAATAAAATCATCCTTTGAAGACCTTGGGTTTTTTTTATCTCAATACATTTTCATGCATCTATTGACAGAATTTGGGATAAAAAAATTGAACAAAACCTAGAAGCACCATCCTTCAAAACTGCAATTGTACAGCCACTTGTCTCCCATTTCACACCCCAATAAGTCGAGAGAGACATGCAGTGATCTGCTGTAGAATTAAGAATAAGCTTATAAGCAACGTTCTCCTATGTGTTTTCATACATGGACACACCAGAAACTTATAGTCATCAGTGTCCTAGAGACACTGGGTTTCGTTTAGGTGACGCACCAACAGAAATGAACGATAGGGATGAATGTCAAGAGAGTCAAAAGAATCTGCGTTGTCGGCATACCTTGATGATGATGATGATGATGATGATGATATTGAATAGCAAACACAATCTCATATATTTAGGAAAAGGCAAAAAATGATTGTTTTTTATCAGAATCTATAATCTGCATTTTGTTAAACTGATTTTTTCCGGGTTTTTTTCCTGGTAATTGGATTCTTATTTTCATTCATATTTATTCAGTAATCGGTAGTATATTTTTACAACGTTTACACCTTTCATACTGAGCTTTCTTCTGATTGCAATTATTCAACAATTGTCAGCTGGTGTCCAATGTCTTTATATTTGAAATCTTACAAGCAATGAACATCAGCTTGTACCAAATGGATAAAAGTCGAAAATCATTAGATTGAGGAATTCATAGATAAAGGAAGTAGTTTAATTACGTGGAAAAGGATTCATTTCAGTATTAAAAGTTATTCCGATAATCGTTCCTTAAGAGATCACATGACAAGCTACGCTGTGCCTTTAATAGGTTTCCTGACTTTTTTGTAGAGGCATTTAAAATTGTCTTAGACCCTTGAACATTCACTATGTTATTGCTATACATCTTATGAGATGACTGACCAATTTTTATGATTTCAGGTTCAAATGAACAGCTACAACAGCAATTTGACTACACCCTACTAAAGCCTGATTGTCACAGCTGGTGAATTTCAAAAATGCAATTTGCACGTGAGGACACTTTAGAAGAACAATATGCAATAAAATTCTGTTTTAAACTTGAAAGAAAAAATGCCTCAGAAACGTATGGAATGCTTCAGACAGCTTTTGGAGTATCTTGCATGAATCGAGCATCAGTTTTTGAGTGGCTTAAGAGATTCAAAGAAGGCAGGAAGTCTGTGAGGGATGACGAGAGGTGTGAAAGGAGTAAGGAAGTCAATAGACCAGAGTTGATTGGCCAAAGGGTTAGGGTTAAGGTTAGGGCTACTATGTTGAGGTTTTAAGGGAGTTCAGGAAGATATTCCATCGGAAGAGGTCAGCACTCTTCAAATTGGGTCAGTGACATTTCCACCAGGACAATACACCAGTATACAACTCCATCCTTGTCACAGACTATTTGACCAAGATGGGCATCAAGACAGTTCCTCACCCTTCCTATAGTCCAGACCTTGCTCCCAGTGACTTTTAGTTATTCCCTAAGCTGAGAGGCTATCGTTATGAGACAATTGAGGAGATGAAAGAGGCTGTGATGAAGGTCATTGACATGCTCACATAAGAGGACTTCCATGGGACCTTTAGAAGTTGTTAGAACGGTACAACAAGTGCATTGCAGCCGGAGGAGATTACTTTGAAGAGGCCTAGAGTTTTATGTGTGTACTATCAATAAAAGTGCCCATACAAAAAAAGTCTGGAAACTTATTTAATGATCCTCGTATATACATTCTATTTTCACTTTCTGCCTTTTTTCACTCCAGATTTAACTGGCAGTCCTTCACCTTATAATAATTATACTATTAACTGGCAGTCCTTCACTTTAATAATTATATTATAATTCACAACAAGTCTCTTCAGATCTCCATGATCTTGTTTTTTATTCTAGCTGATCTTAATAGTTTTGTTGTCTAGTTAGTTACGATTCTTTCTTCTATCATCTGTTCCATCAGTCTCTTTTGCAGGGCTTTGAGGAGCGTTCTAAAGAAATCAACTACAACTTAAATAAACTTCACCTCCATTAACAATTGTTTTCTGAGATCTCATGCAAAATCTTGGTATCGATTTCTCTTTCAGGTTTCCTTCATTTCAACTCTGTGGTCTGGTTCAATGGCAAAATGTACTTAATGACAAGTTATTTCTTCTTGTTAATCTAAGATCTGGTCTATTTACATGGAATTGGTGTTCAATTTTTTTTCGTATTGAATCCCAGAGAATTTTATGCCACTCATTTTCTCGGACGGATTTGGACTTGTGCCTAAACTATTGTTCAGCGTGGTGAAGTATTAGTCTCTTGACCAGTTCTCAGTGGATCATCTTTATCACCCAATCTTGCTAGATCTTGTATTTCGCTTCATGACAGATGTTTCATCTCTTTAACAAAATAACTTATACTTGTTATTCTTCTGTGCGTTATAAATCTTTGGCTATGGTTTAATTGTTCCTGATGTCATTATAATATCCTGTGATGAAAAGACATTTAGTTTCTCTTTTTAGTTTTCCCTTATCAAGGACATCTCATGTACAATTTTCTTAGTTTATCACTTGAAGTATCCATACATTAGTTTTTATTTTCCTTTTTGTTTTCAAGATTTTCTTATTGTTTTTTCCCGGTTTGTCTTCGAGTTATTTCTGTGGATATAACTGTTACTAGCTGTTGTTATCGGGCTTTCTTTATTCTTATATTATATTCTATAAGGCCCTGGATTTTTTCATCCACGCAATTTTAAATACTGGTTAGTTCTCTTCCCCCTTTATTTCTTGAAACACATAATTTGTCTATGTGATCTCATGTATACAAATTTATTGATTCAAATTTGTTTGTTTGAGTTTTATAGTATATCTAGTCTTTGCAGTTTATTTAAAGCCAAATTCATTTTATGAAAATAAACAGGTTTTTTTTAAACGATTCAGTTTAGCATTGGTTCACAGTTTAAGTGTCAAAAACATTTCAATCTATTTAGTGTAGTCCAACAATTCAGTTTAGCATATATACACAGTTTAGTTCTATTCGATATACAGATAGGTCTCTGTCTGTTGGTACCACACCGGGATAGAGTGGACCTGGGAGCAATGGCAATGAAGGAATACTCCGCATTCTCCAAAACTCCAGCATTACTGGAACTTCACCTTCAGATTGCTTAGTGTCATATCAGGACACTCGTTGGTGGGTGTTATCCTTATGCAGAGATGCAGTCAACTTGGTAATCATCCAAATTTCTTACCGGTCCGTTGGAATAATGGTTAGAGTGTTCGCCAATGGCCCGGGAGACCGGGGTTCAATCCTAGGTCAAGTCATATGAACGACTCAAAAATGGTACTTAATTCATCGTTGCTTAACACTCAACGTTGTAAGGTAAGCATCATGGGTAAGAGTAGCAATCCAGGGAAAAGAGTAGCGACCTCTCCTACATTTCGATATTTCAGCTACTGAAAAACGAATCTTCTGTTCGCCCCCGACAACGGGCGGTTAACTTACGACTAAGTCCAAATAAATTTTTATAATATGAAGTCATGTCATTCGTTTTCCGTTGTTTATAACCGAAAATGAAAAGGATATGGATATATATCTAACTTGAACGTTGTTCCAAAGGGTATTTCGTTCACTTTCAGATATACTTTTGAGAAAGGTTTCAATATCTTTTTTCTTTTTGCTAAGTGTTAAATAGTATCATTAATCTTCTACGACAAGGATGGCTTTAGCACTAAATAACCCAAAAGGGTTGATATGCGATTAAACAAAAAAACCCAACCAAACCAAGGTCATGAAATGCAGATTAAACTTCGTGTGATGGCTGGATTTCTTATCTACACTACTTTCTTAATGATCGTAGGATATCTAAAACTTTCTTAGCTGTAAGGACTTGAAAAGGAAAATTAATTTCGCAGTTTATAATCCTTATAATGAGTTTTATCCTGCACTTATAACTTGGTGCTGTGACAAATTATGAATTCTTAATATCAATTAATATGCATAAATATCAACAAAAATCGTTATTTATAATTTTTTTTATTAAGTGGTTTCTTTGTTAATGGTTTTGAATTTTCTGTTGGCAAATAAGGATTATCTAATGCTATGAACTTCACGTATTATGAATTCCTATTTCATTTTATTTTTATTTGTAAACTTTTATTTTTTTTTAATTAAAATTCTTGCTTTAGAACCGTTTGTTTTATTTCGTTATGTTTTACCATTATAAACTTACGAATAGAACGGTGTTATGCCTCATTACAAAATGAGTAACACGCTGGCCTACAACTCCGTACTAAGCGATTTCAAACTCCAGGTATTCTATTTGCGTTTATTTTTGGATTAATACCTTTCGAAAATCTTATCACCGCAACACTGAGTTAAATATCACCATCTTTTTCGTTTCCGAAGATGGATTCGTAATTAAATAAGGCACGAAGTTTGATATGCCTCTAAAAGAAAGTTACCAAAGCCCCCCCCCAAAAAAAAACAATTACATACAGTTACGCTATCAGAAGCATATAGAGTGCGCAGACGGTATTCCCTATTGAGGGTCACGTCCTTCGCCTTCTAAAAAAAGGTGTCTTGGAGATGACACAAAACTGCATCTCGTGGGTCTGGTACTTTGGAGAGTGTGGAGTAATTTCATTACCATGTATTCCCAGGTTCACAATGACCAGCAGTAAGTGCTAGTTAGCGTCCAATCAATGTCTAATATAGATCTTTTAACAAATTATTCTTTTACATTCGAATACTTGATATCGTATAACCGTATGCCCTGTTGTCTGGTCTTAGATTACGCAGATAGTATCTCCTAAAAATGATTATCGTCGTAGGAAATGGACACGGCGACACGCGTTCAAATCCAGGACGAGACTGATTGCATTTCATATTGCACTAATACCCTTGGGAATGGTATGAATCCAATTATTCTCCCTCCAGCTATGGGTAAATAGTTGTGCAGATTGGGTACTCCAGCCTTGGTGAGGCAACTAGTCTAGGATAAGGAAAACTCTGAATTCAAACCTGTTAACCTCCATATAAAAATTGACCTTGTGTCATATTCTGCCCGAGCGGAGGGGTTGGTGAATATGTATCTCCCACAAGGGCGTAAGCACCCCAAACACACACACACAAAAAAAAAGAGGTATCTTATGTATGACACTAAACTGACTTTAATGAGGATCCAGTTCTGAAGTTTTGGGAAGTGTTGAGTATAACTTCATTACCATTACCCCAAGGTCGACTTTGATTGCCCGGTATAATACCTGTTTGTGTCCTATATATCGGTTGTTTATGTTTTTTTCTGGCAGGGCCATGTGCAAAAACATCTTAAGAAAAAAATTACACAAAAATGTAAATATAAATTTGCACTCACTCCCCAAACACCTGGGCAAAGAATAACCCTATACGCATTGACATACCGTTAAAATTAATCATATAACCGTGTTCAAAATCCTCAGAGGATAGTCCCAAAAAATGTAAATATAAATGTGATATTTATGCTTTAACGTTTAGGCATAAAATAACCCTGCATAGATCGACATGCCGATAAAATCAATCAATTTATCAGTTGTGTTCAGATTGGTTCAATAAAATTAATTCATATATACTGCAGTGAGTGCACAATAAAGTCACGATTCATGAATAATAACAGATACGAATAAATATTGTCTGATGTACTGTTTCCTCATTATTCCAAGCTTCCATAGCTCACTTAGTATTATTCATTTGTTTGCAAACGATGTAAAGGTTACAGGAATGAAATCATTGAAGAGGCTGGTCACGATCAAAAAACAAAAAAAAAACCAAAAAAAAACAAACATAATTTAAAACAATGATCAAAAACTGGTATTTATAGTTCATCAAGAAATTTGATATTATTTCAAAACAAACCAATTTCATGCTATTGGCCTCGGCCGTCAATCAAGCTGAAGGCGTTCGTCCTGGCGAAAAGTGTCGGGTGAAAATGTCAAATAACGATCAGAGGGATTGCACGAGGAAAAAAAAAGAAAAAAAAAATTCAATGAGGTTGAACTCACAACAAACGAATACTCACCCGAATAATCTATCACTTTTTTAGACATCTCTGTCTTCTTTTTCTTTCCAATACCTCTTGTAATCCCCATACAGATACACACCTACATACCTATATATATATATATATATATATATATATATATATATATATATATATATATATACCAATAAATGAAAAAATAAAGTCGATAGTGAAAAATTGAATGATAGACGAATTGAAAAGACCATGAATGACTATATATATATAGATATATTCAGAGAGAGAGAGAGATAGATAGAGAGAGAGAGAGAGAGAGAAAGAGAGAGAGAGAAAGATTTGTGGTTTTTCTGTTAGTCCATCTATCATTCTTTTCTTCTCTACCAAATCCATTTTTATTGTCTTTTTTACTTAAGTTAGCACAAAACTTTTTATTTGGTTCGATTAAAATCTATAAAACCACTGATGAATAAATTGATTGAAATTTTGCTCTACCGGGGCAAAACATATTCTTTTAACCTAGAGCAATATTTATAAAATTTGAAATCAAACGCTATCAACAATGACTGAACGCTAAGATGATTTTTTTTAGTTTTATTTTGCTAAATGACAATATTTTGGGATAAAGCCTTCTAACTTAACATTGTAACATCGCCCTGAAGATTGTTGAATAAAAAACCCGAAGCATTTGCATATTTTCATAAATAAATAAAAAATCCTCTGAATATTTTGGGTTTTCATATTTTCATACCATAAGATTTATTTCCATTTTCTCTAATACTTATATATATATATATATATATAAGTAAAGTTGGCGACCGTAGTGGAGGGTGACCTGAAGATTCCCTTTTCAATAGCTTCTACACAGAGCTGTAGGGGAGGGTGCTACTCTATTACCTGGATTGCTCCACTTTCCCTAGATACGTACCTTATATTGCTAAGTGTTAAGCAAGGAAGTATCAAGTACCATTTTTTAAGTGTTTGGTGTGACATGACCTGGGATTGAACTCATGTCCCCCGGACCATTGACGAACACTCTACCCACTAGGCAAATACATATATATATATATATATATATATATATATATATATATATAATGTTTAGATATTCCAGTGTCTACATTGCATTCTCTGTATATGTATAAGATGTCAACCACAGACATAATGGTACTTCAACAAAGCCATGGTAATGAATAAAAACGCATCAGCATATAACATTATATCAAAGTGAAGTAGCCGATAATTGCATGTTAATCAATGCATTACCAAATGAATAAATGAACAAATCGACAAAATCCTTTAAAATGAAATATCTCATTTTGACCCCAAATCCCGACAATAATATAAGTTTTTACTAAGTCGTGGCTCGACTGATTATGAATATGCGCTAATAAACTTGCATGATGTTTCCCCAATCTTCAGAGATGGTTGCCGTCTCTTGATCCACTGGCATTGTTTGGATTGACGGTTTCTCTTCGACTGTGTCCTCTTAAATGACCTTTCAGTCCAGATTCAGTCTTGCAAACTCATATGTAGACAAACATGACTGAGATGACAGTAGATTTTCTTTGATATGTTATTTGGAGATAATTTTGTGTACTGCTTTGTAACCTTTCAAGCTGGACAACTTTACGGCGAAAGGCGAAGTCGGTGTCACTTCACCCCAAAAGATCTGTTTCTTGTTCAGATCTCTCAAGAGACTTTATATGATTGAAGTACGGACGCAAACATTATACTTTCAAGCACATTCTTAAGCCTAAAAGTCCGACATTGTGTCCTTCTCCTAGAGTCATTTGAAATTTCGTCGGTATCGAAGGTGGAAAATCAGGTTTTAAATATCTTTCTCAACTCAGATCTTGTAAATGCTTGCTTTCACCAGCCCTAAATATCAATTTTCAACTATTTAAGAGTATTTTTGATGTTGTCTTTGCTGTGTTTCTTTGACTTGAGTTTAAAATGCTTTTCGTGTATCAATTTATGGAACAGTCATTTGGTCTTCCATAAACGCAATGAGCCCTGTTCAGCGCATATTATTAGCATTAATAAAAGACTCTATACTCGTGCTTTGGCCAATCTTCAAATTTTAATGCCTGGCCACTTAGTTTGTCATTTCACATTCAGTACTGGCTTTAGGCATTTTATTATGTAAATGTTCCAAAATTCTTAGATGCCTACAGTGAACCGTCCATGTTACTGATGCATAAAGCAAACAGTCAATAAATATGCACGGTAAATAGAATCTTTCCACTTGTCATATTGCAATGGTCTGCACATGATCTCAGTTCAAGACTTCCAAAGACATGTGACAGAGAGAGACAGAGACAGAGACAGAGAGAGACAGAGATAGAGACCCTAGGTGGTTTCATTAATTAACAGTTTTAAGGGATTGGGATGAAATTACTAATTAATTGGTTAGAAGACTTAATTCCAGAAATAAGTTTGTTTTTTTTTATACAGAAAAGAAAAAAAGAAAGACTAGGACTTTTTTTTTTTTTTTTGGTGGCGTATAACGTTTTTGGGATTGAGTTTGTTAGTTAAGTAGGTGTGATAGTTCAAAGTGGTAGATGGATGGGTTCATTAATTAAAGCATATGATAAAAGGCGAATGAGATTTTGGACGGTTTGAAGGACGAAATCCAGAACCAAGACCCGAGAGGAGATAAGTAGGTTTAGCCGAACTCAAGTGGATGATGTCTGTTGAAAACTCAGCAAGGAATAAAAATTCATTTTTAGTACCGCTTCAGAAGCATTATCCCGCAGAGGTTCGGAGATTAGACGAAAATGCATGGTGGTCAAGGCGATTTACATATTAAAATTCGTGGGCGGTGCCTAAAATTGTTTTTCTCCGCCTTACTCCATATAAGCAAGCGCACAGAGAGCTAGCAAGCAGTCAGAGAGAGACACCGAAAGCTGCGAGAACGGTCAGTTGAATCTTGCTGGTCCGATCAGAACCAAGAGATGGAAATATAATCTTTGGGAATCTAGATAATTTTGTCAACCAAGCCGAGAAAGCAAATCGCAAAATAACTAGTGTGCCTGTAAACAAAAATCCGCTAGTTGTCTCCCATAGATCGTCTGAATTCGTATCAGATTAATTTCGTGTTTCTCTCTCTGTGACCTTTTTTCACCCCTATTTCTGTTCTCGGACACTCATGCAGGTTCACGTGGATTTACAGCTCTTTGTCAATTATTGGCACGAAGACTACCCACAAGTAATTTACAAATAAACATCTTCAGTAAATCTGACTCCGTCCGAAGATACTGAAGATAAAACCCTTTCTTTAATCACCCATCCACGAACAGACAGAGAGACCTTCACACACACACACACACACACACATATATATATATATATATATATATATATATATATATATATATTCACATAATTGGGCCAAATAAGATACTTTCCAGATGCGCTAGCATATTTTAGAACAAAGATAGTCTCTCTTGCTAGAGATTCAAAACGGTATTGATTACTTCTAAACTTGTACCACTCACTAGGATATTTATTTCAATATACTCTTGCTCTGGAGCTGGATAAGCATACTGTAAGTTTTGATCTTCTAAAAGAAGCAATGAGTATATGAAGCAAACATGAAAATCAACTGCAGATTAAAAGCTTGACCAAATGTGTTACTCTGTAGAAGGATTCCTGAGACACAATTTGTGAAAAGCATTTTTAGAATAGCAAAAAAAAAAAAAAATAAAGGAAAACGTCGGAGTTTCACCCCATTTTCAACTTGAAGCTCGTCAGACAGTTTTTCATTGAATTATTATCTTTGTGCTACTTTTTATTTAAAAAAATGGTAAGAAGCTGGCGTTCCAAGAATTACGCAAAGTATTTCACGATTGACAATATCAAAAGCCTTCATCTAGTCAACGAAGACTTGTTAAAGAGGCACCTCCTCTTAAAGGCATTTTCATGAATTCATTTAACAGAAACAATTATGTTAATTGTGCCTTTAGTAGAACTCAAATCACTCTGCACTTCAGGAATTACAGCCAGTAAAAGTCTTCCAACTGCCAATTCAAAATAAATCTGTCAAATATCTTTCCAACCACTTCTAGCAATGTTTTACCATGATAATTGTCTCAGATGGACTTTTCCAGTATTTCACTCTCATACAACAACTCTAAGATGTCATCAAACAAGCATTAAGAGATATAGGATCTAAACCTGCTCTCTGAAGGAGGTATGAATCGCTGGAAGTCTTTTTTTATAATGATATTTGACAGTTCTTCTTGCGTAAATGGTCATAGTTTGACTTTTAATTGATCACTGATAATTCATGTGACTGGTAACTTTCGGAAGGTTTCCGTGTAAATTCTCAAAATGTTGTTTCCACAGTTGTATTCGATATTTTTGGCTGGTATCGTTCAGTTTAACTTTCGCTGTGCTCTTCCTTCTGCTTACTTCATTTACTGTTTGCCATGCTATTCTAGATTGTCTCTCTTCAACCGAATCTCTAATCTTATCGTTCTGATTTGGTATGTATTATGTTTGCCGTTTTTGGTATGTGTTAGCTAATTCATTTGGTGTATTTTTTTTTAAGTTTCAGGGCATTGGGAAAGGTTTGGTTCTTCCTATTGCATTTGGAGGCAGTTTTCACGTCTGCACGCGTTTTTCTAATGGCTAATATCTTCAATGGGACACTTGGTTTAACTCTTTGTTTAGTTGGTATGCATTCTGGGCTTTGACAAAATTCTCATACTCGTCATTCGGAGTATGTGTTTCTGTTTTCTCCTGTAGTGAAATCGAATTTGTTTCTTAGTGTTAACGCACGGTATATATATATATATATATATATATATATATATATATATATATATATATATATTTCATGCTTAAAACTCACACCAAGGAATAAAGTGTTCTTTTGGTGCACATCCCTCCCCGGTGAATTCGTTTTTCTGACAGGCTGCTATAAATAACCAAAAGAAAAAACAAAAAAAAAACAAAAAAAAAAAACAGGCAACCTTGTTCATGGCGAACCAAACCTGCAGAAGCTACTCCCCATTTACACAAGAAGATAAGCATCGGTGAAGTACAAAATTATTTCCTCAGAGGTCACTATTAACGAGGATAGAGGTAACCATCAACGGAGATAGCGGTTACCATTAAGTTCACATTAGTACGCTTTTGCTCAGGAGATCCTTATTAAACTGACTATGAGTCGCTTAATGAACCCCTGAGAATGAAGTTAAGCACAAATACACACACATAAATATAATCATACACACCTGCACGGATATATACATATATATATATATATACATTTGGCTGTTAGTATTCTATGCCATATCAACCGTCGTAGGTTATTTAATGCTAAATCCTGTTGATATATATATATATATATATATATATATATATATATATATATATATATATATTGTCATCCCAGACCGACTGTTTCGTTCTATCAGAACCTTTCAGTGTGGCTCGACACGTAGGACGCTCGAAGCCGGGATCAAAACCCATCCAACTTTACGTTAGACTAAATCTCAGATCTCTCGGCCGACAAGCGGACCACGTTGGGTAAGGGAATTTTAAGGTATTTATTTAGCAGCAGCAGCAGCAGCCGTTTGTTTACATTTTTATACCATATATATATATATATATATATATATATATATATATATATATATATATATAATGACAATATATATATATATATATATATATATATATATCTCAGCTTTGTAAAGAAACAGTTCGCAGGAAGATTTCAATCAAGCTAGAGCTAATTTATCCGCACACACTTAAATGGGTTCAAATAGTTATATTAAGCCCCAATAGTTCTATTTAGCATCATGTTTAGTGTTCGCCAATGGCCCGGGAGACCTGGGTTTAATCCTTGGTCGTCACACCAAAGACTCAAAAAATGGTACTTGATGCCTCTTTCCTTAATACTCAGAATTATAAGGTACAGATCAAGGCTAAAGTGAAGCAATCCAGTGAAAATTGTAGTGCCCTCCTCTACACCTTGGTGTTGTAGCTATCGAAAAGGGAGCCTTCGGGTCACCCTCGTCTAAAGTCGCCAACTTTAATTACTTATTTGTTTGGACGAGGTTAAATTGTTTCAAGTATTGCTATGTAACACTAACAATGTAATTAACATCACTCATTTGTTTGATTACTGTTAAAGGATCAAAGAATTCTATTTGACGTAAAACTGGGACCATATCAGGTACTACAACTCAGTTTCAGAATAAATTAGGGAGTAATGACAATAAAAGGGTGCTCTACATACTGTAAAGCTCCAAGTCTGGAGCCTCACCATCAGTTTGTTTATTGTCAAATACAGGTCACTCGGTGAGGATCACACCCCACTGTGAAGATGCAGTTGGCATATTCTACAGCCCCACCTGAATAGGCTGTATATATATATATATATATGGGCAAATGTCTTCCTATACATGTGTTTCATGTATACGAAATAACCTACTGAATGCCTTTCTAAATATTTGTATTTCTATATATGAGGTTGCCGCGCAGAAATTCGGTGAATTCGAATCGTAAAGTGGTTTATCAAAAGAAAGTCGACAACTTCATAAACATTTAGGTTCTGGATTACTTTGAGAATTTATGTCCCAATATTTTTTAGTTGTATCTTTATTTTAATCGTGATATTATATACAGTAGACTTGAGGTAATTTGACTGAAGAACAATCTGATTAATCTACTGAAAGTATTTGAAATTGTGGGTTGCACTTCCTTGAGAGTAAACTTTGACATTACCAGTCACATGCAGACACATAAGATATTCTTCATAAACTTACAGATTAACTGAGAGATAGGCCGATAAAAAAATATGTGCACATTGATGCATGTAAATAGATGTATTTCGATTTAAATATGCATGTATGAGATACATGTTGTTTGATAGATTGTTTTTCTTTCTTTTTTTCGGTATATACTTTCAAAAGGAGATATTGGTAATACAAATGACTCCTTTCTACAAAACTAGATTTTGTTTTCTGTTGAACCGATAAATTTGCTGGACGTGTTTCTCTTTAGAGTTTCTGCTTAAGTGGAGAGAGCTATTTTTTTAAAGTGTCTTGTTTCTCTTGAATACATGCATAAGTCTGAAGATTATAAATATCGATGTACGGAAAATGCTAAGATGATGAGCATTTTCCCACGTTATGATTGGCTTGGCATACATCATGATATCGAACAAGGAGTAGGGAAGCTGAAGACGAAGAGAGAAGTAGCTAGAAAAAAAAATGACATGAATATTCAACAACTATTCGTGAAGAATATCAATTAATATATTTGAGATGCCAAGGTAATGAGTATTACAAAGATTAAACTTTCAGTAATCTTTTTCATCCAAAATGAATCATACTAGCGTGTTATCACACACACATACACACACACAAGCATACACACAAAAGCACACACACACACCCACACACACCCACACGGACACACACACACATATATATATACACACACACATACACATATATATATATATATATACAGAGAGAGAGAGAGAGCAGGAGAAAGAGAGAGAGAGAAAGAGAGATGCTTCCAGGATCTCTTCCAGACACCATATTCTTAGTTGGTGCATTCATACACCGGTACCGATACGAGTACAGTTAAGAAAACATATACAGACGCATCTACACATGAATAAAAACGATTTGGTTGGCTGGTTGGTTGGTTGGTTGGTTGGTTGAATGATCTTGCGGCATTTCAACCTTTATCGGCTTATTTAATGTCGAAATAACTCAGCATTATAAAAAAAATACATATTCAAATAATTATTTCAATTTAATATTGTGTAACATATTGACCCTCGACCGAACCGTCAATCAAGAGATGCACGTGTGTAAATAAGTTGAAGAACAGCGGAAGCATGTGGACGTTAAAAGAATATTATAACCAGGGGACAGACGGCTTCAGTCAGTTGGAGCCAGTTGGAGACAAGATACCGAAATGAGAGCCAGCGGCAGACAGAGGGCTTTGGGCCCTCAATGATCCACGGTTGAGCAACCTAGCCAAGATGAGGAATAAGTACTGCTATGGTTAGAAGAACTTGATGTCAATATAACAGTCTGTCTCCGTCTTCAACTCATCTCTCGCACACAAGAAACATTATCCTTTCAAGAATAAAGTGTGAGAGATATATTTTTATAAAGAAGTGTGTTCGTTCATTCATTGAAGTCGTAATTATTGTTGACTATGTTTCTGCATATATTTGCAAATGTATATCTATGCAGCTATACAACAATTGTTCATTTGCTTGCCCAAAGTTAAAAGATTTCATGTATTCTCATCAAATACTAATAACTCATGAATACACATAGGAATCGCATAATTTAATGCAATTATAAGATTTCAAGTAACTAAATAAAAATAATTCTCCTTTGATAACATTGCCCAGTCGGCTGGGGCTGTAGAATACACCGACTGCACTCATGCAGAGGGGGTAAGCCTCTTCCCGCCATGAGTGTCCGGGATATTATACTAAACAATCTGATGGTGCGGTTCCATTGACACTGGGGCTTTGGGAAATGCAGAGCACCCCTTCATCCCCATTGCTCCCAGGTCCACTCTGGCCTGGCGTGGTAGCACCTGATAGGGCCCTATCTATGGGTTAAATAGAACTAATGGCATACTTATGCTGAACTGAATTATTTTACTAAACTGAATAGTTTAAAATAGAAAGGTTTTTGATAATTAAGCCACACTTACATTTCAACTGCGTACTTATCCTAAACCGAATGGTTCGAAATAGTAATATTTTCATGAAAATGAATTTGGCGTTTAATAGCCTACAAAGGTTGATATGCCATAAAACCCCAAAAACGACAAATCAACCTTTGTTAACAATTAAAACGTCAATTAACAATTCCTGATTTGAATAACTTGTACACATAAAGTTTCAAGTATTCCAAACAAGCAATAGCAATTTTAAACATTGATCGATAAACGGTACTCTAATAAGTACGTCTATTTTGAGTATGATTGAACCTGGGTACAATGGCATTATAGGAGCCACTCAACAAACCACACAGTTTCAGAACTAAAAACTCACAGCCAGCGTCTTTTTGATGTCATACCCATATTTCACCATTCTACATGTGAATGAAGTCAGGGTATTCTAAGTTCCACTAGCAGAATGAACATGTTTCATACAGGGGGTTGCTCAAAATGTATATTTTTTGTAAAGTTGTCGGTGTTCTTATTCAATAGAGTTGATTTAATATATAAAATATAAAGATGGTCAAAATGAGAAATATTCCCCAGACCCCGAGACACATGTAGAATGGGCAGTACAATCGTCCGTAAGATATAAGTCTTGAGAAGAGTTTATTGACTTTTTAAGAATTTTAAGGAATACACCCTCAGATGCAACAACCACATTGTCAGTGATATTCTTCCTAAACTTATTAGGTGTTTCGGGTCTTTCAACACCATACACTAGGGTGACCCAGCTAGTGTTGATCAGCCACCAGCTTGTGGTTAGGAACTTAACAGTAGCAAACAAAAAAAAGAATCACCAAATAAAAAAAATCCATAAGATTTTATTCAATGTAGCACCAGCAGAACATCTAATCAAATTCGTCTCCGGGCAATCCCTCCCCCATAAAAAGGCAGGAACCAAGCCAGATTATATATATATATATATATATATATATAAAAGGGGAAGGCTCCAATGAAGAATAAAACAAAGAAATGACTTGCATTTACTTTATTTCTACCTCCCTTTCCCCGTGTTTTAGGCATGACACTAAATTGTATCCAATGATGGGGTTTCAAATCTGAGTGTCTTGGGAATGTCTTTATTGTCATTATTTGCAGGTCTACTCTGACGTGGAGTGGTATACCTGTTAGGGTTTTAAGTATGGGTCAAAAAATTTAAAATGCATTTGTATTCGACTGGAAGATATACCAAAAAATAAATACCCCCTCAAAAAAAAAAAAAAAAAGAAAAACATCCAGTTAAAACCATTTTAAAAATATCAATAACAATACGAAACCTCAAGACATAAAATAACCGTAGTTGAGTCGACATTCATTTAAAATCCTTAATTACCACTTCTAATTTATCTTTTACTTCAATAACACTTAACAGATTTTTTGCTGTAGGTAATGCAAATTTATTTTCCGTTCATACATTTCCTCACACACACACACACACACACACACACACACACACACACACACACACACACACACACACACACGCGTGAGTGTGTGTGTGTGTGCGTTTGTGTATGTGGTTGGGCAGCAGTCTTTCATTTAAGCATGTTTGATTAAATAATAAAGACATTTTGTCTATATAATTTTATTAAGACACTTTCAAGTTTCCTGATAAGTGTCTGGGTTTCGTTCACCAATTCTAACCTGAAACCAAGACACTTATCAAAGAACTTGAAAGGATATTAATAAAGTTATATTGACAAAATGTGTCTTCACTATTTAATCAAACATACATACATATATACATACATACGTACGTACGTATACGTCGTTTTGTCTCAAAAGATATTCAATTCTCAAAGTAGGTGGGTCGAGTCAACATTATTCCTAGAAGTATTTCAAAAGCTTTGATGACTGTTATCTCAGATTTAAAACATAATGAAAACTGCATTTTTGTACGATAAGCTAACTGATTAGATGAATTTTCTCGGCACTTTATATGTTAAAATAGTAACAATAGAAAACTCTATTAGTAAGTGATTGCTTATTTCGTATCACGAGTCCAAAGTCTTTCTCTTGATGGAAATAAGGCCTCCCAGCAAAGCAGAGTTCCGGGCAATTCAACTTGATCACATTTATAAAAAAAAAAGTTAATGTTAAACACTTAAATACAAAAATGAAAAAAATATTCTGATTTGGGAAACTGCTTATTCTTACGCAAATAACGGTTATTTAATTATCATCATCATCATCATCATCATCATCACCATGTCACGCCATCAGCACGGATATCTCTGACCATCTATCACCACCCCTCCCTATCGTCCATTGCTTCCGGCAGGTCTTCAGGGCTACATCTTATACCAGCACAGAGCTTGTGTATGAAAGTTCGAGCTGGTC
Source organism: Sepioteuthis lessoniana (assembly GCA_963585895.1). Classification (NCBI taxonomy): domain Eukaryota; kingdom Metazoa; phylum Mollusca; class Cephalopoda; order Myopsida; family Loliginidae; genus Sepioteuthis; species Sepioteuthis lessoniana. Next base: position 53,338,725 of record OY757910.1, on the reverse strand, counting down.
ATCCTGCTTTTGCTCGTCCATGTGAGAGGGTCCACTGGAGTACATCACTTATGAGCTTGTCCCTACTTCTCTAGCAGTGTCCCGCATGTCTGGTTCGTCTAATTTTTATAGTTTTTATGATAGGTGGTTGGTGGCCGTACAACTGCTGCTTTGTGGGGTGCTGCCTCCAGAACTTATTCAATATTGCTCACTGCATTCCTGTGTAGTTGCCGTTAAGCTTTTTCTCCATACGTTTAGTTAGCGTCCATGTAGTGCATCCATATAGCAGTATCGACACGACCGCAGTTGGGAAGAAACTGCGTTTTATTTTATCGGTCAGTGATGTATACTAAGCTGTGTCGTTATTAACAACAAGAAACACGTATATATATATATATATATAAGATTATATTTTTATTCTTGGCGATGATACTCGTGCGGAGCAGAAAAGCAATCGCAGAGAGTTCATGCACACGAAGGAGTGAGCCACCGGCTTCAGCCGAAATTCGGGAACTTACATAGTCTACAACTCTCACGTGACCTGCAGCAATTCCTTTTTTTCGTTGTCTATGGTTATGCCCACGTTTCACTTCTTTGCTTTCCATTGGTTATGTAGCTTTCTTCCCAATGGCTACTTGCCCAAACCCGGTTCTGTGTGCGTACGCATCGGCCAACATCAACGAATTCAACCACGTCCACACGTCAAGGTGATATTCCGATATCTTCGACCGGAAGCACCTGTTTCAATATCCACGAATACACAGCACCTGTGGGCATGGTGACATTTCGGCAATCACCTTGTTGATATTTTTCCTCGGTTGGATGCAGCTGTCTCATCATCCACTAATACACAGCACCTGTGGGCATGATGACATTCCGATCTAATCAATCTATCTGTCAGCAACATCCGCTGTATTCACACCTGTAGGTGACGTTAATACATTACATCAAGTCTGACTTCCATATGACCGTTATCCTATCGATAGCTGACCATGCCTTTACTAGTCACGTATTGATGTCTGCCTCGGTTGATGAGGCACTGCTTCCTCGGTAGGTAACCTTGTCTACTAATTTCAGAGAGCTACCGTGTAGTGAGGAGATGTCACCTCTTTGATTAAAACACATATGTTCCGTCTTATGTGCAATGACATGGAGGCCGATGCCTGTAGCGGCTCGTTCCAGACTATGTAGTAGGGTTTGGGCTTGAGCGAGTGCATATGCCAAAAGCTCTATGTAATCGATGTAGTCGGCGTCGGCAATTGTTTTTGTTGGATACCTTCTGCTCATTTCCTTTGTTAGCCAGTAACCATTTTCTTTGATTTTATCAATAGATGTTCTAAGCACGTAGTTTAGATTGTTGATAAAAAGGTTCGGGGCTATTATGTCTCCTCACGGTAGACATGCTACAATGTCGAAATAATGTATGGAAACGTATATTATGATTTTCTGAAACAGAATGATTCCATGAATTGAGTGATGTTAACAATGGCCCTAACACATATATGAAATATTAAACTATATGATCATTCTGTGTCCGTCTTGGATGAATTCATATCCCGTTAAGTGCATTAATTATCACGTGAAGGAAATAATGAAGGCTGTTCAATGTCATATATATATATATATATATAATCTGGGAAAAACCTTGAAATAAATCCGACAGTTTGTATAACGACGAAAAATCATAAGGTTTTCAGAGGATGATTCTATTTATAGAAATATTTGCCATCCTTGAACGTTCTTGCTTTTCAGAAAGTCATCATCGTTTGTGATTTATTAAATGAAACGAAAGGAATGAAAAAAATATTAAGAAGTTCACTTTCGCTGAGATCACTCTGTTTCGAATTTGTCGGGTGCAACTAGTGTTACAAAATATTTACAAAAAAATAAATTTAATATCTATGTTTCTACATACACAGTCACACACACACCTTTATAAATATATACATGCATACATACACAGTCACACACACACACACACGCGCACACACACACACGCGCACGCACACACACTTACACATTTATATATATGTATGTTTTATATATGTTAATAAATATATATATATATATATGTATATATATATATATACATATGTGTGTGTGTGTTAATGTTTTATATATGTTAATTTTTATATTATTATTATCTCTTATTCAAATTTTATTATATATCCGTCTTTTTAATTGTTGATCATCTTTCAATCTCTGTCAGTTTAATTCAACTGTATATTTATCTATCAATCTTTCAAAATATATAAAAACGATGAAGCTGAATTATTTTATATATAATCAATTTTGTAATTTCTTGGGACCAGTCAAACTAAATAAGGAAACATATAGAAAAAACTAATTTGAACTGATTCTAGATTCAGCATCTTCCGTATGTTTTTATTAAATATGGAAGCTGAAATCTTTGAAAATAAAGTTGTGCATTGGCATAATGGTCAGAACATTCGCCAATGGTCCGGAAGACCGGGTTCAATTCCAGTTCGAGTCATAACAAAGACTTTAAAAATGGTATTTGATGCTGCCTCGCTTTGCACTCAGCACTATTAGGTAAGGGTAAAGTGGAGCAATCCAGAGAATGGAGTAGCGCCCTCCGCAACACCTCGGTGAAGTAGCTGTTGAAAAGGGAGCCTTCGGGTCGACCTCGACTAAAGTCGCCAACTTTAATTACTCATATATATATATATATATATATATATATATATATATATCATTAACGCTCAGGCGAAAAACCGAATATTGTCTCGCACCGTTGACTCTGCTTTTGGGGCACCCTAAGTTAAATATATGCACATTATCAACGATATTGAACACTTTTTATCAATAAATATCCCAAGATACACACACTCACACACACACACACACACACATATATATATATATATATATATATATATATATGTGTGTGTGTGTGTGTGTGTGTGTGCGTGTGTGTGTCTCTGTGTCTGTGTGTGTCTGTGTATGTTTCATGTATCCCTGTTGATTGATTAATATTTTCCAAGCCAAAAAGTGTAGAGTTATCTTTTGCCGAGAAATTAGCGAAATGCATACATCTTATGTTTTTACTTACATTTTTGTGCACTTTCCTATTTTATTGTAGGGTATATCCTTGTGGTGTAATGGTTAAAGCGATGGACTGCGGAATCGTAGTACGCAAGTTCGTACTCCAGTCGCCCTATTACGTTCACTTTCAGGCAAATACCCTTGGGAAAGGTATGAACTCCCTTATCCTCCAAGCTATGGGTTAAATAGCACCACTACTGCTCTTCTAGGAGAATGGCTTTGGCATTAAATAACCTAAAAAGAGTCGATATGCCATTAAACAAAGAAACCAAACCAAACCTATTTATTGTATGCAGTAATATATCAATTATTCCTCTCAAATACAAATTGTGTGTAACCAAATATTTTTGCGTAGTTGTGAGCAATATTTCACTGCAATATAATTTAAAAAGAAATTGAGAATAGAGACTAAATACACATAAGTACTTGTGTATTCACTGTTGGAAAAAAAAAAAGATAAAAAAAAACATCGCATCAGTTTAAAGCAATACATCTCATTTATTAATCACTACGTTCAAGAAGGTTATATCTGACCACACATCTGGTGATATACCGCAAAAATATAGAAATGATCATTTATCACTAGTTTGGTATGATGACTCCAATCAACCAAATTTGGAATCGGCAGATAAACCAAAAATCAGACGCTAAAAACATATAAGACGTTAAGAGAATGATTAAATATCTTAGAAATAGGTTCCACGTAAACTGTCAATATTCAATATCGGATGGAATTTATGAACAACATTTCACTTCTCGCAAAACAAAGACTCTTATGTTTTGTTTTGTTTGATTTTTGTAGAGTAGTGTCCCTGGCGTGGAAGATAGGATCCACCCTGATAACACTGGTCAACAGTAATTTCATTGCCAATGTGCTTAGATGGTTTTTAGATTAACTCTATGACACTGACTCCAAATATGACAAATGGGCTTGCTATATTGGGTCAATTTTCCAAGTTAACTGATGCCATGAATACGAGAGTTCAATTTGTGTTGCCTTTGGAGCCTATCTCATTTTCACGTTTTTACATTGGTTGCTAAATGTATCCGCAGCAAATTGTCCATCAAACTGATTTCAGAATTTAGGTTGCTATATTGTTCTGTCACTTTTTTCATATAGAATATTTTGTACAACGTCCGTGGGGGTAAGGTCAGTTGCTGGTCGATACTTTTTCTCATATACAGTCGGTTGTACGTTTAATCTACTTTGGTATTGAAAGACTGGCTTTGAATGAAAAAAGGTTCCAATTTCAATTTTGAAGGATAGAATCACCCTCTCTCTCTCCTTATATATATATATATATATATATATATATATCTGTCTCTCTCTCTCTTTCACACACACTCACACATAGTCATATATATTCATATATGTACTGAGGCACATAGACAGGCACACACACACACATAAACACAAATACACTCAAACACACATATATATAATATATAATAAATAAATAGATATTACTTTTATGCGACTTCTGGTTTAATACCTTCTTTATACAACAATCATCTGCCTGTTTCTATTTCTATTTATGTGAAAATTTGGTGCATCATAAACATCACCATCAACTAACGTAAACCATGAAATAAAGACTTCCAGTTAAACCAAACAGAATAATTAGTAAAATAATCCAAGAACGATTAATTCTTGTATTTCTGTCCATACTGGCCGTCTAAATCCCCTTTTCTCTCTCGTTTCGCCATTTAATGTTTCCGCATTTCTTTCTCTCCATTTCCTTTAATCTTCCCAAATCTTATCACTCATTTTTCTTCTCCGTGTATTTTTTCCTAATTTCTCCTTCGTCCTTCCCCCTTTATTCTCTTCATCCCCTACCGATTCTATCCAAGTCATCACTTTTTCTTCCTAGCCACTTAGAATTAGCGGATGTGTTTACATAGTTTCATGTATATTTTACTATAAGCATAATGTATACGAATCAACTAGTAAGGCAAGTCCATAGAGAGGCATGTCCCTATATGTTTCGTTACAAAGACATGGATTTATAGATATAATTGTACATAATTATATACGCAACTAGGAATTTTTATTTTACGAATAAATAAAACGACAATAGATTAATGTTATTATTTCTAAGTAATGATAATAATAATAATAAGACGCAACAAAATAGCAAATGTAGGTTATGTGATGACAGAGATGAAACCATCAATCACATAATAAGTGAATCCAGTAAATTAGCACAGAAGGAATATATGACTAGACACGACTGGGTCAGCAAGGTGATCTACTGGGAGATGTGCAATAAATTTAAATTTGACCATACCAACAAATGGTATATGCACTACCCAGCACCTGTTCTAGAAAAGGATACACATAACCTCCTATGGGAGTTTGACATACACACGGATCACCTAATCTCGTCCAGAAGACCAGACCTAATAATGATCAACAAAAAAAGAGAACTTGCAAAATTGTGGACTTTGCTGTCCCGGCTGATCACAGAATAAAACTGTGAAAAGAAGGATAAATACTTCGACCTTGCTAGTGAATTGAAAAAAAACTGAGGAACATGCAGGTGACAATTACACAAATTGTAATTGGTGCTTTTGGTACAGTAACTAGAGGATTACTGAAGGGACTGGAGGACTTGGAAGTTAGCGCACGAGTAGACACCATCCAAACTACAGCATTATTGAAAACGACCAGTATACTGAGAAGAGTCCTGGATACTTGAGGAGACCTGCTGTCACTCAAACTCCAGTGAAAGACAAGTCAGCGTTAGCTGATGTGAAAAAACTGTAATAAGAATTGTAAATCTAAAGGAGACTGTCCAAAGGGAGGAAAAAGTAATTTGAAGAATGTTGTATACGAAGCTACTTCTAAGGATATCGAAAAAGAAAAAAAGTTTATAGCGGAATTTCGTCGGTCAAATGGAAGCGGCGACATAATAACTATATCCATTCTTTCTCTCACGAACACTTGAAAAATCAAACAGCATTATCCGGACCTTTTTGAAAGTTGAAAAATAGAGCCTTAATTCCAAAGATACAATGGAAATTTTTGAAAAAAATCAACTCCTAGCTGCTTTGATGGAAGATGTAAATTGTGTCTAGAGGAAATGATACTAATTATGATTTACATTGATTATTTTAACATATTGAATCAGAGATGTCATTTTATTGATAGATGTAGGAATAAAAACACATTTTGACTCATCATCATTATCATCATCATCATCATTTCGTGCTGGTAGCACGGATATCCCTGACCCTCTCTCGTCACTTTTCCCTATCGTTCATCGCCTCTGGCCTGTCTTCTGGACTACATCCCGTATCCTCACATAGTTGCTGAATGTATGTTCGTGCTGGTCGTCCTGCTTTTGCTTGACCTTGTGTGGTGGTCCATAAGAGTACACCACTTATGAGTTCGTCCCTGCTTCTCCAGCAGTGTCCTGCATGTCTGGTTCGCCTAACTTGAAAAGTTTTCGTGATAGGAGGCAGGTGTCCGTACAGTTGGTGTCTTGTGGGGTGTTGCCGCCATGACTTGTTTAAGATTGCTCGTCTCGCTTCTTCTCTAGCCGTTTTGTTAGAGTCCATGTAGTGCATCCATAATATGGATGCACATTTTGATTAATGTATATAAATGATAAAATAAATAAATAAATAATAAATAAATAACAAAGACTAATTAAATAGATAAATGAATTAAAATCTGAATATTACAAAAATTTAGATCTGATAATGTGATGTAAATTATTTATATCAATTTATTTGCAAATTACTTATATATATATATATATATATATATATATATATATATATATATATATATATATATATATATATATATATGGGGGGGAATTACTGTACAATAAACCGGCTGCTTCTATGCAGAGGGGTATGACACTGAGCAATCTGATAGTGGGTTTCTAGCTTTGGGGAATGCGGAGTACCCCCTTATTGCCATCGCTCCCAGGTCCACTCTGGCCCAGAGTGGCACCACCTGATAAGGGTCCTATCTATGGGTTAAATAGAACTAAACGGTGGTTAGCGTTTACTGTTTTTATACATTTAAAATGCGTATTTATGCTGAACTGATATGTTTAAAATAGTACTGTTTTGACACTAAAACTGCGTACTAATGCTAAATTGAATTGCTCGAAATATAACTATTTTGACATCTAAACTGTATACTTATGCTAAACGGAATTATCTGAAATACAACAGTTTTGACATTAACTCTATGTATTGCCCAGTTGGCTGGGGCTGTAGAATAAACTGACGGCACATCTGTAGAGGGGTAACCCCCCCTCCAACGAATGTCCTGATTATGACACTAAACAATCTGATGGTGAGGTTCCAGCAATGCAGGAGCTTTGGGGAATGCGGAGTACCCCTTTTATTGCCATTGCTTCCAGGTCCCCGCTGGGCTGGAGGGGTAGCACCTGATAGGGCCCTGTGTATGGGTTAAAAAAAACTAACGGCATACTAATGCTAAACTGAATTGTTTGATTAAACTGAATAGCTTGAAATAGAAATATTTTTGACAATTAATCCGTACTTACATTTAAACTGCCTGCTTATGCTAAACTGAATTATTTAAAATAATTTCAAATATAAGTTTTTTTGACATTGAAACTGTATTTACTCTGAACTGAATTGTTTAACATAGAATTTTTTGACATTTAACTGAGTGTAAGCAATTTTTTTTGAGATTTAACTGAGTGTAAGCAGAATCAGTACTAATACTAAACTGAATTAGCTGAATTATAACTATAGGATAAATAGAACTAACGGCATACTTATGCTAAACTGAATTGTTTGACTAAACTCAATAGCTTGAAATAGAAATGTTTTTCACAATTAAACACTACTTACATTTAAATTGGGTGCTTATGCTAAACTGAATTATTTGGAATAGAACTGTTTTTGACAATAAAACTGTACTTACGCTAAACTGAATTTTTATATATAACTACTTGAATAGTTTGAAATAGAAATGTTTTTAACAATTAAACTGTGCTAAACTGAATTGTTTTAAACGGAACAGATTATTTAAATAAAATATATTTGGCGTTAAATATCCTACAAAGCTTGATATGCCATAAAACCCAACAAACCAACCAAACTAACATGGGGGAGTTACTGTGAATAACATTTGTTAAGATCGACTTATTCCATTTAAATAATTAAAATTGATGTACTAAAATGAGATAGGTTTGATTAACATTTTTATTTAATATATTGAGAAGTAAGACAAAAGTACTTTTGCTGCTGTAAACTTTCCTCAGGTAAATATGAAGTGTGATGAAACTGGATCTGTTCGATACATGCCAAACTAAATTGATACGTAAGGCATTTAGGTTTTCATTGGGTTAGCTTTATGTTGGCGAAATCAGGTTGTGTGCGTGCGTGTGTGTGTGTGTGTGTGTGTTTGTGTGTGTGATCTGGTTGTGAATTAAGAAAGAGTTATTTTTATCCATTCTTTTATTCAAGTTGATCTGAAGAAGCCCTGTTAATTTTTGGGGCATTAATTAATATCAATGCTTTTTAACAGGATAGAAATAAATTTATCATTAATATGAGCGATTATTGTTTTGTTTTTGTTTTTTTTGTTGTTTTTTTTTTGAAAAAATAATTATCTTAGTAGATTTTATCTTCACTGAGGTCTTGACCGGGAGTATTTAATTTTAATCATTTTAATATTATATCATTGAATATGCAATTTGTCCTGCCTGGATTGTTCCCAAATTTGGACTAGCTAGATGTATTACTGACATATATATATATATATATATATATATATATATATATATATATATATATATATATATATATATATATATATATATATAGTCATCCACACACACACATTTTCGTTGTATTACAATTATTCAGTGTGGCTAGATAAGTAGTACGCTTCGAGCGGGGATCGAAACCCGCCCAACTTTAAGTTTTATTATCTTACCGCTCAGGTAGCCGGCCACATACGCCAGCTCATTAATCATAAGGCATTTTGTAGTAGCTTTCGGTTGGTTACATTTTGAATTTCCCGATTACTGAGGGGTCAATTCATTAGATAAACAACAGAAAAATCATTTTTATATCTAATACCTAAAATTATTCTTTAATTCAATATTTATGTTATAAATTCTTATGATCAAATAAAAACATTTTCAAATGTTTTCGACACACACAGTGAGGTCACTGCATTTTAAAATTAAACGTAATTAACTTTAAAGAGAAAAACAATATTTTCACTTTTTAATTTAATTTTTATTCTTTGACAATATTTTAAAAAGATGTAATTTGAAGTATATCAAACTATTTTTAAACTTCACTCCAATAGAAAAAAATAGTTTTGCCTTTTTTAAAGTCATGATTACGAACCAAAAAAAGAAAGAGAAAAAAATTATATATATATATATATATATATATATATATATATATATATATATATATATATTCTTCAATCCAGTAAATCCGGAGTAGGGAACAATTTCGTTTCCATGTTGAATCTGAAGAAGACCTGTTAAATATTTTGTGAGTTATTGTGACTCATATCAATGCACTTAGCAGGATGGAAATAAATTTATAATGCTAATGGGACTGAATTTTGTCTTTTTCTTGAGTATATATATATATATATATATATATATATATATATATATATATATATAAACTGAGCAAACAAATGATTATAGTCAAATAAAAAAGTCGAGTTTAAAAAAATATGCAACAAAGTATCGAATATATAGTTGATTATCATCCTAAATTTAGAAATTAATCAAATCCCAGCATTAAATAGCCCATGAAGTGTTTATATGTCATTCAACAAATAAAGTTGTTGGCGACTGTTGTTGAGGGCGACCCGAAAGCTCCCTTTTCAATAACTAGAAGACCGAAGTGGAGGGGAGGGCACTCCTTTCTCTGGATTGCTCCGATCTACCATTGATACATACCTTATATTGCTGAGTGTTAAAGTCTTTGGTATGATGCAACTTGGATTTGAAACCTGGTCTCCCAGATCATTGGCGAACACTCTACCAACTAGGTCAATGGGCTGTTAAATTTAACAAATAAACAAGTTTTAACTTAAAAAGAACTAACACAACAAACAGCAAATTCAGCTTTACTAAACTTTATAACATCTTTTTTTTAATTTACTGATAACGATTTAATTGACCAAAAAATTTACTTGTGTTTATATCAAGAACACTTTATTTGAATTGTTTGTTTTCCATATGTGTATGGTTTCAAATATTGCTAACATCATCATCATATCGTGCTGGCAGCACGGATATCCCTGACCCTCTCTCGCCACTCCTCCCTATCGTTCATCGCCCTAGGCAGGTCTTCAGGACAACAACCTGTATCCTCACATAGCTGCTGAATGTACGTTCGTGCTGGTCGTCCTGCTTTTGCGCGGCCGTGTGTGGGGATCCATAAGAGTACATCTCTTATGAGTTCATCTCTGCTTCTCCAGCAATGTCCTGCATGTCTGGTTCGCCTAACTTGAATAGTTTTCGTGATAGGGGGCAGGTGGCCGTACAGTTGGTGTCTTGTGGGGTGTTGCTGCCAGGACTTGTTCAGGATTGCTCGCAGCATTCTTGTGTAATTGCCATCTAGTTTCTTCTCCAGCCGTTTTGTTAGCGTCCATGTAGTGCATCCATATAGCAGTATCGATGTGACCGCTGCCTGGAAGAAACTGCGTTTCATTTTATCGGTTAGGTCTGATTTCCATATAGTCGATAGCCTATTGATAGCTGTCCATGCTTTCGTTAACCTCGTTTCGATGTCCTTTTCGGTTGATTCGACGCTGCTTCCTAGGTACGTGAATTTGTCTACTAGTTTAAGAGGGGTTCCTTTTAGAGTGGAGATGTCCCCCGTTTGGTTATAGCACATATATTCCGTTTTGTGTGCATTAACATGGAGGCCTATGCTTGCTGCTGCTCGTTCCAAACTATGCAGAAGTGTTTCGGCTTGGTCAGGTGTATTTGCCAGTATCGCTATGTCATCGGCGTAGTCGGCGTCGGTAATTGTTGTTGCGGGGTATCTTCTGCTTCTTTTCTTCGTCAGTTCGAAGCCATTCTCTTTGATTTTGTCAATCGATGTTCTAAGTACGTAGTCTAGACAAATGATAAAGAGATACGGAGCCAGCGTGTCCCCATGTAGTACTCCTGCTACAATGTCGAAGTATTCTGTGTCTCCATCTGGTGATCGTACTTTTACTTTAGTGTTTCTCTAGAGAATCGTTATTGCCGCTACGGTTTCTTTAGGTATGCCGTACGCTAGTAGGATTTGTTCCATCTTTCCTCTGTGAATGGAGTCGAAAGCCTTGGTAAAGTCGACAAATATTAATGTCGCTTGTAGGTTCTTTGCCCGTACACCTTCAAGGATTTTGCGGATGGTTAATATTTGTGAGGTCGTAGATCTATTTCTTCGGAAGCCATTTTGGTTTTTTCTAAGTATGTTGTCGATTTTGGGTTCTATTCGGTTTCGTAGTAGGGCATTGTAGATTTTGGCAGCTATGGATGTAAGTGTTATGCCTCGGTAGTTTTTGGCTAATCCGAGGTCCCCCTTTTTAGGGAAGGGGAGTATGCATCCCTTCGTCCATCTATCTATCGGATTTTGATCGTATACTGCGTTGCAGTGTCGGAGCAGTATGTCGTCGAATTGTCTGGTCTTCCATACTTCCGGGGGAATTTCGTCCAGCCCTGCAGCTTTCCTATTTCTAATTTTTCTGAGAACCGAGTCGAGTTCTTCTTGTGTGAACCGTCCAAGTTTAATGTCTAATTGTTTGCTAATTATTCTGGTGATTGGTTCATGCGTTATTTTTGGTGGGTTTCCAAGTAAGTTTTCGAAGTGCTGTTTCCACATTTTTATTCTTTCTTGTTTGTTTGCTGCTTTAAGTTTTGCTATAAAGGATTTTATTTTCTCACAATTTAATGATTTCAAGCATGGCTACGTAACACAGACCATTTACTTTAGGTACACTGTTAAAGTGTTTCAACTATGGCCAATAAACTCAAATAATTCTATTCAACATTACTTATTTGCCAGCTCGCAGTGCAATTGTTCCAAGTATTGCTATGTATCACTAACAATTAAACTAAACATCAATCATTTATTTGGGGATGTCCTCGTGGTGTAATGGTTAAAGTGATCCTATTTACCCAACCCCTCCGCTCGGGCAGAATATGACACAAGGTCAATTTTTAAGCGAAGTTTAACAGGTTTGAATTCAGACTTTTCCTTCTCTTAGACTAGTTGCCTAACCAAGGCTGAAGAACCTAGTCTGTCCTACTATTTACCCATAGCTGGAGGGAGAATAATTGGATTCATACCTTTCCCAAGGGTATTAGTGCTATGTGAAATGCAATCAGTCTCGTCCAGGATTTGAACTCGTATCGTATCGTCGTGTCCAATTCCTACGACGATAACCATTACACCACGGGCACCTCCTAATGGTTAAAGTGATGGACTACGGAATTGTAGTTTGTACTCCAGTCGCGTTATTATGTTTACTTTCGGGCAAATACGCTTGGGAAAGTTATGATCCCTCTTATCCTCCCAGCTATGGTACCACTACTGTTCTTCTTGTAGAATATCTTTGTTATTAAATAACTTACAAAGGTTGATCTGCCATTAAACAATGAAACTAAATCAATCATTTATTTGTACAAGGAAATGGTCAAAATGTTCCTTTTTTTACAGTTCAATGTAAAATAAGTCAGTTTAAATGTCAAATAGTACAATTTGATCCACAAAAAAAAACTCTCAGGTGCTACTCCTCCGGATCAGAGTGGACCTGTGAGACATGACATTGAAGGCGCAAACCATATCCCCACAAGCTTCAGCATCGAGTAGTTTAACGTAATATTACGAATAATCGTTGGGACCCCCTCGCAACCTCTACGGAAAAATGCAGTCGATGTGTTCAATAGCCCAAGCCGACTGGGCTGAATCTGTTTGTTTGCACACAGTTAAAATGATTCTAGAATCACTATTTATTGTTTCACCACAGTTAAATGATTTCATTTATTGATGTTTAATTTTTACTTACACTCAAACGGTAACAAGTATTGCTATCTAACATTAATAGTTCTGAATGGCTTGAATAGAAATGTTTTTGACAATTAAACTGTGTACTCATGCTAAACTTAATTGTTTGAAATAGAACTGATTATTTGTATAGAAATGGTTCTGGCATTGAATAACCTACAAAGGTTGATATACAAATAAACCAACCATTAATAGTTCTTTCGGCACACAGTTCAATAATTTTAAGTATTTCAATCATATTATAATAATTCAATTTAACATTCATCATTTATTTGTACCCATTTAAATACAAGTACAGAAAATGATTAAATAATTCAATTCACTTCGACTCTGAGTTGAATGTATGTGTGTATATGTGTGGGTGGGTGTGTGTGTGTGAGAGAGAGAGAGAGAGAGAGAGAGAGAGTTAATATAAAACTTTTAGCAACAGAAACGTACATATTTTATTTGGTTCAGTTTTTAGAAGCCTTATATTTACTAAAGAATGAAATAAAACTTCTTACTATCTGACGTGGTATGCAGGAGGATATAAAAATAATATTGAAGTATTAGACGCAGCTCTAGCTTGAAATTGCCTGACTCATATCGCCATAATCCAGGAGGATATAAAATCCGGGGTTATAAATTGAAAGAACAATTTGATACTTGACATTTGGCTTGAATATTCTTGTCCAAAAGGTATCGTGTTAATCAGGTGGAAAGTGATATAAGTGTTATATCATGTATTGAAAGGCCTCAAACACTTGCCAAAAGAGGCTTTTCAAATAGACCATATTTTATAGTAATCTTTTGAAAGCTACTCTTGTTCAAATTCCCCCATAAATAATTTAATACACTGAATATTTTCAATCAAACATTTATTATCTTCAATAGTAACGATACTTGGAGTGTATTATTTTATTTGAATATTATACAATGAAAACGGATATTATTATGTATTATTTATGGCCAAACTTTGCGGCATTGAAATAGTCTAATCAAAGATAAAAGAGAAAAGACGAACACACACACACACACACACACACACACACACACACACACACACACACAATGACGTACTTAATGAAATGGACTCGGCACTTGGATACGGTTTCGGCGCTACGAAATTAAATCTTTGACGAGCCTGATTGCATTTCACGTAGCATTGATACTCGTGAGAAAGGTATGGATCCAACTTCTCTCCATTACCTCATCTAAGTCTAAATATTCGGCTAAACTGGACGCTTTAACGCTGTATATGATGACTGGTCTTGAAGATGGAAAAATTTAGAATTAAACCAGTTGAAACATCAACCACGAATCACGTAATACTCATGGTAAAGTGTTTGTGTAAACACACGTACACACACGTTCACACACCTTTATATATATATATATATATATATATAGGTGGGCTTATTTTTGGACTTTAATATATTCATATCTTCTTCTCAGATATACATAAATACTATATTGAATTGTATTCCTTATCCTCAGTTAGACAACCTGTCTAGGAGAAGAAAAACTCTGAATTCAAACTATTTGTAAGAAAGTTGGCAACCTTAGTCGAGGGTGACCCGAGGGCTTCCTTTTCAATATCTACCACACCATGGTGTAGGGGGGGCGTTACTCCATTCCCTGGATTGTTCCACTTTACCCTTGATACTTACCTTATAATTCTGAGTGCTAAGCAAGGCATCAAGTACCATTTTTTTGAATCTTTAGTATGACTCTACCTGCGATTGAACCTCGGTCTCTACGACAATTGGCTTACACTCTTCTAATTAGGTCAATGACCCGGGTAAACTAATTGTAAGTTGGCTATCCTAGTCGAGGGTGACTCGAAGGCTCCCTTTTCAATAGCTACTAGACCAAGATGTAGGGGAGGGCACAACTCCTTTCCCTGGATTGCTCCTCTTTACCCTTGATCCGTACCTTATAATGCTGATTGTTAAGCAGGCGGCATCAAGTACCATTTTTTTATCACTTGTATCTCAATTTGGGATTGAACCCAGGTCTCCTGGGCCATTGGTGAACACTCTAACCATTATACCAATGACTCCGCTTTAAAAACTGACATTTTTTGTGACGGAAGGTTTAAGTAAGTGCATATGTGTTTTTGTCTAAAGACCTTCCGTACTGTAATATGTAATAAAGTTATATAAAATTTACTTATTAATGAGCAAGGTTTATGATTGAAATACGTGGGTGGCACCTGAAGTTATGACCCAAATATATTTTCAGTGACAGTAC
>OY757910.1:53165919-53318419 GCA_963585895.1 Sepioteuthis lessoniana | reverse complement strand
ACACCTGATGTAAAGAATAAGCAGCCAGACCTCTTTCAGTTTGCTCATATTCGTTGAGTTCTTAATTTACGTGGGGCATACGATAACTTTCCAGACTTTTATTGTATGGGCATTCATAATTGTTGTAGACTCTTGAAAATTAACTATGTTATTGCTATACATCTTATGAGATGACTGACAAATTTTTATGATTTCAGGTTCAAATGAACAGCTACAACAGCAATTGGAATACATCCTTAAAAATCCCGATTGTCACAGCTGGTGAATTAAAAAAATGGAATATGGACGTGAGGACACATTAGAAGAACGATATGCAATAAAATTCTGTTTTAACCTTGAAAAGAATGCCACAGAAACGTATGGAATGCTTCAGACTGCTTTTCGACCATCTTGCATGAATCGAGCATCAGTTTTTGAGTGAAATAAGAGATTCGAGGAAGGCAGGGAGTCTGTGAGGGATGACGACAGGTGTGGGAGGAGTAAGGAAGTCAATACACCAGAGTTGATTGGCCAAAAGGTAAGGGTTAGGGTTACTATGTTGAGGTTTTAAGGGAGTTCAGGAAGCGACTCCGTCGGAAGAGGCCAGCACTCTTCAAATCGGCTCAGTGGCATTTCCACCAGGACAATACACCAGTCCATAACTCCATCCTTGTCACAGACTATTTGACCAAGATGGGCATCAACACATTTCCTCAGCCTCCCTGTGGTCCAGACCTTGCTCCCTGTGACTTATGGTTATTCTCTAAGCTCAGGGGCTGTCGTTATGAGACAATTGAGGAGATGAAAGAGGCTGTGACGAAGGTCATTGACACGCTCACACAAGAGGACTTCCATGGGGCCTTGGAGAAGTTGTTGGAACGGTTCAAGTGCATGGCAGCTGGAGGAGATAACTTCGAAGGGAACCAGAATTTCATGTGTGTAATATCAATAAAAGTGCCCATACGAAAAAGTCTGGAAACTTATCGTATGCACCTCGTATCATTCTGGATATCTCTTACAATATCGGTCGTGTGACACAAGACTTATCCCTTTGGAACAATGACGGAAAATACGACTTCACAAAGTTAACTAACCTGTAGGGCTCGGCTCGTTCAGGCTAGGAATTTCGAAATTTAAAATCTGATTCAAACGTTTAAAAAAAAATTAATCACAGGACTTTAAATCACTTAAATGAGTGATGAGCTTTAAATATCCCCAGAGATGAAGGTTGACAATCAAGATCAGTTAATCTCAGCTTGACATTACAATCTCACTCTGAGTAAAACGGTTTTATTCTTTTCATATAAGCTACGCTTCGTTAAGAATAAAAGATTCAGCCGATCGATTATTTAACACGTTATAGAAGCAAGAATAGAAGTTGAATACCAATTGACGTAAAGAAGGCCTGGTGATGTAGATCACACTAAAGTCGAGTCTGAAAAAAGATAAAAAGAAAATGGGATGCTGAAGAAATTGAAAACATCAAGAGGAAAATTAGACGTCAAGACAAAAAAAAAAACAAACAAAAAAAAACAAACAAAAAAGAATTCACAGAGAAACAGAAAGAGACTTAACAGATACACGTTTCTTAATTTGCCTTTTGCATAGTTCACAGAAATCAGCAACTGACAATCATATGAAGGCTCTAAGAATATTCCAACAACTTTTTTTTCTCTAAGAATGTGCACTATTTATGCATTTCACTTAATTTTTGGTAAGCTACGCGCAGAACTCTTTCTTACGCCAATGGAAAAGTAGAAAGTACTCTCCTTTTCATCTATATGAAAAATGACCAGAGAGTCCTTAAGACGCCAATTGGTTTCCGCAAAGAAAGAAAAATTCATAAGAAACAAGAATCTTCATTTCCTGCTTGAGTAATACAGAGAGATGTATGAAAAGTCCTGGGAGATACAGGAAAGGTTACTCAATGAGAAAGAAACAAAAAGATCTATCTTAGAGAACTGACCAAAACTCTAAATAGCACTGCTCTCTCTTTCTGTCTCTCTCACTCTATGTCTCTCTGTCTCTCTTTCTCTCTGTCTCTGTCTCTCCCCTCTCTCTCTATCTCTATGTCTCTGTCTCTGTCTCTCTCTCACACACCACACACACACTTATATATATATATATATATATATATATTTCATCGGACGGTTTTCTTTTCAAATTTGAAGAACATGAGCGAAAGATATGACCTAAGACCTAAGGCCTATGGATTATCATAATGGTGTTATAGATATATAAAACTAGATATAATAAGACAAAAATAAGATGAAATCCTATTAATTTTAGTTCTTATAAATTCAGCTGGCTTGCATTTAAGTACTTTGGAAGTCAATATACGAACTGACTACTTAATAAAAATTATTTCGAATAAAAGAATGTAAGAGTTTATTATCTAAGTTTAATATTTTTATGTATAATTCATTTCGCTGGTATCATGCAACTCTTTTAGAAGATTCAGTGAATCTTTCTAGTGAAAACTTGAAACTTGTAAACTTTTAAGAATCTCTACCAATGAAAAGATAAATTGGCGGAAATATTTTTCGAGCATAAAATCGTTTTAGACTTCTGGACAAAATATGAAGTAGATTTTGGTAACATCTTTATTCAACATTACGTAGAAATCGAGATCAGCAGCAGATCATGATTTTAATGGAAGAGAAAGTGCAAATTAGTAGGCAACCTTAATTGAAGGTTACCTGAAGGCTCCCTTTTCGATAGCTACTACACAAAGGTGTAGGAAAGAGCGCTACTCCATTCCCTGGATTGCTCCCCTGCTCAGAGTTAAGCAAGGCGGCATCAAGTACCATTTTGAAGTCTCAGGTATGACACGACCCGGGATTGAACCCCGGCCCCCCGGACTATTTGCGAACACTCTACTCATTAGACCAATGGCACTGTTTGTGTGTGTGTGTGTGTGTGTGTGTGTGTTTGTGTGTGTGTGTGTGTGTGTGTGTGAAGTGGCGTTCTGCTTACTCCGATTCTGGAACAAAAGCGAAACATTTTTTTTTCTATTGTGAGGATATAAGCATATAAGTTACTTCTAACTATTGACAATGCCTGCTACATAATTATCTACTTTCACATGGCCCATTTTGAAGAAAGATGAATATGGACATTAAATTTTTTTCGTATTCTGAACAAGCCCCCAAAATGTGACAACTAAGAAGTATGGAAAATATAAGGGAAAAATTTTATTTTTGTTTATTTGCTTATTTATTAATTTGCTTTAATGTCTTAGAAGCCTTAAATTCGTTCACGACTTGCCCACTACCCAAACGAAGAGAAAAAATCACAACTGGCCAATATATCAAGTTGTGTTGGATTCTCTTAGACCATGTCCAAGAAGTGAAGCATATCATTTTTTATTTTTAAAACGTATAAGTTATTTAAACCAACCAAAAATTCTTAGTAAACTATTATTCCCTTTCACGATGACCGTTTCAAATAAACGGAATGTGAGTGTTTAAATCTTTCCGTATTCTGATAGGAAAAACCTATAGCACCAAAAATGAGACCATCAGTTTCTCCAGAATAATTTTACATAATCTTAATAGAACCCATAATCCCACAGATACCTTATCTTAATAACATAGGGTTCCTAAAACTTACGAAAATGAAGTGGCGACTTTTTCACCGGTATAAGTACGTTTATAATCTGTCCCGTTTTGTCACTGGATAAATGTTTCAAAAAGTGACGTGTATTTTCTCAGCTACACAAGCATATAAAGTAAGAAAACCATGGGGTTCATGCAGTTTGGTGAATGTAAAGTAAGGCGGATGAATCCAAAGTTGGGTCAATTGTGAGCTTCACTAGATGCTAAGCAGATGAACCTCATAGGTTAACGCCCAAGAGCAACTAGTTCAACCCATCGCTGAGTAGTATCTATTGAAGGAAAACAGCCAATGAAAGAATACGATGACTAATCCAAACCATACATCCAAATCACCACGCTCTTCACGTGAGAAAGCAAGGGGTGCATTCTGTAAAGGTTAGAGCCCTGTTCCAAGTGTTAAAAAATGAGCTACCTAACTAAAGTACAAATTACTTTGATCCAAAAACATTGTAAACATATCAACCTTTCAGGTTTGAACTTTGAACACAATAAACCAGCTACAGAGCTCAGAGCATCTGCAGTCAAATATAATAGAGTTATTATATGCGTGCCAGAGCATAACATTCCATAGTAAGCTACTGTTACACAATAGCATAATGAATGAAGGACCATTATCAAGGAATGGTGAGACTATAAAAAATTCTTTACAAAAATCTAAGTATATCTTTATTACTTCTCAAAAGGGTCAAAATTTGCTGTAAGTGCAAGACCAAGATAGAGACAAAGAGACAGAAGAAGCGGCCACAGACTGGCCGAGGACTGCAATATTGAACCCACATTCTGATTCCATATTCAAGATCTTACGTCTTTCCTTCCTTGACGAGAGATTCTCAACCAAAATCGTAGGGCTGCTGCCCCACCATCATGAGTGGGCTCAGAACGACTGACCGTGACTGCGTGATTCGGTGACTTCCCGTGGCTACCTGTGTATATATAATTTCATATCATCCATACTTTCTGGTTGTCCTTCCGTCTGTCAAACCATGTAATCTACTAACATCCACGCATCACTGTTTTCCAGTAATCCTTTTGTTCAAACAGCTGATATATCCTGTCTCAGAAATCCCTAATTGACGGCTCTGTCAAAGGTCAATATGCAACACGCCTCATTAACTAATTTTTCAAAATGCTCACCTATGAACATTTTCCTCGTGCCCCTCTCAATCTCTCTCCTCATCCACATCTTACAAAAATGAAAAAGGGCACCAACAGCGAAAATCCTTCTTTGACGAGAGGTGTCGTCCAAGGTTCCTTCTACCAGGACTTGATTGTCGCTCTAGCTGGCAGACGGAGGCATTTTGACTGCCCGCAACTACCTGTGTATATATAATTTCATACGCCCACACGTTTCGGTTGTGATTCACGTGATATGCTTCTGCTTGTCAACCTACACAAGCTGCCTTCCGGTTTACATAGTTGGAACAACCTGTTCCAGAAATCCCTGGATGATGGGTCTATCAAAAGATCAATATGCAACACTAGAACTGAATGCTAAGATACTAGTAATTAGAAGACATTTTTCTTGTTATTTGCGAGAAAACACTCAGTCAATGCTGTCATAGAAGGTGTAGGAACGCTCGTTAATATCCACGCCTTAAAAATCACAAAATAGTATCGAGAGAACACAAACGAGGATTGTGTGCTACTCAACAACCATCTCTTGCTACAGTTCCAGCAATACCAATTATGAAACAGATAACATCTTTTTCCCCAACAGGTTATCTTCTCTTGTTCGACATATTCCTAATCGTAACATTCTAAACATCAGTGAAGACGTTAATTATTAATGGTTACCCAGAAATCAAACCAGGACAGCTTACGAGGTAATAGACAAACGCGAAAATAATAATTTTGCCTTACACAACTTGAGAAATAAATTTGGTGAATATCTAACTGAGAAGTACACAGGTATATCTCTAACTGCTATTGTGACGTTACCCTCTCGGCCCCCACGTTACATCAACTTCTTCGAACTATTTCACTTTACAGTCGGTGATCAACTAGTGGTTCCGATAGGGGCATCGCACATTTCTTTACCGCTAAAAGAAATACAATCGAGGGAGCGGGAGAAAAAAAAGAACAAACGAACAATATGCTTGGGTTAACTCAAGTGCAGAAGGGTAGTTATGTAACATTGTGCATATGTAGACTAACGCTAGCGTGGATTTCTAGCGAAAATTCTACAACACTTCTGGAATGCCGATTCATCTTGACTCGTCTTCCTTCGCTGCTCTGGACCTCATCTCATCCGACTGGTTTCTCTGCTCCGGTGTCGACTGGTCACTCGCGTCACCGTTCGCCAACTCCCTCCTCGAGCTCCTTTGTCCAACTCCCTTCTCGCGTCCTCTTACCCACTTCCGGTCACGCCGAAATCTCAAGTCCAAAACCCTTTGTCTGGTTTCGCGCCAAAAAAGACAAAGGAATCGTCTGCTTCGCGGACCACCTACATAGTGTTACACTATGACAGGTTCATAATACCCTTCTTCTCAATCGTATTCGACCTTAAATCAAGACATTCTAAGGAAATATCAGAACAGCTTTCGCAGAGATCGCTATACAGCCTTACAGATTTTGACTATCCATTGGATCATCGAAGGAGCACGGGCAATTAATCATTAGGTAACAGTTATAATCGTACATTTCTTCAAGGTATTTGATTCGATCCACAGCGAAAATATAGAGTAAATACAACATGCACATAGTCTTCCCTAAGAAATTTTTACCGCTATAAGGATACTATACAAAAACGCAAAAGCAATAATTATCTCCCATGAAGAGAAGGTAGATTTCTTCGATATTGTTGCTAGAATTTTGAAAAGAGATTAGAATCATATTTTCTATACATTGCTTAGATGATGATGTACTTCCAATATCCATATAACTAATAAAAGAAAATGGTTCAACATGTATCAAAGCAAGAAGAGGGACGATATCCTGCAAAATTTATAACAGATGTAGACTACATTAGCTAGTTAGTTATTGACTGTAGTTGAAGGTGACCCCAAGGTTCCCTTTTCGATAGCTACTACACCAAAGTGTAGGGGAGGGCGATACTCCTTTCTCTGGAATGCTTCACTTTACCTTGATCCTTACCTTAACTTGCCTGAGTGTTAAACAAGGTAGCATTAAGTACCATTTTTTGAGTCTTTGCTATAACTCGACCAAGGATTGAACCCAGGTCTCCCGGGCTCTTGGCGAACACTCTAACCATTAGGACAATGTCCGGTACAGACTTCTAGCAAATACAACGGCACAAACATAACTTCTACTGAATAGCATTGAAAATGCAGCAGTGGGCATTGGCCTCAAAGTGAACATAAATAAAATAGAGTCCATATGTTTTCAACAAAAAAGTGTCATCGCCACTCCAAGTGACAATCCTCTAAAATTTGTAGACGAGTTCTCATACATCGGCAGCAGCATCTCATCTACCGAAAGTGGTGTCAATATACGCTTAATAAAGGCTCGGAATGATTAAAAGCCTATCGATCATATGGAAATATAATCAACCCATAAAATAAAACCTGACTTCTTCCGAGCTGTACCTGTGTCTATACTGATATATGAATTCAGGTCATAGACACTGGCAAAACGCAGAGAGAATAAGCGAGAAAGGTACTACACAATAATGATGCATGCTGTTTTAAACAAATCCAGATTATTATGATTATTATAATTATTATCGATAATAATGATAATGATAATAATTAGAAATAGTTATTTCAAAACCATTAAAATATCTTTAAATAATTAGCATCATACGTGACTTGAAGCTATAATTGAAAACAAACGATTACTATCATTAGTTACGTGAAATAATACAATTGCCTCAAAAAGAAAAAAGAAAGAAAAGATAGACTTCTGTATTGAATAACCGAAGGGTTGACAGACCAGCAAACCAGACAATCATTCTAATTTAAAAGTGTGTCGATGTTTCACTTGTTTAAATTGACATTCATTAGTTTAGCCAGGCAGAAAATCACTTATGTATGGAAGAGATATTAAACAAGAATATCTTATCAGTATCATTCTTTTGTTCTTTTATCTTTAAAACATGTTTAATCATCGATATTCACTTGCAATAGCCTTTCAAAATATTGTTTATTACGTTTACCGAAAGGGATATCAAACTAAAAATATATTATAATCACGTGCCGATTCTTGACTTTTTGCTCTGGCAACTCCAAAAAGTATAAAGATGAATTCGAATAGAGAAAAAAAAAAGAAATATGAAATTAAATTACACATAATAAAACTATAATAAAATAAATGGCTCCAAATTGGAACGAATCTCGAAAAAACAAAAGTAATTTGAATAGTCAATATTCTTAATTGACACAATGAACAAATTAACGCCGTATACCGCTGACTAGAAGAATGAAGGCTATCGAATTCGGACGCCATCTTTATCTTAGATCTTCTGTGAAAGAACGTGTTTAAGATCCGTGCGAAGATTGCCGACGGATTTAACGCGCTTTTTTTTTTTTACCTTTTTAAATTATTTTCTCTTTTGATTCTTTACATTTCCTTTGCCGTAGTCTCTTATCTCGTCAGATCTTAATATCATTTTTCTTTTTTAGTCGTGAAATTTGCCGGCAGAAAGCAATTATACTTTCAATTTTCACCACATTGTTACGAAACTAGGCTTATAAAAATATGGCGAGAAAATAACTAGGAAATGAAACCTTATTTTAATTAAAAGATAGAGAAATGATTATTAAGAATAATGGATTTTCTTGTGCTGGCAGTGCATAGTGGGGGAGATTTCTCGAGTGGCAAATATTGAATCTCCTTATTTGATTTAATACTTTGTCAGTAGGGCATTAACATTTTTGGTTGGGCAAAAATAGGTGTCGACTTAATAAAGATTCGAGAAACAAAGCAAGCAATGGAGATTTTGCCGCTAACTACGATACAGTCTTTCATAAAGTCACCGTTTATTTCGTTTTTATAATGGTATATAACTCTTTAATACCAAAGTCCTCCTTGGAGAAGGACACTGGTGTTGCTACTTTAAACATAGCTGGGGAATAAGATTGGTTTGATTCAGTGTGGTTTTATAGCATGTCAACCATTGTAGGTTATTTAATGCCAAATTCATTTTTATACGTATGAAGAGTTCTATTTCAAAGAATTAAGTTTGGCACAAGTACGCAGTTTAGATCACAAAACAGTACTATTTCAAACAATTCAATTTAGCATAAATACGCATTTCAAATGTTCAAACAGATCTATTTCAGACTTTAGCATATATATGCAGTTTAGATATCAAAAATAATTCTATTTCAAACAATTCGGTTTATTATATGAAGTTTTTTGTTTACACACAGTTAAATGTAAAAGCAGTTCTGTTTCAAGCAATTCAATTTAGCATAAGTACATTGAGTCTTCTTGTATATTTGGGGGGATTTTTGTTGCTGTCATTGTTGTTGTTGAATAACAAGCGCATATTCCTTCTTGAGTCTTCTTCTATTTAACCCTTAGAAAGGACCCGATCGGGTGCTACTACTCCAGGCCAGAGTGGACCCGGGAGCGATGGCAAATATGGGGTATTCCGCATTCCCCAAAGCTCAAGCCTTACTGATGCCTTACCAGCAGATTGTTTAGTGTCATAACCAGGAGACTCGTGGTAGGAGTCTTACCCCTCTGCAGAGATGAAGTGGGTGTATTCAGTGGCCACCAGCTGACTGGGCAATCGGACAAAAGAGGATTTTATGCTTTTCGTAAGATTATCAGAGTGAAAGTGGACGTAATAGTGAAAGTGTGGTTCAAAATCGCTTATTAAGATGTCACAGTCCACCACATTAGCCATTACGCCATTTCAATTTTATTATAAGCTATCGCTCACATGAAAATACTGCAGTTCGAGACCTAAGAAATTAGTCGTTGAAATATGTGAGTCATTCTACTAGATTCAGTAAAGTCAACATCTTGGTTTGGTTTTATGGTATATCAACTATTGCGGATTTTTGAGTCCCACATCAAATTTATTAATATATATTGAAATATGTTTGAATTGTAAACATTTTTTATAATACTATTCATTCATTTGCATACGGTTAAATATTTCTAAGAATTTCTATGTACTACCAATAATTCAATTTAGACACACAGTTAAAGAGTTTCAAGTATTTCAATTTAACACTAATGATTCTATTCAACTGTATCAATAAGCATTCATTCATTTGTATTCATTTGAATGGTTCTAAGTATTGCTATGTATCACTAAAAATTAATTTTGTAACTTTTTTACACACATATAAATGGCAAAACAATTCTTTTTCTAACCATTCAATTTAATGCAAGTCATTTGTTAGAACACAGTTTAAATGTCAAACAGTTCTATTCGACCCAAAGATAAGAACCTATCAGGTGCTACCACTCTGGTCTAGAATGGACATGGGATCAATAGTAATGAAAGAGTACATCACAAGCTGGATCCTTGTCATCAGATTCCTTAATGTCATAAACCGGATATTCCTTTGGGGAGTCTTCCTTCGCTGCAGAGATGCATTCGATGTATTCTAAACCCAATAGCTGATTTGGCTCTCATTACTTTGTGCTTTTTTTTTTTTTTTTTTTTGCTTTTTTCTATGTTCGAATAACAAACACGTGTTCCTTCCTGAGTCCTCTTGTTTAAATCTTAAAAGTATGTGAGAGACGAATCTAATGTAAAATACCCTAGCCTAAACTTTTAAACACGACTACATTATTATATTTGGTCGAAAAATTAATAAGACTATTATTGTACACGTTTGTTAAATATCAGGTTGCACATGAAATTAAATGTTTACTAATTTAAGTCCGGGTTAAATTAAATCTCTTCCATCATCTTTTTCTGTTTTTAGTGGCATATCAACCTTCGTGGGTCGATTATAATGCAAGCCGGCCTTCGAGAAGAATAGCTATATTAACCAATACCAGGGGGAATCAGAAGCTCCATACATTTTCGAAGGTTATTTGTTCGAAAGTGAACGTAGTAGAAAAACTAAATATCCAACTCACTTCCTACTTTGTCAGAGGCCACTACTTAGCCATTACGCCAAGGGTAACGTTTACTTTTCACCACATCGTTACAAGAAATATACTGATATGGTAAAATAGTTATTACATTGGGAGATTCCTAAAAGGTTGTTTAACTTCAAAAGATGAATGATGGTAAAATTCAAAAGTAAATTAATCAATTAAAAACTTAAAATGTACATGAAGTAAAAAAAAATGGCGAACGTAGTCGAGGACTCCCAAAGATTCTCTTTTCAATAGCTACAACAACGAGGTGTAGGGAAGGGTATAAAGTCATTCTCTGGTTTACTCTACTTTACCCTTCCTTCGTACCTTAAATCGCTGATTGTTGAATGAGGATGTATCAAGTACCATTTTTGAGCCTTTGGAATAACTCGATCTTGGATTGACCCCCGGTCTCACGAGCCATTTGCGTGGACTCTACCAAGTAGACAAATCGAATATAACTTATACTCTTCATATGCGATATAATGAAATTTTCGGCGTCACGGTGCAGCATAAGTACAATAATGATTATGTATGTGAGTGCGAATGTCTCTACATGAGTTTGTATGTCAATAGGTATACGAGGTGCATACAATAAGTTTCCAGACTTTTTTCGTATGGGCACTTTTATTGATAGTACACACATGAAACTCTAGTCCCCTTCGAAGTAATCTCCTCCGGCTGCAATGCACTTGTTGTACCGTTCCGACAACTTCTCCAGGGTCCCATGGAAGTCCTCTTGTGAGAACCTGTCAATGACCTTCGTCACAGCCTCTTTCATCTCCTCAATTGTCTCTTAACAGCCTCTGGGCTTAGGAAATAACCAAAAGTCACAGGGAGTAAGGTCTGACTAGAGGGAGGCTGAGGAACTGTCTTGATGCCCATCTTGGTCAAATAGTCTATGACAAGGATGGAGTTGTGGACTGGTGCATTGTTCTGGTGGAAATGCCACTGACCCGATTTGAAGAGTGCTGGCCTCTTCCGATGGAATCTCTTCCTGAACTCCCTTAAAACCTCAACATAGTAACCCTATCCCTAACCGTAACCCTAAAACTTTGGCCTATCATCTCTAGTGTATCGACTTCCTTACTCCTCCCACACCTCTGGTCATCCCTCACAGACTCCCTGCCTTTTTTTAATCTCTTATGCCACTCAAAAACAGATGCTTGATTCATGCAAGATGGTCGAAAAGCAGTCTGAAGCATTCCATACCTTTCAGTGGCACTTTTTCAAGTTTGAAACAGAATTTTATTGCATATCGTTCTTCTAAAGTGTCAGATTACATTTTTGAAATTCACCAGCTGTGACAATCAGGCTTTAGTAGGGTATATTCCAATTGCTGCTGTAGCTGTTCCTTTGAATCTGAAATCATAAAAACTGGTCAGTCATCTCAAAAGATGTATAGCAATAACATAGTGAATTTTCAAGAGTCTAGGACAATTGTGAATGCCCATACAAAAAAAAGTATGTAAAGTTATCGTATGCACCTCATAGTTTTCATGTATTTCAGTCCGTACGTGCGTGGGAGTGAATCGCATAGTGTATATGTATATAATTATAGTAGTAGAAGAACAGCAGTGATGTTAACTAATCCATAACTGGAAGGACAAAGGCTTCCATAACTTTCTCGACGATGTTACTCTTAAAGTTAAATTATAGAGCGACTATACTCCGAACACTCTTCCTTCGGTGTCGCAGTTAAACATGTTAGCCACAACTCAAAGGGTTCTCCTCACTACAGAGCTAAAAAAAAATAAATGCATCAATTTTTCCGAAGGCATTAGGGGAAACGTTGCTCAGTGATGAATTTTACAGCATTTCAGCTCTTATTGTGTAATTTTACTATAAAAACTGTTCTCTAAGAATAGTAAATATTTTCATATATTTACCAACAACTACACACTAGCCGGATGCGACACACGTTTAATTATAAATGGAGTTTAAGAGGTTTAAATGTAGAGTTTTTCTTCTCTTAGAACGGTCATTAGACCAAGGTTAAAAATTTAAGTCTACCGTGCTTTTCTACACATTTCTAGAGAGTGAATACTTGGATACTTACGTTTTCTAAAACTTTCAGCACTATGTGAAATGCAAAAGGCCAAATCTAGCGTTTGAACTCTGGTCACCGTGTTAATTTCCTACGACGGTATTTATTACACTACAACTGCACCCGTTTTATTCCTTCACCTTTGTAGGAACAGGATATGGCACAAGGTCAATTTTTAGCGATGTTTAGCAGCTTTGAATTCAGAGTTTTCCTTCTTCTTGGCTGTTTTTCATAAGTATGGTAAATAGCCCAGACTGTCCTGTTCTTTACCCATAGGTTGATTGAAAATGATTGGATTCATAGCTTTCCTTAATGTATTTGTACTATTTGAAATGCAAAGAGTCCAGAATTTGAACTCGTGTCGGCGTATTCATTTCCTGAGAAGTTAACTTTTACACCACGAAAAACTGTAACTTTAAAATCATTTTAGTCTTATAAATATTTCATATTCCTAAACAAATCTTTGAAGCAAACCTTAATAGGTTCTAACATTCCGGATCAAAGTTGACCCGGATGTAACAAAAATGAGAGAAAGAATCTATACTCCAGAACAGGAGTCTCACCATATATACAGATTTATATCGTACCTAGGATTCACTGTTGTAGAATTTCTTACCCCACGGTGTATTCTTGACCTCCGTTTACAGGGTCGTAGGAACGACGTGGATGAACTCTGTTAACATGTGGAGTTTACACTTAAATCTCACAAAAACGTTTGGTTCTAATATGAATAAAATTTCTTATTAGCAACCGATTGAAATGGCCTCAAGCAAGAGAATAGTTTTCAATTTCGTTTTACTACATAAGAATAAGTAAATTACTTAGCCAAGCACAGAAATACATACACGCACAAATACACAAAAACACACACACACTCTCCCTCTCGCCCTCTCTCTCTCTCACACACACACATACACACACACAGACATATATATATATATATATATATATATATATATATGAAAGTATATGCATATATAAGTGTAAGAGGTAGAGATATATGAAGAGAGAGAGAGAGAGAGAGAGAGAGAGAGAGTGAGAGAGAGCAAAAAGAACGAGAATATGGTAAATTAGCAAATTGTCTCGCTATAAGTAGAGGTTTATGGGAATTTTTTCTCATATTTCTGTGAAATATATCCTTATACTTTACAATACTATCATTTTGGGTTTACGTCACATGGGGCAAAAAGTGGGTGTCCTCGTGGTGTAATGGTTAAAGCGATGGACTGCGGTATCGTAGTACGCGAGTTCGTACTCCAGTCGCGCTATTACGTTCACTTTCGGGTAAATACCCTTGGGAAAGGTATGAACCCCCTTATCCTCCCAGCTATGGGTTAAATAGTACCACTACTGTTCTTCTAGGAGAATGGCTTTGGCATTAAATAACCTAAAAAGAGTTGATATGTCATTAAACAAAGAAACCTAACCAAACCATCATGGGGCAAAAGGAAGTATATATATATATAAATATATATATATATATATATATGTGTGTGTGTGTGTGTGTGTGTGTGTGTGTCTAATAGTTTTAGTCGAAGGAAAGGGACACAGTGATCTGAATTCAAATCCTAGATAAGGTTGATTGCAATACACATAGACCTTATACATTTGAGAAAGGTAGGCGTCTACAACTCTCCCTTCAACTCTGAGTAAGTAAGTATGTCAGACTGAGCTCTTTAACCTGTTTATGGATACTGATCTAGTAGGAAAACTGAATTTCATCCGGAAAAATTCCGCTAAAAAATGACCTTCTATCATATTCTAGTTGTTTGGAGAGAATAGCAAAGGCACATCCCCCCATATATATAAATGATTCGGTTGGGCTGAAAGAGCCAAAAGAAAAGCACGCAGGTTTTTTGACACTTTTTAATTTCTATTTTTGTGTTTTCTAAATATCCGTATTTTTGAGAATTCTGTTATTGCTAATAAAATCAACAAGAACTGAATAGTTGCAAAGTACTTAAAGTATTGATGAATTTTTATAATCCATCGTTTCTTTCATGATCTAGGCAAAAATTTGGCAGGTTAGCAAGACCAAGCTGAAGTTCACCCTCACTGGGCACACAGGGGCAATATTTGCTGGTGATCTGGCTGAATCCGGACAGATAGCCGTAACTGGTTCAACTGACAAGGTAGTGTGCAATTTACTATATTTTCAGAAGCTTTTTCAATTTTTGCATGATCGGTTTTTTTTGTTTAATTTTTTTCTAGTCAATTACGTTTTAGTTGAACTAATAATTTTTCTTCTTATGTTGCTTGATCTGTATATTACTCTAAACTTTCTAAGCATATTACAGAAGACAAACACTGGTTTACCCAGTCTTTTTTCTTTTATTTGTGAGACGGATTGCTTTTTCGAATTAAACGATTTAATCAGTGAAACAACAATTTCTCCTGGCACCCATAATATATTTGGTAAAGAGTACATTAACACGAAATTAGAGATATGTTGGTAGTCGGTTGATTTTTAGCTACTCAATCACCTATCAAAGGGAATCAAAACTGACGGAGTAGTTAGACCTCGATAAACCATTAACAGAATATGAGAAGTTGAAGAGTGGTAATTTTGGACCTAAAACGAAACAAGGAGATTCTTCTTCACTACGTCAGTAGATAAATTGCCAAACACCAGTGTTTACTAAAGGTGAAACGGGAGCAACTCTTCTCATATGGAAAATACAAGGTGGTATTTTAAGCGTAATCAAACACAGGATTTTCTCTTTTGCTTCGGGGTACAAAGCACTGGTTAGGTTCATAAAATCAGTGTAGGATATCGGCTGTTGTCTGAACTCAAAATATTTTTTTCTTTAAACAGGGAGATGATTGATAATTAACAACTGAACTTAATCATTTTTGACAGAAATATTTTGAAAACTTTGGTTCGCAAACGTGTATAATTTTACTTTCTGTTTTTCTTTATTTTTCTATGTGTGATAATTTTTCATAATTGATCATTTGATCTATTTTGGGACATTTAATGTAGCATTATTTATTAAGTCTTGAGCTGTTAAGCGTGTGGAAAACACATTGATATGATTGACAACCGTTGAACTCAAGGTCAATCTAAGACCACAGCGTCCATTGATTTCAGTTAGGCAACAAAACTGATTCTAGAATTATAAGTTTGTGAGAAGCCTTCAAAGCGAGAAATTGGGCTCTCTAACATATCTTCACTGATTACTCGTCAAAGCCAAGGAAGTAAATATTAAAAATCGCCAACAAATAAAAGGAGAATGTGGTCGAGTTGCGATTCATCATCAACAAACAAGAATGCATATGGCAAAACGAAAGAGAGATTTATCATTATTGAGTATTTCTTCATCCTTCATTTATATATACACGCAAGATAATCCCGCCAAATTGCTCAGCAGTAGTCGTCTCTACTGTCTGTGTTTTGGTTTCTTTGTTTCATGGCATATCTATTTCCGATGGTTTTTCAATGCCAAAGCCATACATATAGAAGAAAAGAAGTGGTACTATTTAAACAACATCTGGATGTATGCGGCTGTTCAAAGTGTATTTGTCCGAAACTGAACGTTACTGTGCGACTACAGTTCAAA
This sequence comes from Sepioteuthis lessoniana, assembly GCA_963585895.1. Lineage (NCBI taxonomy): Eukaryota > Metazoa > Mollusca > Cephalopoda > Myopsida > Loliginidae > Sepioteuthis > Sepioteuthis lessoniana. The sequence goes on along the minus strand of OY757910.1, from coordinate 53,302,208 downwards.
CTCGCTCAATATGATGTCATAGCCTTGCAAGTTAGCCAAGACGCTACGGGGCCCCGCATATAATCTCGTTTTATGGCCTTTGGCTATATTGGATACAGTGGATGAATATAATATTATGGTGATAAGAATTGCCTTGCTTAAAATATCAGCCTGTATTTAGGATATTGATCATCTGTACAATAAATATCATCATGATGCTAAAATTGTAATGATATCACGTTTTTTTAACTCTCTCTCTCTCTCACACACACACACCATCTGTACCTATCTTACATCATTTCTGGCCGGTCTTGCCTGCATTTAGTGTTTCCAATGAGAAAGTGCTTGTTGGTCGGCCAACATTGGTATGTCCATGAAAGAATGTAAATAAACAAATTCTTACAAGTTTTTAGAATAATAGATAATAAACTTTATTCTTAAACGAAAAAAAAGAGTGATGCATCATTTGTAATTCACACACACACACACACACACGCACACACACACACACATATATATATATATATATATATATATATATATATATATATATATATATATATATATATATATATATATATATTGTTTAGCATTTAATATTTAAACCAAGCATTCAAATGGAGTGAATACTTTTGTGAAACAGCTATTATGGATTATTGAACAGGAAAACAATAATGATAGCTAGATAGCAAGTTAGATAGATAGATAGAGAGAGAGAGAGAGAGAGAGAGAGAGAGAGAGAGAAAGAGAGAGAGTGCTTGTGTATGTGTATGTGTGTGTGTAGGGTTATTTTTGGATTCCTGTATATTCATATTTGTGGTTATGAAGTTTTTCTTTTGTAGAGTTTGCCTATAAATCATTACGAATAATATCTCGTTTTGCAGTATATTGTTTTACTAGAAATACTAAAAGCCTCATATATTTGCTTCAAAAGAAAATTAACTGATTATTTTGAAATTTTAGGGGTGTACTTGTTCATTGTGAATATTCTGCATTCATTAAAATTCTCATATTTTAAGCCTCAGTCATTTGTTTGTTTTTTTTTCGAAATCTTAATTCTCATTCTTCTTCTTTTTATAAGCTACAGAAATTAGTCCACGATATATGAGTTGGTTTATAGAAAGATAATGACACTTTGAACATACGTCATGCCCCATATTTACTGATTGTGACTCTTGTCTTAAAACTTTTGTTTAATTCCACATTCATAAGACCCGTATTCTTAATTTTATCTCTACTTAGTGTAATGTCCTTTTATGGTACTATTACTGAGATTATTTTGTTTGAAATTAATACACAATCCATTTAATTCTATAGAAATTGAGGGTAGCGTGATTTGTGTAATATTATGATCCTATATATCCCACCAGGTGTGAAAGTGTGAAGGTGTTGATGGACAGGTAACGTGCTAAGATTCAACTCTGTTGAAAAAATCTTGAAAAGTTTTAAATTTCGAGTTTTTATTATCGTCAGTTTCGATTTTGGAGGACTATAAAACAAACAGGTTTCGAGTGAAATCCTGTAGAGGGAGGATATTTGCGTTAGCCTCATCCCTATGAAAAGCAGGTTTACAACCATTTGTATTTTATGTAATATGAATAAACCTGAGATGCTGTCATGTAATGTTGTCATGTCTTCGTACTTAATCAGGTTACGTTGACCAATTTTTCTTTCTCAAAACGAACTCAATGACGTATAATCTTTTGGTATTATCACAAGATCCGGACGCGGGATCGTTTACGTTTTCTTATTTGGGATAGTAAGATGACTTTTTAAATCTATATTGATCCTCCAGTCTCAGCAACAAGCAAAAAAAAAATTGGACTTATTTGGAAAAATAGTTTCTTCCTTCTTAACAAAATTAATCATCGTTTAGTGCGGTGTACAGGTACACAGATTAAGGCTGAAAAGATTTCTATAAAGCTTCGGGTCGACTTATTCAGTTGGGCTAAGAGCCAAACGTATACCACAGAGTGATCAACCAGTAGAAGAGTACTCAATAATCGATGTACAACACTGTCACTCGAGCAGACCGCCACAAACATTTCGAAGTTAAACTTGTGTCCGGTGAGTGTATTTAAGAAAGTAAGACAGACATTATTATAAAATAACAAAACTATAGTAAGAATTGAGTGTTATATCAATGCTATATCACAAAATGTTTCTAGCTGCTGATGCGTTGACTGTAAATACTAATGGGAACATCAGAGTACCCATGCGGCCAGTCTGACAATCTCGGTATATTGTTTATCTGCGGAATTTCCTGATAGCACCATAGATTGTGAATTCTAATGAAGATATGTATTTGCCATCCTCTTCGCACAAGGAAAATTCTACATAAGATCCTTTTTAATAAGAGTTTAACAGGTTTGCATTCAGTTTCTCGGTTCCTAGTCTAGTAGTCAATCCAAGGTTAAATAGCCCAGACTTCTCAACTATTTCCCTATAACTGGAAATAGAATCAAAATAAAGTCACGCTGCTAGCATGAATATCTGTGACCCTCTCTATCTTTCATCGCTCCCGGCAGGTCCTCCAGACTATATCCTTTTTTGACACGGAACTATTGTTGATGGGTTCTAGCTGGACGTCCAACCTTTGCTCGTCCATGTGAGAGGGGTCCATGGGAGTACATCGCTTATGAGTTCATCCTTACTTCTCCACTTCGTCTAAGATAGTTTTCGTGATGAGTGGTAAGTGGCCGTACAGCTGCTGTTTTATAGGGTGTTGCCTCCAGGATTTGTTCAATATAGCTCGCAGCATTCTTGTGTAATTTCCCTTAAACTTTTCTCCATGTGCTTAGTTAGCGTCTATGTGGCGCATCCATGTAGTAGTATTGATACGATTGATAAAACTGCGTTTTATCTTATCGGTCAGGTTTGACTTCCATATGACCGATAGCCTATCGATAGCTGACCATACCTTTGATGGTTAAGTGCATGTCATTTGTGATTGATGCCAAGGTGCTTCCGAGGTAGGTGAACTTGTCCACTACTTTTAGAGGATCACCCTTTAGTTTGGAAATGTCGCCTCTTTGATTAAATCACATGTATTTCTTTTTGTTTGCTTTGACATAGAGGCCACAGCCTCCTGCAGTTCGTCCTTGATTATGTAGCAGGGTTTCGGCTTGGGCGTTTGAGTCTGCCAGGAGTGCTATGTCATCGATGTAGTTCGCGCCCGTAATAGTTTGTGTTGGGTATCTTTTGCTTCTTTCCTTTGCCAGCTTGAAGCCGTTTTCTTTCATGAAATCTATCGACGTTCTAAGCTCGCAGTCTAGTCAGATAATAAACCGGTATGGGGCTAATATATCTCCTTGCAACACACCTTCTAGAGGGTCTCCATCCGGTGAGCGAATTTTTACTTTAGTGTTTTTAAATCGGATAATTATGGCTTCGACAGGTTTTTTTTTGGGGGGGAGGTCATTTTCTCAATTTTAAGTTCTATGCGGTTGCGTAGCAGGGCATTGTAGATCTTGAACGTTTTGGAAGTAAGATAGTTCTTGGTAGTTCTTGACTATTCCGAGGTCACCCTTCTTGGGGAAAGGGGATGGCAAGCCCTTTGTCCATTTCTCTATTGTGTTCTGGTTATATGATATCGGAACAGTATGTCGTCGATTTCCCTTGACTACAAAACTTCTGTGGGTATTTCATCAAGCACTGCAGCTTTCCAATTTTTAATTTTTCTTTCTCTTCCTGAATGTATTAGCCCTATGGGAAATACAAATCCACGTCCATGATATTAACTGAAGTTAAGAGTCCATTTCCTACAACGTTATCTATAACACCAAGAAGGCTTATGAATATAAACTCTTATGTGTAAGATTTGCATGTTTTATAGATGGCTGATATAATTCTGCTTTCAGAAAAAAATATCCAAACCATGCGCTACTTCGTTATTACAGTTAAATGAGATATTAAGGTAGTATTTTGAATATATTTACATTGGCATTATTACTTATTACTTGTATGACGTACCATTTTTTCTTACGGTAATCATAACCTATCCTCATTTAGGCCATCTGAAAAGGTTTAGCCCAAGGTTATATCTGGGGTCGGCCTATACAACGCTTATGGGTCTAAAAATATTCAGGTCGAATTATATGCCAAAGTAACTTGTAGGCCGCAATTTACGGTAGTTATTTTCTGTAGGATATATATATGTATTCCTATTTACAATTTTTTAATATATATAGTTTTGCTTTATCTTCTACGACGGTCTACGTTTACTTACAATATTCATTGCACACTGTAAACACTAAGGTTTGTTTAGATTCCATTTGCGTTCTGATGTTGAAGGCTGTTCTATATCTGAATGATATATGTGTTTTTATGTGGTATTCTCTTTGAAATTTATTTTTCATTGGGACTGACTGTCTTGGCAAGACATGATATATTTTTCTATGTCGATCAGTATGCCATCTGTTAGTGGTCTGTATCAGCTCTAGTTCAAGATAATAGAGCTTTCAGATGCTATAAATGGCTTAATTATTTTTTTTCTTAATTCACGCATTTCTTTGTTAAACTCAGCTGTGTCTACACCGTTTCAAAACCCTTTCCAAAAGAAAAGGATTGATTATCATTATTTGTGAGTTTTACATCAGCATTAGCTGATTTTTGAGTGACAGCAAGTCTCCTCAAATCTCCAGGACTCTTCTCAGCATTCTGGCAGACCTCAACAATGCAGTAGTTTGGATGGTTTCCACTTGTCAGAATTGTATTTTATTTTTGTACTGCTGTTAAAAGAGATTCAGCTTCCTTCATGAATTTTGTATTTCTTTTACTTGTTCAGGTCTTCCAGTGGGATATTTGGTACTTTGTCATAAGGAAAAAATGACTTTATGGATATTTCAAAGTCATTTTTTCCTTATTTTTGCTACCTAGTTTTTTATTGTTTTGTTGGTCTTTTTGTTATCAGTGATGGTACATGTAGCAATTTGTCTTTCTATTATCTGATTCACATAGTTCTCGATTCATCTTATTGAATTGGTATCAAAGTCCACTATTCGGCAGGTTCTCTTTTTTGTTGACAACCACAAGGTTTGATTGCTTCAATGCTTTTACATCTCTTTGACATACACACGGATCACTTAAACTTGGCCAGAAGACCAGACCATATGATAATTAATAAAAAAAATTGCAAAATTGTCAGCTTTCCTATCCAATTGTGATTGGTGCTTTTGACAAAATAACTAAAGCATTATTAAAAGGCATGGAGGACTTGAGAGTTGGAAGACGGGTAGAGAATAACCAAATTACAGCATTACTGAGAACGGCCAGAATACTGAGAAGAGTCCGGGAGACTTGGGGAGACTTGCTGTCACTCAAACTCCAGTGAAAAACCATCAGCAAATACTGATGTGAAAAACTCTAAAAGAGATGATAATAATAACAATGCACGCCAGCTCTGTTTTATTCCCGTTAGAGCAAGTCTCCTCGGGTTTCTAAGTGTCCCAGCCGATTTAAACAATGCTGTTAATGCTGGATGGTTTCAATTCTTCTAATCTGAAGTTATCAAATGTCTTTTCCAGATTCTTGTGAAATGTTCCAAAGGTCCCAAATATGATTGGTATCACTGTCACTTTCATGCTTAACAGCTTTTTCATCTCTCTGGCCATATTCCGGTATTTGTCTAGCTTTTTGTCTTCCTTTCAATTCCAGTCTGTAGTCTACTTGGTCAAGAAAATGCACCAGACAACAATTTGTTGTTGTTTTTCTTCTACATCTTCTTTTACCTGTTTTTTTTATCTTATTCATATTATTTTTTCATTATTACTGTTTTATCATCATCATTATTATTATTATTATTTTGTTGTTAGTTTTTCACACCACTTCTTCTTCTTCTTCTTCTTCTTCTTCTTATTATTATTATTATTATTATTATTATTATTATTATTATTATTATTTTTATTGATGTCATTAAATGTCATGAAAAAAACTGTTTCAAGCAATTCTCTAATTAATCAGCGCCTTTCTGATGATTAAAAAGTCACTTCACGGACAAATTCTTCAAGGCAATCTAATTAATTCTGTAAAGATTTGACGAGAAACAGATGGTTAAATGACTGGATTTTCAAAGATGAGTGCCAGTGACCTGAATTTGAAGTGCTTTTGCAAGGCAAAAAACATACAAAGACGAAACGCGAAGATCATTTTATCTTTTCTTTGACATTCCACCTTCATCAATATTTTCTCATAATTCTCGTTTTACGAAAGAGGAAAGAAGACCTGCGTGAATTAAAAGTTATAAACATATCTTTCAGGAGTCTCTTTAAGCGCCTCTCAAAGAATTAAAGCTTTCTGTGAAAACATGTGGCTCGTTTATGCTTTATACAACAGCTGGGGTAAGTAGAATACGCCGACTGCACCACCGCAGACGAGTGATCCCCCACCACCAGGAGCTACCTCCTCATTGTGCGTTGCTGAGCTGTTCGTGACGCCGGACTACGTGACCAGTTTACCGGCTGCGGTCCACTTTGGTTCATACTTTGCCAAGACGAAACCTTATCCGCTCAATCAATGTCAAAGCTTTACAAACCTAAGCACTTATACGATTAAATCCCGACCTAATTTTTACAGATTACTCTTATAGTAAACAAAAATCCAACTCTTTTCATCCTTAAGCTGCAAGAAGGCGGAGGCTGGGCGTCAATTGAATTAAGAGAAACACTTAATGAAAATTATTCAAACCAGTTCATAAATACACATGAAGTTAATGAAAGTTATTTCCAGCAATACATTAATACATATGTAAACAGGTATGCAAAAATACTAGAATTGGCATTTAATAGCTTACAAGGGTTGATACGTCAGTAAACAAAATAACCAACTAACCATCTTGTATAAAAGGTAAAGCGCACGAACTGCCCTGTTGTTTCAATAATAACCAGGGGAAAAGCAGGAATATTTATCATATTTACCAACCCCTCCGCTCGGGCAGGATATGACACAAGGTCAATTTTTGAACAGAATTTAACAGGTTTGAATTCAGAGTATTCCTTCTCCTAGACTAGTTGCCTCACCAAGGTTGAAGAACCCAGTTTGTGCTACTATTTACCCATAGCTGGAGGGAGAATAATTGGATTAATACCTCTCCCAAGGGTATTAGTGCTATGTGAAATGCTATCGGTCTCATCCAGGATTTGAACTCGTGTCGTCGTGTCCATTTCCTTCGACGATAACCATTACACCACATATACGACATCATATACGGGAAATTCAAATAGACACGTCGAAGATTTGAACCGAGAAGCCGATTTCCTTTTCTACGGTAATAACCGTTACGTCACAAACACTTCATTTTAGTTGTGCAGTAAATTGTATCTTTGTTATTTGCTTAACCAGGCGTCTAATAATGACCAACTTGTATAAAATTAAAGAAGTATCAAGAAGAAAACTAAATTTAAAAAATCCTTTAAAATCATAGGTTCATTTTAATTGCCCAGGAAGCAATATCTCATCTGAAAGTGATGTTAAGATACAGATCAAAAAGGCATGAACTACTCTCAGCTGGTTTTCGTCCGTATAGAGATTTAATCGATTTGATAAATAAAACGAGAATTCTTACAATCTGTCGCTGTGTCCGTACTATTGTAATGCTACACTATCATAATATTATCAGAGCACATAGAGAAAATCCTCGATGGGAACTACATAAGAATTCTATGTTATTTTTCTTAACAAATTCTAGAAGCAGAATCCGGTAAAACAGCAGCTATACAATCCTCTATCTCGCAAACCATTCACGTAAGACGAGCAAGACATATTTAGGTACTGCAGGAGAAGCAGGGACGAACTCATAAGCGAGGTTTTCCTATGGGCCCTCATAAATGAAAATACCAGTGTCGGTCGACCAACAAATATATTCATCTGCTCTGTGTGGATACTGGATTGAGTTTAGAGGATCTGCCAAGAACGATGGACAATATGAACTGATGGCAAATGAAAATCAAGGGAATCAGTGCAATCAGTGCGTGTTAATGATGCTGATGGTTTCATTGAATAAAATAGACTACTTAATTCTGTGACTCATTTTTGTTGGATTTTTGCTTTTTTTAAAAATCAGAGTTAAATCAGAAGTTTATTAGATCTGTCTGACATCAATTATGTTCAGTAATATATGAGTATCAATCAACATGAACTATTCTCATGAAAGAATAAAAGGTCGAACACCATAATTGTAATGTAGACCAACTTGTAATTTGTAAAAGCAAAAGCAAAACAAAACAAAACAAAGCAACTTAATATTGTATCAGATGGTCAAAATATCACAGATATTTTTAGAAAAAGGATAAATCGGAATGTCTCCTCACAGATTATAATTCATTTTATTTACAGTTGGATGCTTTGTTAAAATATATATGCCTTCTGGATTCTTTTTGTCTTTCCATTCTTTGCAATTTATTTTGGGATGCATTTGCCTATACCTTCTTATTAGTGATTGTAAGTTACCCGCTTTCTTTCTGCGTCCACTAATTTTACATGAGGTCTATTTTATGCTTGCGCATTTTACCCTGCTTGTAAAATAATAGTAATACAACAAAAATAAGCATGGTTGTGTAGGAAAAAAGATTGACATGGAATTGTGCTGATGCAGCGGGTTTTCTTTTAAACATAATACTATATACCAAAATGAGAAATATTAGTTTTGTTTGATTTGGTTGTACGACATATCAGGATTTGTATATTATTTAACACGAAACCCAGTTTAACATATATATTAGATATGCATGATTTATAAACATAAGTTAATAAAGCTAAATGGTTCCAAGTATTGTTATGTATCAATAACAATTCAATTAAACATCGATTATTTGTTTACACACTATTTAAATGATTTAACAGTTCTATTTCAAACAATTCAATTTGGTATAAATCATTTGTTTTCACACAGGTTAAATGTCAAACAGTTCTATTTGACCCATTGGTAGGTCGGGTTCACCACTCCGTGTTTGAGTAGACCTGGAAGCGATGGCAATGATGTTGTACTCTGCGTTCCCCAACGCTCCGTCATTCTTGGAGCAACAGCAGCTCATTGTTTAAGGTCATATACTAGAAACTCGTTGGGAGAGTTTTATGCTTCTCTGTAGAGATGCAATTGGTATATTCTTCGGCCTCAGGCGACAGGGCTCCAAACGAGAAGTAGTCCCAGATCATAATAAAACCAATTCATCTGAAACGTTGTATTTAATAAAAAAAATCATCCTATCTAAGACAGAACACCGGAAGAAAAACGTTAATGAATTTCCATATCCCAACAGATCAGATTGAAACAGTAAGAGAAAAATAAAAAATAAAATAAAGCGTGAATATGACAATGGTACGCATCATTGTTGAAGTATTTCGAATTTAGTATAGGTATTTTTTCTTCTACATTTTGTCGAGGATCACTTTCAAAACTAAGGGTGTCTATATTTATCCACCCCTTCAACACATGGAAGGTGCAACACCAGGTCAATTTTCAAACGGAGTTTAAATGGTTTGAAATCAGAGATTTTCTACTCCTATACTAGTTGTCATTCAAAAGCTGAAAATCCCAATCTGCTGTACTATTTACCTATTGCAGTAGTTGCATCCATACTTTTCCCAAAAGTATTAGTGCAATATGAAGTGTTAACAGTCTCGTCCAGGTTCAAACACGTGTTGTGTTCCTATGGCGGTAACCATTACATCATGATTGCCATTAAAAATATATTGCCATCAATTTAATAGACGAGTAATAATTCTAATTTAACAAAAATAAGAAGAAAATAGGAAAAGTTCACAAACGCGTAACAGACAAACGGTTGCTGCATATTGGTAAACACTTGTATATGTATTTGTGTGAATGTGTACGTATGAGTTTATTTCTGTCTGAGGTTGATTTCAAACGCTTTTCAACTTATTCATCGACATTCAGTGAAATTTGAGACATAACAGACAAAAGCATCCGACTGTGATCAAGTAAAAAAAAAATGGTTGATTCATTACATGTGTCTTTTCTTTCTTACAATTGATTTAGAAATAGATAACATTGGTTTGGTTTGTATACAAAATTATACCCGGGAATAAATAGGCCACGAAGAAACTCGTACAAAAAATCTAAGGTTTACATATCCGAGTATATTGATCATTCACTCACTCACTCAAGTAAACAAGTTCTCTCTTTTTCTCTAGCCCCGTTGGCAGGGACGGTGGAATACATCGACTGTATCTCTGCAGAGAGGTAAGACTCCCCAGCGGTTATGACGCTAAAACCATTTGTTGGGAGCTTTGGGAATGAAGAATACTCATTCATTGCCATCGCTCATAGGTCTACTCTAGCCTTTGGTGGTAGAACCCGATAGGGTATAATTTATGGGTCAAATAGAACTTTAATTATTTACTATACTTGAAACAACTTAACTGTGTTTAAACTAAAGATGACTTGTAAATTGAACTATTAGTATTACGTTGCAATTCTTGAAAGCATGTAACTGCGTACAATCATAATGTCAGATAGCAATAACTGAAACCATTTAACTGCTTGCAAATAAAAGTATAAGTGTTTAATAGAAACACTTGAAACTATTTAACTGAGTAAAAAGAAATGAGTTCTGGGTCGTTTAAAAAGCAATGTACCTACAAATTATTCTCTCAAATGTTATGTATAATATATGAATAAATATGATTTGTCATTAAATAACAATCAAATGTTGATAATATACCATTAGATCAAATAACCTAACTAAACTTCTCTCTCTCTCTCTCTCTCTATATATATATATATATGTGTGTGTGTGTGTGTGTGTGTGTGTGTGTGTGTTTCTCTCTATTTCTGTCTTTCTCTCTCTGTCTCTGTCTCTTTCTTAAATATACAAAGGAGGACAGATTCACATGCACTAAAACACACACACACACACACACACACACACACACATATATATATATATATATATATATAAGTGAAATAAGAGAGAGAAGGGAGAGAGAGAGAGGGAGAGAAGAGAAGATAGGTTTGTGTTCTCCGTTGTCTTTCAATTTTAAACTTAAGGGTATCTATTTTCAAGCCAACTTTCTTGTTTCTAGTTTTAGATTGCAATACGTGAAATCCTTTAACTGTGTGCAAAAATATGAGCTCGAGCGTGTTGAAAAAATAATAATACGTACAAATTATTCACTTAGAAATCATATGCATTTATAAGCAGGATTTGTCATTAATTAACCACCAAGACTGGACATATCATAAAACATCACCAAACAACCAGACCAAACCCAACCAACTAAATATATATATTTATGATCATAGCCGACATTTATCGTTGATTTTTTTAAAACAATATTCAGGTTGATGTTTGGATATAGTGTTATAATACCACATCTGATAATGAAATTCAAATATAAAAGGAAAAAGGCGAAAATTATTGATTCTTGATTCTAAGAATTTTCCCATTTTCTGCATTTAATAAAAGTTAAAACAATTCAGTTTAGCATAAGTAGAGTTTAAATGCCAAAGAAGTTCTGTTTCAAACAATTCATTTTTTTAGAGGTATAAATTTTTGTTTACCGCAGTTAAATATCAAAACATCTTCATTTCAAACAATTCAGTTTAGCATAAGTACGCAGTTTAAATGTCAAAACGGTTCTCTTTCAAACAATTCAGTTTAGCATAAGTATGCAGTTTGTATACTCAGTTAAATGTAAAAACAATTATTTCAAACAATTCATTTGAGCATAATTGCACAGTTTAGTTCTGTTTGAACCATAGACAAGACCCTATCAAATGCTACCACACCTAGCCAGAGCGTATCTAGGAGCAATGGCAATGAAGGGTTACTCCACATTCCCCTAAGCCCCAGCATTACTGGAACCTCACGGTCAGATTGTTTAATGTCATAACCAAGACACTAGTTGGGAGGTGAAGTCTTACTCCTCTGTCGAGATGCAATCAGTGTATTTTGCAGCCCTATCTGACAGGGTCAAATAATGAGAATAAAACGCTATATAAAGGTTGTCAGTTTAGAAATAAATGCTGCAATCCACTTAAAGTAAATTAAGAAAATTTTACATTTCTCTCCAAATTCTGGGACTGTTGAGAATCTTGGAATAAAACTTCTGGAAGAAATGGCAAATTAACAATGGAAACGTTCACTGCTCTGCATCATATAACCAATGCATATTTACAACTGAACAAGAATTGCAAAGTAGAATTGACCTAGATTAGTCAATAACGCCTACTTAGTGGGAATCAGTATATTCTATATATCTATATATATATTTAATTTTTAAACAATCTTCAGGGTGATGCTAATATGCAGCGTTATGCCACATCCGAAAATTATTTTCCTAGAAAAAAAAAAGGAACGGAAAAATGAGAAAATCATTAACGATTTTGACGATTCTAGAACGCTCAGCATTTTCTCATTTTTTTTGTTTAATGTAAATACATATATATTTGGTTTGTTTGGAAATACATTTTGGATGTATCATTATATCATCTCATAATATCTTCGACCTCAACGTTAACTGTTGTTTTATTATCATCACAGCCTCTTTCATCTCTTCAATTGTCTCATAACGACAGCTTCTGAGCTTAGGGAATAACCAAAAGTCACTGGAAGAAAGATCTAGACTATATGGAGGGTGACCAACTGTCTTAATACCCATCTTGGTCAAATAAGCTGTGAGTAGATTGGAGTTGTGGACTGGTGCATTGTCTAGGTGGAAATGCAACTGACGATTTGAAGAGTGCTGGCCTCTTCTAACGGAACCTCTTCATGAACTCCATTAAAACCACAACATAATATTCCCACTTGACTGTCTGTCCAGTTGAAACCCTGTGCATGTAGATCATGCCAGTGCTGTCAAAAAGAGGGATCATCAAAAGTTTGTTGGTGGATTTGCTCTTTCTGGCCTTCTTGTGTCTGGGAGAGCCAGCGTGCTTCCACTGGGAACTTTGTCTCTTGGTCTCTGGGTCATAGTAGTAGATCCAGCTTTCAGCGCATGACATTTTTCCAAGTTTAAAACAGAATTTTATTGGATATCGTTCTTCCTCGCGTCCCGATTGTATTTTTGAAATTCACCAGCTGTGACAATCAGGCTTCAGTAGGGTGCATTCCAATTTCTGTCGTAGCTGTTCATTTGAACCTGAAATCACAAAGATGGGTCAGCCATCTCATAAGATGTATAGCAATAACATACAGAATTTTCAAGTGTCTACGACAATTTTAAAATCCTGTACAAAAAAAAAAAATCTTGAAACCTATTGAATGCATCACGTATATATATATATATATATATATATATATATATATATAATATTCTGGTTTACTACAGCTGTTACACGTGATTTTGGCTTCTCAAATGATGTGTACACATACATAGAGACGTATATATTTTCTTGCATACAAATATTCACTCATGCGTACACACATATGTTGACACATACGTAAACACACTCGGCTGGGACTCTGCAGAGGAGTAAGACTAACCTCCCAATAGGTGTCCTTTTTATGACACTATAACATCTGATGTTGAGATTCCAGTTATGCTGGATCTTTGGAGAATGCGGAGTAACCCTTCATAGACATCGGTCCGTGGTCCACCCTGGCCCGGAGTGGTATCACCTTATAGGTCCTATCTATGGGTCAAATTCAACTGAACTGCGTACTTACGCTAAATGGAATTACTTGAAATAGAACTATTTTGACATTGTGCGTGGACAAAAACTATACTTATACTAAACTGAATCGTTTGAATTAAAACTTTTTAAACTGAATAGCTTGAAATAGAAATGTTTTTGACAATTAATCTACGTAAATGTTGGTGACCTTAGTCGAGGGAGTTCCGAAGGATCCCTTTCCTATAGCTACTACACTGAGATGTAGGGGAGGTTGTTACTCCATTCACTGGATTGCTCCACTTTATCCATGATTCTTACCTTATAATGCTGAGTTTTAAGCAAGGCGGTATCAAGTACCATTTTTTATGTCTTTGGTATGACTCGGACCACTGGTGAACACTCTATTCATCAGGCCAAACCGTGTAATTTTTCTTAACTGAATTGTTTGAAATAGAATTGATTACTTGTATAAAAATGGATAAGTCATAAAGCTCAAACAAGTAACCAACAAATACATATGTACTCACGCATTTTCCTTCATACGTACATAGTCATTATTTATGCATAAACATGCACATTTACCGACACGTACGCATACACCCTCACACAAACGTATACAAGTACAGATTCGCACATACGTACACACAAACATTTGCAAATTTGTACACTCACATACACACACACACACACACACACACACACGTATATATATACGAGGTGCTTTCAATAGGTTTCCAGCGTTTTTTGTACAGGATTTTAAAATCGGCGTAGACTCATGAAAATCTAGTATGTTATTGCTATACATCTTATGAGATGACTGATTAGTTTTTATGATTTCAGATTCAAAGGAACAGCTACAGCAGCAATTGGAATACATCCTACAAAAACCTTATTGTCACAGCTGGTGAATTTCAAAAATGCAATTTGACACTTTAGAAGAATGATATGCAATAAAATTCTATTTTAGGATTTGAAAAAATGCCACAGAAACGTATGGAATGCTTTAGACTGCTTTTCGACCATCTTGCGTGAATCAAGTATCAGTTTGGCGTAAGAGATTCAAGGAAGGCAGGGTGTTTGTGAGGGATGATGAGAGGTTTGGGAAGAGTAAAGAAGTCAGAACACCAGAGGAAGATGCGGAAGATTTGCGTGAAGTTTGTCCCAAGGGTACTCAGAGAAGATCAAAAAGAAAGTCGTTGTCATGACAGCAGGGAGATGATCGAGTTGATCAATTCAGATCCCTCGGTTCTTGATGCTCTGGTGACGTGAGATAAAAGCTGGATCTAATGCTATGACCCAGAGACCAAAAGACAGAGTTCCCAGTGGAAGCATGCTGGCTCTCCCAGACACAAGAAGGCCAGACAGAGCAAATCCACCCACAAACTTTTGATGATTCCTTTTGTTGACTGCACTGGCATGATCTACAAGCACTGGCTCCCACTGGACAGACAGTGAACAAGGAATTCTATGTTGAGGTTTTAAGGGAGCTCAGGAAGAGGTTCCGTCAGAAAAGGCCAGCACTCTTCAAATCGGGTCAGTGGCATTTCCATCAGGACAGTGCACCAGTCCATAACTTCGATCTTGTCACAGTCTATTTGACCAATTTGGGCATCAAGACAGTTCCTCACCCTCCCTATAGTCCAGACCTTGCTCCCAGTGACTTTTGGTTATTCCCTAAGCTCAAGGAAAAACTTTGAGGCTGTCTTTATGAAACAATTGAGGAGATGAAAGAGACTAAGGTCATTGACGCCCTCACGCAAGAGGACTTGCATGGGACCTTCCAGAAGTTGTTGGAACGGTACAAGTGCATTGCAGCCGGAGGAGATTACTTCGAAGTGGACTAGTGTTTCATGTGTGTATTATCAATAAAATTCCCCGTACGAAAAAAGTCTGGAAACTTATTATACGACTCTCTTATATATATTGTCATCCACAGACTGCTTCGTAGTATCACAACTCTTCAGTGGAGCTAGACACGCAGAACGCTACGAGGTAGGACCGAAACCCGCCTAACTTTACGCTAGACATGGAATCTAACCGCTCAGCCATTTCGGTGACATATATCAGCCCGGGAATTATAGTACATATGTATTAGCTTCCGTGTGTTTACATTTTGCGCTATAGGATTCCTGAGTGCTCAGTTCGTTAGAAAAGTTTTCCGATACCTTAGGGCAGCCGTTAATTCCTTCGCCAGAGTGCTTAACCCCCGGCAGGGGAACGTTACTATATTGTCAACCACTGACAGACTGTTTCGTTGTATCCAAACTCTTCACTGGGGCTAGACACGCAGGAAGCTACAAGGTAGCATCGAAATCCGCCTACCTTTACGCTACACATTATTTCTAACTGCTCAGCCATTTCGGCGAAATACGTCAGACAAAACTCATTGGACCCGATCTTGCTGTATCATCTTCTACGTTTTTTTTTTTTTCAGTGGCCACTTCGAACTACATTTCTCTCCTCTTTTGTTTCTCTCTCGTTTTTAATTTTCTTGTTTGGTTTTAGGTTTTCACCCATCAGCCTATTGAGAGCAGTTTGTTACTTAGTGTTCCACAATTTAGTAAGTAGGTTACAAGTTGTTGTAGTTTCTCACGGGAGAAAAAAAATTCGAATGATAGAATTCTACAACAATTTCGTTTGAGGGTAAATGCCATGAGACAAAATATGGCTATTTGATTTTGTAAACTTCCTCATCCCGTCTGATTTACTTCCAAACTTCAATAGTATTTATATATATATATATATATATATATATATATATATATATATATATATATATATATATATATATATGTGTGTGTGTGTGTGTGTGTGTGTGTGTGTGTGTGTGTGTTTGAAAAGAAAAATAACATTTTTTCTTATTCCCTGCTCAATATCCGAGAAGGATCCTCTTATACCGTGTAAAATTTTAATAGATTTTTTGAAACGTTTAAAAAAGTCATTGGTTCATTAAATCAGATCTTTGCATAACTGATAGTTACCAGAATTGTATACTATTCTCTTGCGGAGAAGTTTATATATATATATATATATATATATATATATATATATATATAATGTGGCAAGAAAAACACCTAAAAATTGCTCGTTGCTACTATGACAGCGCCTGTCTAAAACACAAAATATTTGAATTTTAAACTCAAATCCGTTAAATGTTGGTTTCATGTGGATCAATTAATCATCAGGAGGAAATATAAAAATAAGTCTAATTAATTGCATTTTTAGTATGAGATATTCATCAGGTGATAAGACTTTAGTTTACAAGACGACAAAAGATGTAGAGATTAAAGCGGATCAAATAAAGGAAAAATATGGAATCAGTCATATCAAATACAACACAGATAGAATTTATCAATATGCCCTCACTTTCATATCAACTCAGTTTCTTTGGTTCCGATTTTTGTTTATTTTCTTCTCGTTTTTATTTTCCTGAAATGATGACATGTTGGGCGATAATACTTCTTACTACAAATATCATGGCCTATTTTATACGCTCTATATTCTTTCACAATATCTCAATTTACAATGAGAGATTAGTCAGATTCATTATTTTATAATCCATGAATGATCGGATAATTTTCTCATATTGCCATCTGATGAGATAGTGATCCATGTGAAACTTCAAGTAACAGAATTTAAGAGTTTATAATTTACATAGCCGAGAAACTGGCAGTCACTTAACAACGTTAATTCTGTATCTATATAATTCTAATGTACAGATATACAAACTGTTTTTGAGATAGAGGACTCTTAATTTATGAATATAACAAACCATACTATTGCTAATAATAAATACTTCAGGGAAAAAAATCTGCGTATTCAATGCATTTCTTAGAAAAAACACCTTAAAAGATTAAAATATTCTATTTTTTACAGTAAGAGATAAAAATTCAATATCTACAGTTTATTTGGTTTTATCTTAATAAAAAATACGCACTTACCTGTAAACAGTTATCATACAACTGCATTATATTTTGTTATTATAAATCTACCACCTGCCTTAATTACCGCTTTACAATCTTTTGGCATTCTTTTCAAGAGGTTTTGAAAGAGGTACATGGCAAACATTATCAAGCATACCTCAAGAACTAAGAAAGTTATATTTTCTTTTATTCTTGTTGAATTCTCTTATTTAAGTCATTCCATACCACATCAAATAAAAGTGAGGTCTGGAGATCGAGGCAACCAAGTTATAATTTCCAAAATGTTATTCCTTTTCTTTTTACTCGAGGTAATTTTGACATCATTTACAAGAATGACTTAGGATTGTTGTTTTGTTGAATAGTATTTTTCTCCAATTTTGCGTAAACCATAGCGTATTGTATGACTTTGCAAAATATTGCAAAATATCCCTATTCTTTTTATATCTTGCTGAATATTAAACAGGAGCAGTCCCCGCAGCACTCTGGCTAACGAGCTGGACTGCAATGTCATAATAAACGAGTTCTTCTTCTGCCTTCTCTTCTAGACAAGTACCCTTCGTAAAGGTATGACCTTCTGATCCTCCCTAGCAAAATATTAATTAGTACCGCTATAGTTCTTCTCAAATAATGGATATTGCATTACATAACTCACAAAGATTAATCTGCCATTATCAGTGAAACCAAACCAGACAAAATACTATAGAATATTATACAAAGGAACTAATCAAATTGTAACCTTCTCGACTTCTTCAAATGCACCCGGAAATGCCAAATTGTTCCTCAAGTTACAAAAATATTTCAAACCTTTTAACTCACCATAGAATATATATATATATATATATATATATATATATATATATATATATATATATATAGTTGTAATATTTCGAAACATTCGGATAGTTGGCTTCTTTTCCATATAAGCAGGTTACTTTTTGATCAGCAGTCTGCGATCTTTGATTATATCAAGGAATTTTTTTTATCTTTTTAAATGCTTTTGAAAATCCAGCATATATTTACGTGCAATATTTGATATCATGTTAAAGATAATTCAATCGGTTTTAATGAAATTCGTGAATGTTCACGTTGCTTTTAGTAAATAATTTTACATGAGCTAACTTTCACTGGAATTTGTAAAGGACAATTTAATTGAATTTAACTGAATATCAAAGTTGTTTTTATTTTCAAAAATTGACAAAATGTTCTGTGGTGAATTTATAGACAATAATTTCTTTGCTCTTTTCTCTGAATCCTCCTTCAATTTATGCTGTTGAATATATATATGTAGTTATCAAGTCCTTCTGCAAGAGCAGGATATGGCAATTTTTAAGAGAAATTTAACAGGTTTGAATTCAGAATTTTCCTTCTGTACCAGCAGCGATACCAAAATTAAATCTAAAATAATTAGGGTAATAATTAATCATAGGAATTATTTTATTGATAATTGATTATATCAATTATTTTATTTTTTAGTTTGGGTAGGCTGTAGACTGGTTAAAAATCTTTGAGTGTGAGGGTTGTGCCTCACAAAGGTCAAACCCGTACACAGGTGATGACCATATTCAAACAGCTCGTGTCAAAATAACGGTGGGGAAGGCAGGATATGGATAATGATTAAAAAATCAGGACGTGTCCACTGGCGTGGGGAAATCAAAGTTAATGACACGTGTTCCAATAGGATTTGCTGATTCAATAATTAAGAATATATTATATAAGAAAAGATAATTTTAGATTTAGGAGCAGTTGAGAGTTAAAACCTAAAGAGAATAATTGGGTTAGACGTTGGTTGAAGGGGTACAAGCGAGATACGTTCATATAATTTAATAGTATTTTTCTCTCTCTCGTGTTTGCATCGAATAGCTAGAACTGGGGACTACATAAAGACTTTTTCGTATATCTAAATAACAGAGTGGCATCATTTTTTTCGAAATTATGATATTAATACGGTCCATCGTGTTACACAAAGAGCATTGTCTACCCTACTATTTACCCATTGTTCGATGGAAAATTGTTGGATTCATACCTTTCCCAAATGTATTAGCCCCATGTGAAATGCTAACCATCTCGTGTATGGTTTGAACTCAGGTCACCGTGTTGCCCATTGGGATGGGACAGTAAAAAACGCCGACCTTATCTCTGCAGAGGATAAGCCCCTCCAGGGAGTATACTGGATACAATACGGAACTATTAGTGTTAGAATGCTATACTTGGAACCATTTAACAG
Source organism: Sepioteuthis lessoniana (assembly GCA_963585895.1). Taxonomy (NCBI): domain Eukaryota; kingdom Metazoa; phylum Mollusca; class Cephalopoda; order Myopsida; family Loliginidae; genus Sepioteuthis; species Sepioteuthis lessoniana. Next base: position 53,282,509 of record OY757910.1, on the reverse strand, counting down.
TGTGCAAACAATGTTACCTTAAAACTTAACGCTTATTAATCAGGTATATATGTTGTATTTTGACCTTTTGACCCGGCCAAAAATGCCATTCCAAGGTGATGCACCGGAAGGAGGTGACACATTCTAATGGCAGTTAGGAGAGGAAATCGCGTGGGCGGAAATTGGCTGATGAAATGGGAAGAGCTAAAAATTCCCATGGTACACTCATAGACTGATGCACCGGAAGAGACTGACCAGTGAATTGCATGACAGTTATTTCCGCTTGATGACGATCAAACATGCGATTTCGAAGATCGAGTGGGCGTTGAACCATTATATAACTCAGTTGAGTTCGAGTCCAAGAGGAAGTCGGAGTTGCCAGTAGAGTTCCAGAGAGTTGGAGACGAGTTGTGGTAGGGAAAGCCACACCAAACCGAGGGGGGGCCTCGAGAACCCCGATGGAGTTTGGGGTCCAGAGAAGATGCTGATAAGATTCAGTAAAGAAAGCCAGCATCCAGCAAAGTGGGCCCTAGGCCTCCGGTTGAGCAGCCCAAGAGAACAAGAAAGACACAACGTGACGGTCATAACATTACAGTTTATGTTCGGTCTCCAGCTCCCTCTCACAGTAAAACCCCACACAACCTTTTCGATCCCTTGCAATAAAGGGAGAGGTATATATTTTTATAAAGAAGTCTTCCTGCGTCTGTCTTTATCATGCGTGCGTCTGTTGTTCATTGCGTCAGTATGTATCCAGCATATATTACTGCATGAATCAGCAGATGACAATATATATATACATATATATATAGTCATCCACAGATAGATCTGTTTCATTCTATCAGAACTCATCAGTGTGGCTAGACATATTAGCTTCCCGTAGCTGGGATCGAAACGCGGTTGACACAAACGTCAATCCAAACCTCTATCACTCAGCCATGAGGAACTAGTAGCGGCGAAGTAAATTTTAAGCGGTTATGAATCACAATTACTATTGTTTACATACATCTGCTTAACAGCTACCAAGACCTCAATTCATATATGAAGAGACTTGCAATAAACGCTAATGGCAACGCGATTACTTCATTCGCTTAGAGAACTCAACCCTACGAGGTAGGGGAATATCTATCTATCTATCTATCTATATATATATATATATATATATAAATTCAATGTATATATATATATATATATATATATATATATATATATATATATATATATATATGAATTCAATTTACATGTATGAGCCAGATTTGACAATTAAGTAACCTCTAAGGATTGATAGGCTATAAAACACAAACAAAAAATCAAGCAACCTCGTGTCCTCGTTTTGATTTCCTACGACGGTACCTAATAAACCATGAACACTTCCATATTGGTTTATTGTAAATATGCTTACTGCTTTTAACACGTACGCACAACACATATCCCTGTCTATGGAGCAGTGGTTAGCGAATTAAACTAGCAAATTATTGTTTAGGAATTCGATGAAGAGGCATGATTAAACACGGCTATTGGGAATAAGTTATAAATGAAAAAGATCAGCGTCTGCCATTTATCCAAAATCCTCTTCAAATCGTCCAGTGCAATTAAAAAATAATAAAGCAATTCTGGAAAAATGCTTTATATATGATCAGAAACCTACATTACATTATTAAATAGAATATTTGAACCAGTAAAAATATCTTTTTATTGGCAAATATTGCAGGGACCACTGTAGACAATGTACAGGAGAATCCCTAGCAATTTTCTAGTAGAATAATTTTTTAAATTGTTATCTTGAATCCATATTTTAAATCTATTTCATTGGTTCTGAGCTGTCTGAAAAACAAACCCCAACAAAAACAAAAAAAATAAAAATTCTAAACGACAAAGAATGACTATATAGGTACCTGCAAGTGTTGTTGGCAATTCAGTTTGTTTATTCTGGAGTAATCTTCGTTTTTTAACACTCTAATCAAATGATTTGAAGAAACGTTCATGTATTTTGTATAGCACTTTATATATGAATGCCTCATTTAACCTACCCATTCCCATATATATATATATATATATATATATATATAAGAATGGGTAGTTTAAATGAGGCATTCATATATAAAGTACATGTATATATATATATATATATATATATATATATATAAGAGAGAGAGAGAGAGAGAAAGAAAGAGAGAGAGTTGGGGAGAGAGAGAGAGAGCGTAAACTGAAACATCAACGCACACTTCTTTAGTCTTCTGTGAGAAGCAGTTTCCTGGTTTGCTAAATGAGGTTTGTTGTGTAATACATACACACACACACACACACACACACACATATATATATATATATATATATATATATATATGTGTGTGTGTGTGTGTGTGTGTGTGTGTGTGTATAACGATAATAATAAGTGTTGAAAAAAATAAAAATACTCATATGTCGTGTGATGATAGTGTTAAAAATAGATTAAACTAGGATAAGAAAAAAGCGAATAATCTTTTAGTATATATATATATTTATATATATATACTTTTTTTTCTTTTTTTTTTTTTGTATGCCAAATATAATACAAGTAGTACATGTAAACTGTTTTTAGGGTAAAAACAACCCTGATTTCTTTTTACTTCGAAGTTAACCTGGTTGCTGAAATTTCCGGGTAATGAGTGAAATCTATTCAGATTGATTGATTGATTGATTGGTTGATACAATGATTGAATTAATCGGTATTTTAACTCGCCTGGGATCGTTTTTTTTTACGAACAAATTTATATTTTGTGGGGCTGTTTCTTAGATTCTTCTTTTTTTGCATATTATCCTATTAAATACAAATTATTTATAAACATATTTACTTGAATCATAAATGGGAAGTTAACAGTTGTAACCTCGCTGGGTCAGCATGGAGCCAGGATAATGGCAATGATAGGATTCTTTACATTCTCAGACTTGTAAAGCTGGACCTTCCCAATCAAGAACAGTTTAGTATTATATCCAAGAAAAAAAATTAGATCGAGATAATCCACAGATAAAATATAGGAACAAATGATCAATTCCCAAGTCAGAACTTAAATAGGGAAAAGATTTTTAATGTTTCGTACTTTCTGTTCAATACCCATCCAAGCACCTCTTGTAGGTTTTTTTTAAAAATGAGTCTCTTTGATAAATTTCAACACAAACCTATGATTATATACAAATTGTTTATCGAAAATTTTAAGCTCTCAGATAAGGTTTTAATATCTAACAATTTCTAAATAGAATTCTCTTTTCAGCCAAAGACAGATGAAAAAAAAAAAAACTAAAAAAGAATCATGCATATGAAATCATAATATATTAACCCAACTTCCCACAAGGAGCATGGTGTGAAACAAGGTTAATTTTTATGCGAAGAACAGTTGGCATGAATTCAGATATTTCTTTCTACTACAACGGTTGCAATATCGAAGCTAAGGAGCCTCGGCAACCCAGCCCTTCACTAATATGGATTCATGATTTCCCCCAGTGCATTGGCTAAAAAGGGAAACGGAAAAATATCGTCCAGGTTTTGAATACATCGCCTCGAATTATTTTACTTCGACGATAACATGTACGCATGCGCGTGAAATTTTAACATGAATAGGATTATAGAATACAGAGCGTTTATTATATTTAAGTTACTTTTTTCTAAACTGACTAAAAAAATAATGTTTTTCAATTTTTGGTCGAATTTTTAACTTGAGTTTTGCGTCTTGATATCTTCCCTCTTGTTATTTTACAAACATACATTTTTAAAAAATCCTGCGGCAACAATAGCTGCAACAAATTCCATATCTTATAACGATAGTTACTCATCAAAAAGAATAAAAAGTTTTCATATGTACCCTGTGACCTACTATATACCAAGCATAATCTGCAACGAAAAAAATCCAATACCACAAATTTTAAACAAAATTCTTAAACTTGTATCAGATACTTCGGAAAAAATTCTATAGATACAGGAGAAACCATGATATGATTCGTATTTATCGATACCATCATTTGCGTAGAAAATAGTTTTAGTTTATTTTATGATTTTGAAAAAGTCGTCATCGGAATTTCTTAATCGTGAATTTTTTGTATTTTTTTGTTTTTCTTTTTTTCCTGAATGAATATTTTTATTGCCTCCCTACCTACATATTTAAACCTATATAAATTTCAGTCGATTCAGTGTCCTATATTAATCTGGCTATATATGTTCTTGTGTACCATTCGCTTCGGATTTCATCTATTTTTCTTTTTATCAATCTATTTATATATCTATCATACTATTTATATATCTCTCTCTTTCTCTCTCTCTCTCTATATATATATATATATATATATATATATATAGAGAGAGAGAGAGAGAGAGCGGAAAGTTTTTATAATATAACTCACAATCAAGGTATCGTTTTAAGAAAACACACACACACACACACACACACACACACACACACACACACACATACATATATATATATATATATATATATATATATATATATAAGTATGCAGATGAAGAAGTTATTCCTCTCTCCCTCTGTCTCAACTTCTCTCGCTTTATCTTATATATATATATATATATATATATCGTGAACTCCGTGATATCAGCACAGATTGAATATATATATATATATATATATATATATATATATATATATATATATATATATATATATATATATATATAAGAGAGAGAGAAAGAGACTTTGTGTGCGAGAGGGTGAGACAGACAAACAGAGACAGAGTGAGAGTGAAAGTCTTAAATTTTGGCCAGCAATCATGTTGTCTTTTTAAGAAAATGTCAGTGTGCCCGTGTATGTGTTTTTGAGTGTCTAATGTGTATGTGTGGATGGAATCAAGTTTCAAAGAATATTGCAGTGAGAAAGAAACACAAAATACATTTCTTTCTTCGTTTAAACGCTGCCGTGATAATTTAAGGTAAACAAACACATTTTTCTAGTTTTCCCTTATTTTTGCTTTAATCAACCTCTATTTACGGTGTATAAAAATGGAATGAAAAATTAAGAAGATAGTTTTCATGATGCTTCCCCAGTTCATTTCAAAGTACACCCGGCGTGGTAAAGTTCTTAGTTTACGCAGGATGTCTAAGCAATAAATTTATTTGTTGATTCAAGTTTTCTTCTTTCGTTTTTAAGCATGAATGTTGATTTTTAAAGGAAGTATATTGCAATCGATTATATGTAGTTAAATCAATTCTAAATTTAGAAAAAAAAAAACAAGAAAAACATGACAAGGACAACATTTCAGTGTTTCTATTACTCATATAAGAGATTAGCAAAAAAAAAAAGGCGATGTAGTTTTCATTGCTTGTGAATCAAACTAATAGATCGATATATGTAGCTCATCTAACTCATAAAGGATATCTAAAGAAGTTTTCAGCTATAGTATATATATATATATATATATATATATGGTGGGGTGTTTGTGTGTGTGTGTGTGTGTGTGTGTGTGTGTATGTGTGGCTGAGTGTGTGTGGCTGGGTGTGTGTGTGTGTGTGTATGGGTTCCAACACGGGTCTGTGTATGTAATAGTGGATAGAAAGATTGATAAACTGTCAGATATATAGTTAGATATACGCATGAATATAAAAATACGTCGAATGGAAGATGCAGAGATTGATGAATATGTATATATAGATATATATACACGAGGGGCCTTCATTAAGTTTCTGGACCTTTTTTCGTATGGGTACTTTTATTGATAGTACACACATGAAACTCTAGTCCCTTTCGAAGTAATAACCTCCGGCTGCAATGCACTTGTTGTACCGTTCCAACAACGTCTGGAAGGCCCCATGGATGTCCTCTTATGTGAGCGTCTCAGCCTCTTTCATCTCTTCAATTGTCTCATAATGACAGCCTTTAAGTTTTTCCTTGAGCTTAGGGAATAAGAGAAATAGAGAGATTGAGAGAGAGAGAGAGAGAGAGAGAGAGAGAGAGAGAGAGAGAGAGAGAGAGAGAGAGAGAGAGAGAGAGAGAGAGAGAGAGAGAGAAAGCGAGAGAAGAAAAGAGAGAAAAAGACTGAATATTAGGTTTCCACGTCTTTTTCATGTAACCGATTTATTCGAAAATCGAATATTTGTACATAAAAAAAGTATCCCTTTGTTTGCTTATTGGTGAAAGAAAAGTTAATTCTGAAATAATTCGTTTACCGGATGCTGAGCTATAGGTACTTTTGGGGGGGTGCATTTACCAACCACTCCGTACGAGATGGATCTAACTCAAGATTAACAATTCAAGCGGAGTTTAACAGGTATAATAAGTTTTTTCATTCTCCCAGATTGGTTGCTATAACAAGGTTAAATAAACTAGACTATCTGGATTTGAAGTCGAGTTACCATGTTAATTTTCAGCGACAGTAACAATTACACCACGGGAACCTGCGATCGTCTGGCGTATCCAAAGAAAAAAAAACTCTCATATCTCATATCTCAGTGTCAAAATTACAGACTGTAATAAGGAGTACTTTAATGCTTTATTGTTAAAGGATAGAAAATAGGTGAAAGATAAAGAAACTAGACGAAAAATTATATATATCTACGTGTGTGTGTGTGTCTGTGTCTGTGTCTGTTGGGGTGTGTTTGTCATCACTCTTTCAATAAAGTTGGAGACGTGGCATTTGCAGTCATATTTAAAATGAACCATACATTAAAATTTACGAATACGAGAAAGAGATCTTAAACCAAACTGAAAAATAACCGGAAGACAATTAAGTGATCATGAAAATATTTGTAGCAGCCGATAAATCTTGTAAAGTATATAAAGTAGAGGCAGAAGTATATAAATAAAAAAAAGCAACTTAATCAATGAAGAAGTGACACATTTTAACAAAAAATGGCGTCTAATTACGTAAAGAGAAATTCTAATATAAAAACCCAAAACAAACAAACAAACAGACAAATAAATAAAATATGGACAATTGGGGCTGATGTATGAGAAGAAACGCCAGCCTTAACATCACTGAAAGACCATAAGAAAGATTTCGAAAAAGCTCTTTCATATAGACTAATGAAACCGACAAAAATCCAATCCGAAAAATAAGTAGAAATATGCTTGACCTAGATCACAATATTATTCGTGAAGCAGTGCAATTAAAACATTGAAAAACACTTGATCAGTTATCGACTAGTTTATTAACTATCAATTGAGATGAATGCATGTCCATTTAATCCAACATAAAAGATTTCTACCGCTTAATAGAAAATAAATGTAGTATATAGCTTTAAACATGGTATGCATATATCGAACGATTTCTGAAGAGCAAATTAACATTATTGAACGGTGCCATAAAACGAGAATATTTCATAAGTAGGTTGTTAGGATTTAAAAAAAAAGAAGATTAATAAGAGAGGGAAGTATTTTACATTTACATGGTTAGCGCTAAAATATGCGAACTGGTGGGTAGATTCCTAGATTTGGTTTGGTTTGGTTTCTTTGTTTAATGGCACATCAATCTTTGTAGATTATTTTAATGCCAAAGCTATTCTCCTAGAATAACAGTAGTTATACTATTTAACCCATAGCTCGGAGGATAAGGGGGTTCATAACTTTCCCAAGGGTATTTGCCCGAAAGTGAACGTAATAGCGCAACTGGAGTACGAACTCGCGTTCTACGATTCCGCAGTCCATCGCTTTAACCATTACACCACGAGGACACACCCGGTAGATTCCTAGTATCAGAATTTAATAATATAGTCGATAGGAATGAGGTGGGATATAGAATAATTCTTGTGAAGAACTTAAATGGAAGGAAAAAAGAAAGAAAGAAAGAGATTTTGATAACATTTTTCATAGAATCAGGCTTAAAATCAAAACATATTTGAAAATGTTAGATTTGGCTGATGTTACAATTAACCTCCAGACGACTAAAGTTTTTCCATGTTGAAAACGAAATAACTTTATAAACACGTTATTCAACCATTCGTGGACCGTCATCATCATCATCATGTCGTGCGGCTAGCACGGATATCCCTGACCCTCTCTCCCCACGTCTCCATATCATTCATCACCTCCGGCAGGTCTCCAGGGTTACATCCCGTATCATCACATAGCTGCTGTATGAATGTTCGAGCTGGCCGTCCTGCTTTTGATTGGCCATATGCGGGGGTCCACAGGAGTACATCACTTACGATCTCGTCCTTGCTTACTTAGATATATAATCAAAATGCATATCGAAATAATTATCTTTCAACAAAAACAATAGATAAATCATCAATGAAAAAGGAATTAAAGAATATTAAAATGCAATGAAAATAGCAGATATACCGGAAATCCCCATCAATGAAAATGAAAACGAAACTCTGAATGATGAAGAATGATAAGAGAAAACGAAATATGATCTGGTTTATCGCTCATTCAACAGTGTTGTAAAAACCAAAGTAGGGAGTGAATTTGTAATGAAAAAAAAAGGGGATCGGAACTCCTTCTCGCCAACTCTGCTACTCGCACAAACTCTCAGAATAACACGATTCTGCAACTCACACCAACTCCTCTTAACTCAATGTCTGCTCTCCGCGCTCAGAATAAGCCTGTCCTCGCCAATTTGATCGTTTTATAGCCTCTTTTTCTCCTCATGTGCAAATTAATGCTATTTGTATATAAGGAGTCCACAAACTCACATTCTTCTTTTTTCTTTTCCCGACGGTCAAACGCAGACGCGATGTGAGTAATTTATTCTGTTACATTTTAGACAACAGAATTCTATACAAAAATTCTGTTAAATTGCTGATAATATGCTGCAATAAATAAATAAAGAAATAAATAAACAGATAACTAAATAAAACATAATACTGAAAAATGGAAACAGAAACAATATCCTTCTATATAATTGCAAATATAAGAACGCGTATCAAGTCAATGTTTAATGATTGACCGAACATGTTTACTGAGTGACCGTAAGAACTTAAGATGGACGCATGGAAAAGCCAGCGAATAGCCTTAAAAAGGCAAATTTGACTGTCAGAAAAAATATTTGAAAAAAGATATTATACTGACAGCGCAACATTATCTCAATATATAGAGGAATAAAAGAAATTTCAAAACATCCATAATCAGATGGAAGATTTATAAATGCCTGGAGAGTGTGAGATAAGTTCAAGAAGCTCTAAGTTTGGGGTAAAAATTAAAATCATCTCTTCCTCGAAAAGATTATCACTTACATTAGAAACTGGAACTCATAATTAGACGAAGACACTTTAAATTTATCATAGAGGACAAAGGCGGGTGTAATGGTTAAATCGATGGACTGCAGAATCGTAGTTAGTGAGTTCAAACTCAAGTCGCGCTATTGCGTTCACTTTCTGGCAAATATCCTTGGGAAAGGTACGAACAACCTTATCTTCCCGGCTATGGATTGAATAGTACCGCTAGTGTTCTTCTGGGAGAATAGCATTGGCATTGAATAACTTACAAAGGTTGATATGCTATTAAACAAAGAAACCAAACTTAGAATACAGGGTAAATGATTTTTGTGTGGCATCTTATTTATTTGCAAGGAAATCGTTCTACAAGTTCGATAAGGTTCGGTGTACTTATGAAGATGACATAATTTGAGTCGAAGTTATTTTTTCTTCAATCGAAGCCTTCAAACGTTGAAAAGTTTATCTCAACAATACACAATCACATGAGCACATTTACGTATTTGGAATTGTAATTTTTGTAACAAAAGTTCAAAGGGACCCAATCGATCCCTTGTGAAATGAAATTGATGAAAGAGAAAGAGTTATTTTATTTTATTCTTAATAAAATTGTCTAGATTTGTTAACAGATAAAGTGAATCGCTTCAAAGGTATACATTTAAAAAATACCCTTTACGTAATGATTTGGACCTCAATGGAAATTCCCTTAAATAAATTATAAAAACTACCGTTGAAAAATGCGTCATGGTGCAGAAAACAGGTTCCGATTTACCAAGAGTGTCTGATCAAATAACTTTCTCCAAATAAATTGACATGAGTAATAAATAGAATTGACAACTCCCAGGCCTTTCCATTTGGCTCAAAAATAAAAAATAAAAATATTTTACGAAATTAAGGATGCACTTTATTATAAAGCATGGCCTGACAGTTAGAAGTTAGAGCTCAGAAAAAATCCTGGGCTTAAAATCCTGATTTTCAAAGTAAGCAGATAGATCCTTCAAATTTGGCGCAGCACAGTCTCTCTTATCTATTTTCCCTTACTCAGTCAGCTATGTGCTAGAGGAAGTTAATCTTAGAAAACAGCGATGATAGATTTCCCTATCTGGCAAGTATCATTAATTTTATTGCATTTTTACAGCTTCTTTTCTAATAAAATTTCCATTTAAAGCTAATTGATTTGATTTTAAATCAGTTTTTCTTTCCCAGGGGCATAAAGTCGGTCATGGGTTTACTTAACACATGACACAAGATGGAATCCTTGCCATCTTTATCTTTTATTTTTGATTTACTCTATCGCTTCACCACTTAGACGAAACTCTAAGTGCCAACAAAGTAGTTTGATAATTGGATTAACACATTGCTCCTGAGAGAAGGCAAGGTAAATTTTAAGTTTGCAAAGAGAGCCAATCTATTCACTATTATTATTTTGCATCATTATGACAAGGAGGCGCCCGTGGTGAAATGGTTATCGTCGAAGGATATGGACACGGCGACACGTGTTCAAATCCTGACTGATTGCATTCACATGGTACTCATACCCTTGGGAAAGGTATGAATCCAATTATTCTCCCTCCAGCTATGGGTAAATAGTAGGGCAGACTAGGTTCTTCAGCCTTGGTGAAGCAACTAGTCTAGGAGAAGGAAAACTCTGAATTCAAATCTGTTAAACTCCGCTTAAAAATTCACCTTATGTCATATCCTGCCCGAGCGGAGGGGTTGGGTAAATAGGATCATTTTAACATAGTTTCCTTTAATTCTCGTTTGAAATTTGCAGGAGTTTATTTTTCGACGAAACCTGCTGATTAGATTAGGTTAGACTGTATATATTTCAGAAAAAAATATTCCAAAAAAGACAGCAGAAAAAACAAAATCAAAAATATAATGGACTTAAAACCTGACCTGTAAAGTTTGATTAGGAGAAAAGGAAAGAAAATAAGACTAAAAATACTATAAGCAGAAAGAATAAAGAACAGAAAAAAAGAAGTTGCTTAAAAAAGCAGGAAATGAAATGAATAAATCAGACCTGCAATGTTCGGTACAATGAAAACAAAAGAAAATAAGAAGTAAAAATCTAAACAGAGGAATGAATAAAGGAAAGAAGAGATGTTGGTCTAAAAAAAAAAAGAAATTATATAAATTTAGGAAAAATGGCTGAATGCATTAAATCGTAAAAAAGGTGGGAAAAGAACAAAAGGGAATGAGAACAAGTGGACGAAAAAAATTAAAATGGTGGAAGAAAAAGTTAGAAAGAACAAAAAAGTTAAGGGACTGGTTGAAAAATGGAAATTGACAAATGCTAAAGAAAAAGAAATATATACGATCAACTGATGAATCAAAGGTTTGGTCGAGAAAAGAGAATTAGAATTAGTCAGAAGAAATGGAATCGCGGGAATATGGAAGGATAAAAATGCCAGTCAGAAAAAAAAAATTCCTGAAGTTAAGGGTCGATTGTAAATAAGGAACAGAATATGACTCAGCAAAACTAGGTGTAAAGCATCTGAAAGGTATGGAAGTTAAAAATAATAGAATACGGATGAGTGACATGAGAGAACAGTGCAACTCTTGCAAAATAAAATCGTGTGGCATTGGTAAACATGAACTGACTTCATTGTCTCTGGTAAGAAAGCAAATATCATAAGAGACATTCATTTTGGTAGAATGTGAACAATGTGGACTTCTGCTTAATATCCAGAAAATGTTGGTAATGTCAAGGGAGTTATGAAGATATATACATATCAAGGGAGTTATGAAGATACATATATATATATATACATATATATATATATATATATATATATATATATATATATATATATATTTTTTTCGCTTTAAACTCTTATATATATATATATATATATATATATATATATATATATATATATATATATATATATAAGAGTTTAAAGCGAAAAATTCGTAAGTAATAATGTTAGTTTATAGTAAATATTTAGTGCATTTGTTAACAAATTTTACTTCAAAGGCATATGCCTGGTAGATGGTCTTGTTTCAAAGATCTATCTATCTATCTATCTATCTACCTCTCTCTCTCTCTATATATATATATATATATATATATGTTTGATCAGTTGAAAAAATATAGATCACTTAAGGAATTTACGCATCATTCTTGCGCAGTGACCAAGCTAATGTTATCTTTATCAGTTCATTATATATATATATATATATATAAACACACACACACACATATATATATATATATATATATATATATATATATATAATACAATAATGAATAAATATATAATAATTTTATATATTTAAGACCACTGATGCTTATCGGCGACCAGTAATTTCATGTCGTCTTTACACAGCAATCCTGCCTGTTGATTTCAGTGTAAAGACGGCATGAAACCACAGGTTGCAGATAAGCAACCATGCTATTAAATCTACATAAAAGCTAATATATATATATATATATATATATATATATATATATATATATATATATATATATATTTATTTATTTATTTATTATCATATTAGCTCTCTCACAGATATTGAGCATTCTCCATATTATAACGCATTTGGTCTTCCACTTACCCACCCAGTGAGATAGCGACAACCATATACTGTTGTAATATATATATATATATATATATATATATATATATATATATATATATATATATATATATTAATTGGAATCACCATGACTAGAAAATCCGGCAAAAACTTACATGCGACATATGGAACACTGAACAGCTGTTTCGACCTTATTAGGTCTCATCAGCAGTGCGTACCGTGATCTCCACCACTGGATGCAGTCGAATTTCCCATCCTGGTTTTGACTGTTTCTTCGTGCTTTTCTTCCTAATTTTCTCACACACTAATTTCGTCATGGCATAGATTAGTTCATTTAACTCTGTTATATCATTCGTTTATATGTAAGGTAGTATTTTATTCATTTTGTTCATTTCTGTTTGAAGTGTTTCTTTAGGGTTACTTGGTAGTGTGCCATTTTTATTTTCAAAAGTTGGTATGTTGTTTTTGGTTGGAGCCACTTGATGTGTCTGGTATTGTATTGTCTTGTTTCTGTGTTTTCTGGTGTATTTCTAGTATATCAAGGTCAGAAAACCATCCCCTTTTTATTATTGCTCTAACTTGATCGGCAAGCCTTTGGCTTGTCTGAAAACTAGCACAATCTTGCCAGATATCGATCATTCTTTATTATTATTATTATTATTATTATTATTATTATTATTATTATTCATGTGGGATATGTATACCGGGCTTTACGTTCATTTCAGGCGATTTGACTGGTATGTTCCGCCGGTTTTTTTCATTGTAAGGATTTTTAACAATGTTATTTTGTTACTATTTGCTTGGGGGATTGGGTTCTTGAATTTCTTCTAAAGGTATTTTTTATCAGTTTGAATCCCATATTTTTAAGTGCTGCAGGATATCCCCTCTGGTGGATGTTCATGTATACTTCTCCTTGTTTGGCAGGTCGGAGACAAACTATGAAATTTGCACATGAGATGGCCTGCACATGTCTAAGGGTGAAAACCCCAATAGGGAAACACGATCTCGCTATTTCATTTAATGTTATTCTTATTGAATCCAGATCTCAAAAGTAATGCAATCACCACTCATTATGTCAAAGCCATCATTATCATCATGTCGTGCCGCTAGCGCAGATATCCCTGCCCCACTCTCGCCATTCGTCTCTATCGTACATCACTTCCGGTAGGTCTTCCAGGCAACATCCAGTGTCCGTACAGAGCTATTATAGATAGGTTCTAGTTGGTCGTCCAACACTTGCCCCTCCGTGTAAAGGGGTCCATAGACATATGAGTTTATCCTTACTTCTCTAGTAGTCTCTCACATGTTATTTTGTCTAATTTGGATGGTTTTCGAGATGGGCCGTTGGTGGCCGTAAGTGATAAAACGCAGAAGACTATCGGGTGTAGTTTATGTGGTGACAGAGATGAAAGGTTTATTCATATAATTAGTGTATACAATAAATTGACTCAAAAGGAATATAAGGCTAGGGATGACTTGGTGAGAAAGGTGATCTACTGGGAATTGTGAAATATCAAATATTGAATATGCTGACTAATGCTCTATACTCAAACCGGGATCTTTTCTAGAAATGAGATACATAGAATTCTCCGGATTGTTGATATACTAACGGACTATCGAGTCCTGGCAAGAGCATCAGAATGACTGAAAAGAAAATAAAGATTCAAAATCTAACCTATGAAATAAATAAACGGGTCCAGTCATATTCGATGAATAGAAGCAAAAGAAAATTTAAACATTTGTCTTCACTTTACCAAACTTCACGGGTTTCTTTAATTAATTTTAAAGAAATCAAAGAAATACACTTAATTTATATCTAGAGCAAACGTTGCTGAATGTTCCTTTGAATGGAGTCATGTCCACAACTTAAAAAATATTCAAAATTCATGATATCAAAAGCCAAAATCATCAGCATTTTCTCCTTTTCTGAGTTCAATTAATCTTGATTGAAAAATTTACCTGTGTGGTATGTGATAGTTTAACACATCTTGCTTTTCGTTGTGAACATCTGTCGACAAACCTTTCATATCAAATCGCTTCTGCGATAGCTAAACCCTTGAATGAGCCACAATTCAGTACGGTAGTGTTCACCAATGGTCCGAGAGACCTGGGTTTAATCCCAGGTCGAGTCATAGCAAAGACTTAAAAAAAGCAACTTGATGCTACGTTGCTTAACACTCAGCATTATAAGGTAAGGATCAAGGGTAAAGTGGAGCAATCCAGGAAAAGGAGTAGCGCCCTCTCCTACACCTTGGTGTCGTAGTTATCTAAAAAGGAGCCTTCGGTCATTCTCGACTATGGTCACCAACTTTACTTTTACTTTTTCATTGGATCAATGATATTTCTTATTGCTTTTTGAAGTCAAATAATTTACCTTTAGATTCAATTTCTAGTTTCCTTTTTTTATTTTCTTTCTTGTGTCTTTCTAACTTATTCCTTTTCTCAAAGATATCTTTCTTTTTTTGAATTACTCTTTTATTTTACAAAAATAATGAGTAAGGAATTTCGATGTATTTTTTTTTTATAATACCGTAATGCAATAACCACGGGAGATGCTCGTGATGAAATGGGTATCGTCATAGGAAATGGACACGGCGACACGAGTTTAAATCTTGGCCGAGAATAATTGCATTTCACATAGCTCTAATACTCTTGGGAAAGGTATGAATCCAATTATTCTCCTTCTAGCTATGGATAAATAGTAGGGCAGACTAGGTTCTTCAGCCTTGGTAAGGCAACTAGTCTAGGAGAATGAAAACTCTGAATTCAAACCTGTTTAACTTCACTTAAAAATTGACCTTGTGTCACATCCTACCCGAGCAGAGGGGTTGGTAAATATGAATACCGTAATACAATAATGGCCAATCATTTAATTATTTACCCGAAAAATTTTATATTGCGAATTATCCATATCAACTATAACTGAAAATATATGTATTAAAACGCAAATCATTGAAACAAATGAAAACGACACAAAATAGAAAATTCTACATTAGCAGCGAAAATTAGCAAATAGCCGATCATAAAATAAAGGGATACAAAAAAGTAGCATATCAGATAGTAGTGCATTTGCATTCAGAACTGTGTAAACCTCGTGGGTGGTTGATCGGTTGATTTTAACGGTAACTTTTCAGGTTTTTTATGTTTAAATGTTAAAAAATATTATACATTGTACGTTTATATTTACATTTGTCGGCATTTTTTGCAAGACGATATATAATATCAGATATTCCTGTCTTATACAAATATCTTTAAAATAGATATATTCGACGCCTTATTTGCAAGTCAAAGTTGATCTGGTAATAATCATATTGAAAGGGGGTAGAGCCTCACCATCTGATGCAGTTTTGTGTCACTCGTTAGATATTTCGTTTTTTGTTGTTTTTGTTGTTTTTGTTTTTGTTTTTTTATTAAAGGGTGTCTTACCTCTCTTAATGGGATGAAGTTATCGTAACCTATGCAAAACAAGAAATCCACACTGTGACGGGTCTGATGAGTACAGGTGTTCTTCACATAATATAATATTGTATTTTTTAAAATCTCAGATCAAATCACTTAGAGATTAAATGTTAAAAAAATCAAGAATTAGCTTGGATTTCTCTCGGGGAAGTGTAGACTTTTTTACAGCCTTATAAACATCTACACATTATCATTTTATTTTGAGAAGGTCAGATGTGCATATCTAAATTTCTTTTTAAAAAATCGATATTTTGTCTCAATTCTTTTTGATCACGCATCATTTTCTAATTAGTATTCGCCATAATTTTTGTTGTTCGCGTAAATCAGTTATCTCGTTTTGATTAGCTTGATTAATTCTTATTTCTCTCATTAGTTTATGTCAGAAATCCACAATAACCAAGCCCCGCCTATCTCTCTGGATTTTTTTACTTCTTCAAACATATTTTTCTTCTTTTTTCTTTAATTTTCTACTTTAATTCCACATCCTCTCATTTTTTCCAACACATATTTTTCTTTAACTATTTCTTTTTGATATTCTTCCGATCTGAAGCATAACTTTCTTATTTCCCATTAACTATTCTCTCTCTCTCTCTCTCTCTCTCTCTCTCTCTCTCTCTCTCTCTCTCTCTCTCTCTCTCTCTCTCAGTCCTTTATGCATTATGCTGATAGTGATCATTTATAAAATTTTTAGCATGACAAATAATTCTGAACATTTTTGAAATTAGATTTTGAAAGACCATCTATGCCCGGAAGTTAGAGAATGCAAGACGTAACTAAACGAAGAAACCTATTTTTCGCGGGGAAATTCTTAAAATTGTATTCATATTTTCCTAAAAAGATAAAATTGCATATTGTCATCGACTTTTTGATATAAATTTTATTTCTGTCGTTATTTATAGACTTTCCCACTGGGTATTGTTCACTGAAAAATACACGATGCATAATCACACGCACAAACAAAATCATACTCACATGCACGCACATACATACATATATATATATATATATATATATATATATATATATATATATATGGAAATTCTCGCAATAGTTGAATAATAATAATAAGAAGAAGAAGAAGAAGAAGAAGAAGAAGAAGAACAACAACAACAACAGCAACAACAACAACAACAACAAGGGACATAAAAGCAGCGCAAGAACAAGAATAAAAACAACTGTACGAATGCTTCAAGCAACAAACAAAGGAAATTTCATCCGATCTGATCTGGACGTGAAAAGAAGGGGAAACCTCCAATGAGAAATGGAATCTCTTTTAATAGCAGCAGAAAATAGTGCCATCAGCACCAATAATGTAAAAGTAAAAAAGTGATATAATAGAGAAGAATATTAAGGGTAAATTATGCAGAGTCGAATCAGTTAACCATATCATAAGCGTAAACAGCAAACGGCACAAAATGAATACAAACTTATGCATGACTTACTTAAAACGGTGATCGACTGATGATTGAGACAGAGATCAATTTTTTACGATGCTAAATAATGCTATATACATAGACCAGATTGATCGGTTGGTTGGTCGGTTGGTTGGTTGATTTATTTATGCCAAATCAATCCTTTTCGGGTCATTTAACGCCGAATTAAATTTCGAATATTTCAGTTCAGTTCAGCTTTGCTTACAAACAGTTAAATATCAAAACAGTTCAGTTAAATGTCAAAATAGTTCTATTTCAAACAATTCAATTTAGCATAAGTACACAATTTAGTTCTATTTAAAAATAGTTTTATTTCAGATAGATCAGTTTAACAAAAGTACGCATTTTCAATGTCAAAACATTTCTATTTCAATCAGTTCAATTTAGCGTAATTACAGAGTTAAGTTCTATTTGGTCCATAGATAGAACCCTATCAGATGCTACCACTCAGGACCAAAGTGCAGTAGAGGGCGATGGTAATGTAGGGTACTACACATTCCCCAAAGCTCCAGTATTACTGGAACCTCACAATCAGATTGTTTAGTGTCATACGTAGGACACTGGTAGGGGTGGAGTCTTACCCCTCTGAAAAGAAGCAGTCGGTGTATTGTACAGCCTAAGCCGTCAGGGCAAACACAAACCGGAATCTTTCCCAGAAAATGCGGCGCATAAAATTCTCTGGGATTTTGAAATACAAACGGATCACTAAATCCTGAGCAGAGGACCAGACCTAGGGCTATTTATCACCAATAAATTGGAGGTGCCCGTGGTGTAATGGTTATCGTCGTAGGAAATGGACACGGCGATACGAATTCAAATCCTGGCCGAGACTAATTGCATTTCACATAGCACGAATACCCTTGAGAAAGCTATGAATCCAATTATTCTCCCTCCAGCTATGGGTAAATAGTAAGGCAGACTAGGTTCTTCAGCCTTGGTGAGGTAACTAGTCTAGGAGAAGGAAAACTCTGAATTCAAACCTGATAAACTTCGCTTAAAAATTGACCTTGTGTCACATCCTGACCGAGCGGAGGGTTTGGTAAATATGATTATCACCAATAAATTATAATATTATTTAATGTATTTTGCCGTTTCATCGGATCATGGAGTGAAAATGAAAGAAAATAAAAAGATAGATATATACTTTAATCTGGTCAAAGAACTAAAAAAGCTGTGGAACATGAAGTTGACAGTGATAACAACTGTTGGTGATGCCATTGAAACGCTCATCAAAGGCTTAGAAAAGAGACTAGGTAAGGATTGATTTGAGGAAGGATCAAGACCATCGAGACCACGCTGTTGGGACCAGCTCTAATACTTAGAAGAGTCCTGCAGATCTGACAATACTTGCTGGCACTCAGACTTTAATGAAATGTTTTCAGTTTGAAGATATGTGAAAAACTCGTAAGGATTAAAAACTATTGATCAATTATGTGTTAAATTTTGATTATTTTGGTTGAATTTGAAAATGTGGTAATTTATCATCAACACATGGACATAACGAGGAAATATAACTTTACAATAACAAAAAGAAAATACGAAACTACAATCGAAAAATTGAAGATCCGGTTTTGGGAAATATATTAATTCAAATGCGGAGGGAAATACATTTATCTTATTTTTTTTGTACAAATGAATTAATTAAGATCTTCTTCGGGTGAATTAATTCTCAAGAATTCGAGTAATCTATGGAATACAATAGAGAGCAATATTACGATATTTCAGCAATGAAATAGAAATAAAGCAAGGTAAACATTTCCGAATCTAAGTTTCACGCACTTGATCTTCAGCATAGCTTGAATCAGCACGTCTATTCATGTTAGAATTCAGACTTCAATCGAAAGAAAGTCTGTGTTGATCTGGACTTATCGATCTTTTATTTTTCTGGTTATGTCTTATTTTGGAAAAAAATTGGTGAATTTTTATATTCTTGTGTGCTTTAGTTTAGCAAATATGACCATTAGTTTATGCCAAGTTATTTTTATTTAATGATGATGATTTCCGTTCATGAGATGAATATATTATTTTCAAAGAGTAACTTTTTGCGGCTTTTATGTGTGTCATTTCTAAAAAAAAAAACACTAGGTAACCTAAATTTGGGAGTATGATAAAATTAATTTATTTTCCCATGTGATGTTTATGGTTTTAGGAAATTAACGGAAAAGATGCTATTTGGTAAATTGCAGCTTTCTTCGGTAATGTAATAATTTTTGAATTTCAAGCTGTTTGGAAAAATAATTGCTGTCTTTTTCCCCAATTCTATTCCCGGCTTTTCACTCATGAACTAACCTGACAAGCTCAAGTAGGGGTAAATAAATATTAAACTTTAATTCCTTTTTATAGAAATTCCATTACTTTTTTTCAGTGTCGGGTCATTCCATAATATTTAAAAATTGTAAAGATTTAGATCTTTGATTTTGTAACATTATCGACAAAATCAGACAAAATGGCTTCGAGTTGACTAAGAAAAGAAGCAAAAGGTACCCCGCAAAAACAATCACAGACGCCGACTACGCTGATGACTTAGCCTTACTGGCGAATACACCTAATCAAGCAGAGACACTATTGCATAGATTGGAACGAGCTGCAGCAGGCATTGGCCTCCATGTCAATGCGCACAAAACTGAAAATATGTGTTACAACCAAACGGGCAACATTACCACTCTAGACGGAGCCTCTCTGAGGCTAGTGGACAAATTCACCTACCTAGGAAGTAGTGTCTCATCAACAGAAAACGACATCGACACACGACTGACGAAAGCATGGACGGCTATAGATAGGCTCTCAATAATATGGAAATCAGACCTGACCGATGAAATGAAGCGCAGTTTCTTCCAGGCAGCGGTTGTGTCGATACTGCTGTATGGATGCACTACATGGACGCTAACCAAACGGCTGGAGAAGAAACTTGACGGCAACTACACAAGAATGTTGAGAGCAATATTGAACAAGTCCTGGCGACAACACCCCACGAGACGCCAACTGTACGGCCACCTGCCTCCCATCACGAAAACTATACAGGTCAGACGAGCCAGACACGCCGGACACTGCTGGAGAAGCAGGGACGAGCTCGTAAGTGACGTACTACTATGGAACCCCACATATGGCCAAGCAAAAGCAGGACGACCAGCCCGAACTTACATACAGCAGCTATGTGAGGACACAGGATGTAACCCAGAAGACCTGCCGGAGGCGATGAACGATAAGGAAAAGTGGCGAAAGATGATCAAGGATGTCCGTGCTGGCGGCACGACATGATGAATGATGATGATATCAATTATTTACATTCTTACTTTTGTAATATACTAATTATTCTGATTCTTAGTTTTGTATTACCCAATCGATTAATTAGATTTTTACTTTTGTAATACTACAGCAATTATTTGGATTCTTATATTTGTAATATACTGAATATTTACAATGTTCCTTTTCGTAACATTATATAAATTATTAAAGGTTTTACTTTTGTAATATTATATTGATTATTCAGACACTTACTTTTTATATATAGATTATTTAGTGTCTTAATTTTGGAATATAGTATCGATTATTCAGATTTTTACATTTTGCTTAGAGTATCAATTCTGCAGTCTTAAGTCGATTATTCATATTCTTACTGTTGTTATATTATATGGATTATTCAAATCATAACTGTTACGATATTGGAATATTTTTAGATTCTTACTTTTGTAATAAATTGATGAATTATATTACATTTTCTATATTATATTGATTTGTTTAACTTTTGAAATTTGTTATATATCTATTATTCAGATTCTTCTGTTTCTAATATTATATTGGTTATCTAAATTCATATTTTTGTACTTTCCTTGATTGATTAATTGAATTCTTATTTTTGAGATATCGCAGAGATTATTTAGATTCTTAATTTTGTAATATTTTATTAATTATTTAGGTTTTAACATTTTTAATAGTATATTAATCAATCAAATTTTTACTTTTGCAATATTATATTGATTCTTTAGATTCTTACTTCAGTTGTATAATGATTAACATTTTCACTTTTGTAATATTTTATCGATTATTTAGATCCTTTTATCTTATGGTAAATTAGTTGTTAATCGGTTGGTTGGTGAGTGGGTTGGTTGTTTGGGTTTTATGGTCTATCAACCTTTGTGGATTATTTAATGCCAAATCTATTTTATACGAAAAATCAGTTCTATTTCAAACAATTCAGTTTAGCACGTGTACACAGTTTAATTATCAAAAAACATTTCTATTTGAAGCAATACAGTATAGTCAGTTATAATTCAAACGATTCATTTTCGCGTAAGAACAGTTTTGATGTAGAAAACAGTTCTTATAAGTAGAGCTTCAATGTTCTATATCAAACAATTCAGTTTAGCCTAAGTACGCATTTTAAATATCAAAACAGTTCTATTTCAAGAAATTTAGTTTAGCATAAGTACGCAGATTAGTCCCATTTAACCCATAGATAATACCCTATCAGGTGCTACCACTCAGAGCCAGATAGCATCTGGGAGCGATAGTTATGAAGGGTTACTCCACATTCTCCAAAACCACTCCTGGAGCCATACCATCAGATTGTTTAGTGTTATATACTGGTCATTCTTTGAGGGTGGGGGTCTTACCCCTCTGCAGAGGTGCAGTCGGTGTATTCTACTGTCCCAGCCGACTAGGCATGATGAATTAGACTAACTTTTTTTTATAGTTGTTTTTATTATGTTTTGCATGACCGAGATATTTGTCCTTCTTTTCATCATCTTTCACTTCCTTCCATATGTGTCTTTGTTTACGATTCCGATGTCAGACACATTTTAATTTTAAAGGCATAAACCAAACTCTTTATTTATTTAATTTTCGTAATTTCTTGCAATTTTAGTAACTTGGTAATTTTTAGAACTTTTAGCAACTTAGTAAGCGTTAGTACTCCTGTACTATTTTTCCTCGTAAACTCACTTCCATCTATTTGTATCTTTTTTTTTTATATAAATTCTTTCTCAACGAAAATTCCTATTCTTTCTTTATATACAGACGTTTCCATCACAGAGTCTTCTTTAAATATTCTGCCTGTGTCCCTGACCTTAATATAATTGGTTCTTTTGGAATAGCTCAGTAAAGCTATTAATAGGATAATTGTTCTCTTCCAATTTCCTGTTCCCAACAAGAACAATGTCATTTCTTTCGACCTTCCTTCTATTTGATCTCTTGAAATGTATGTAGAATTATTTTTCTCTACATTTTTGTTATTTGTGTCGATCGGTTCCTCTACTCAAACAAATTTACTTACAGAAAATTAAACAGTCAAAATTAAATGATATGACGCATGTCTTCTAAAAAAACTTGACTGATTTTAAAGACATGTCAATCTATCTAGGGTTTTTATGCCGACTGGTTAGGGAATCACGTTCATTGTATATTTATATCATTTTTTTTTTATATCACTCCGGGTCAAAGGGATATGAGCCTATTTTTAATGAAGGAATATTCCATACTCCAAAGATCTCTTGAAGTGGAGTCTTACCATCCGATGCAGTTTAGTATTATATTCGGGACACCGGATTTTACATAGGTTACAGAAGAGCTCACCGAAAAGATTAGGGAAAAATCTATCTACGTGGATGAATAAAGGTTTTAATTGGAAAATCCGAGGTTAGCGTCTACGACAGGCATCTGAAGAAGGCTTGAAATTACAATGGTCTAAAAGTTGATACTCTCATAACAAACAATATGGTTTAGTTTGGTTTGGTTTTATGGCACATCAACCATTGTACGTTATTTAATGTCAAATCCATTTCATACGTATAAACAGTTCTAATTCAAACAATTCAGTTGAGCATAAGTACGCAGTTTAAATGACCAAACAGTTCTGTTTCAAACAATTCAGTTAAGCATAAGTACGTAGTTTAAATGCCAAAACAGTCCTATTCAATTCAGTTTAGCATCAGTACACAGTTTCGTTCTATTTGATTCATAGATAGGACCCTATCAGGTGTTACCACTCCGGGCCAGAGTGGACCTGGGAGTGACGGCAAAGAAGGGATACCCCGCATTCCCCTAATCTCCAGAATTAGTGGAGCCTTACCATTAGATTATTTAATCTCATATATCAGGACACTGGTTGAGGGAGTCTTACCTCTTTGGAGAGATGCAGTTAGTGCATTCTGCAGCCCTAAGCGACTGGGCCACAAACAACATGAGGGCATTAGTCCGAATACATGAGAGAATGATTTGGTTTTTCTTGGTCTGGCTTAATTTATGTAATGGCATATTAACTGTTTATGGGATAATCAATGAAAAACTTTGATTCATTTGTAAATTAGATTATTTTGTAAATTTTATTGTAATCAAGATTATACCTTTAACATTCCATTGTGACCATTTTTAGTGACACTTTCCTTGATTATAACCATATCACCATCATTTATTTGGTTCGAGAGGGATGGTTAGAGTTTTACAGTATATCAACATTTGCTGGTTATTTAATGCCAAATACAGCTCATATAGGTTGTGGGTAGTTATATTATTAGCCGTGTTGTGAGAGCTAATTTTTTGCTCGCAATTAACTGGTTTCAAACACTGCAATTTAACACTCATAAATCAATCTGATAATATTCATTTGTTTGCACACAGTTAAATAGTTTCAAGTATTGCTATTTCTATTTATGAAATAAATTTCATTTATATGAAATATAAATAATTTGCAAACAGATGTATTTTTTTAAAAAGATATATTAATAATCGTTAGTAAATGATTAAACATTTCCATTTGACCCATAGATGGAAACCGAACGTTGTGCCCCACATTCGAACTGAGTGGACCTCGGAGTAATGGCAAATAAGGGGTAATTCACATTCCGCAAAGCCCTATGCTTTGAACATCACAATCAGATATAATTTATTCTCATGCCTGGGACACTCGCTAGGGGGAGTTCTTACCTCTCTGCAATGGTGCAGAGGGTCAATTTTTTCCACTGTTACATTGTTGGATAGTGACAGCGAAAGTTATTCGGCATTCTGCGTAATTTGCGTGA
This sequence comes from Sepioteuthis lessoniana, assembly GCA_963585895.1. Taxonomy (NCBI): domain Eukaryota; kingdom Metazoa; phylum Mollusca; class Cephalopoda; order Myopsida; family Loliginidae; genus Sepioteuthis; species Sepioteuthis lessoniana. The sequence continues at coordinate 53,257,946 of OY757910.1, read as the reverse complement.
ATGGCATGACAGGATGCACACCAGGTTCCTATGGTAAACAGAACGATGCCCCATCAGAAATGCTGCTTGGTTTGTGTGGGTGGCATAAGATGATGTCCGCTCATTTCCTAATGTAAAAAGGACGCAAGTGTTTCCCCAGCGGAAGTGCCACGGACATTTCGTAAGTGATATGCTAGATAGGATGGTCGTCCACGCGTAGTGCGAAAGCGGGAAGTCTGACAGCGAGGATTTTGTGGGTGACCGTAAAATTATTTAAACCAGGAAAAAAGTTCGACTCAGGACGAACGAAACAGAAAGGCAGTGAGGTTTCACAGAAAACCTTTACCATCGCCCCTCTGTGTGCATTTCAGCCATCTCCGATTTACTATTACGTGATGCCTTCAATAGGTTTCCAGACTTTTTTGTGAAGGCATTTGAAATTATCGTAGACTCTTGAAAATTCAGTATGTTATTGCCATACATCTTATGAAATGACTGACCAGTTTTTATGATTTCAGGTTCAAATGAACTGCTACAACAGGAATTGGAGAACACCCTACTAAAACCTGATTGTCACAGCTGATGAATTTCAAAAAGGCAATCTGGACGTGAGGACACTTTAGAAGAACGATATGCAATAAAATTATGTTGTAAACTTGAAAAATAAATGCCACAGAAACGTATGGAATGCTTCAGACTGTTTTTCGACCATCTTGCATGAATTGACCATCAGTTTTTTGAGTGGCATAAGAGATTCAAGGAAGGCAGGGAGTCTGTGAGGGATGATGAGAGGTGTGGGAGGAGTAAGGAAATCAATACACCAGAGCTGATTGGCCAGAGGTTTAGGGTTATGGTTACTATGTTGGGGTTTTAAGGGAGTTCAGGAAAAGATTCCGTCAGAAGAGGCCAGCACTCTTCAAATCGGGTCAGTGGCATTTCCATCAGGACAATGCACTAGTCCACAACTCCATCCTTGTCACAGACTATTTGACAAAGATGGGCATCGAGACAGTTCCTTACCCTCCCTATAGTCCAGACCTTTTTCCTTGTGACTTTTGGTTATTCCCTAAGCCCAGAGGCTGTTGTTATGAGACAATTGAGGAGATGAAAGAGGCTGTGACGAAAGACATTGAAACGCTCACACAAGAGGACCTCCATGGGGCCTTGCAGAAGTTGTTGGAACGGTACAACAAGTGCATTGCAGATGGAGGAGATTACTTCGAAGGGGACTAGAGTTTCATGTGTGCACTATCAATAAATGTGCTCATACGAAACTTTTTTAATGATATTCGTAGTTTAACTATACATACATTTCAGGTAATGAACAAAGAGAAAGAAGAAGTAGATTATATTTTATACATTAATGTTGTTGCTGTTCTTTCTAGAATACAACAATATAATATCATATGTTTCTGCCAGATACTAATAATGTATATACTTCTATGACATTGTAAAACAGTGCATATTTGAAACAAAACTAAAGAATGATATCCCAGTGAGACTGGAACTATTGACACTTTCTGCCTGATAGAAGCTCTGTTTCACGCACAAATTTATTCGCTATCGTTGTTTCCGACCCAAGCTCCTCCTCAGTATCACAAAAATAATAGTGCGTTGCGATAAATATCCTTTGAAATTTGAATGGTGAACTATGATAGAAGTAAAAATTACTAATACTAATGATCTGGCAAACAAGGTCGAGGGTGACCCGTAGGCTCCCTTTTCAATAGTTACAGCACTGAGGTCTTAGGGAGAGCATTTCTTCTTTCCCTGGATTGTCCCACTTTACCCTTGATCCCTACCTTATAATGCTGAGTATTAATCAAGGGGGTATCAAGCACCATTTTTCAAGTCTTTGACATAACTCGACCTGGGATTGAACCCTAGTTTCCCGGACCATTAGTCAACACTCTAACCCTTTCGTCAAGAATTGTTTGCTTGCATAAAGCTATATGGTCTCACGCATTTCTTTTTAATACTCATTATTAGTTTAAATTTAGAATATTTCTTCTCCTATATTGGCGAACATACAACGGATAAAGTACCCATTCTATCCTCATATTTCTTCCTATTTACCCGTGTATAGTGGCGGTGGATTTATATGATTCCCAAGAGCATCATAGTCTCTATCAAATAAAAATAATTTTCAAACAGATCTATTTGATGTATTGGTGTGACCCAAATAGACACTAATTCCCCAGGTTACAGAAGACATGAGAATAATTAAATAAACTGATACTCCACGCTCTCAAAAGCTACTGAACAGTAGCCACTGAATGAATAGTAATCAAGATTATGCTAATCATATTAGTTGATGATATATTTATCATTACGGGGTACCAGTCGGCCAAGTAGACTGGGGCTGAAGAATTCACCGACTTCATCTCTGCAGAAGGGTAAGACCCGGCGCAACTGGATATGGCTCTAAACAATCTGATGTTGAGACTCCAGTAATGCTGGGTCTTTGGGTAATGCAGAGTATCCCATCATTGCCATCGCTCTCATGTCTACTGTAGCCCACTGTGGTAACACCTTAAAATGTCCTATCTATGTTCAAATCGACTTGTTTGACATTTAAATTGTCCAAAAAAAATGTCTTATGCTAAATTATATTGTTTGAAAAAGAACTGTTTTTACATTTAACTGTATGTAAAGAAATGGCTGATATTTAAATAAATCGTTACTGATACATAGCAATACTTGTAACCATTTAATTGAGTGAAAAAGAATGATTTACATTGGGTGGGCCGTACGTCGGAACGTGAGCCAAACTAGACTCAGCTTACTAAATGGCAACATAATTTGTTTTAAGCTAATGTTAACTCCTGCCGATAACACATGTTCCCCTCAAATTACGAGAGTTAAGTAGCGATAAGATTGTTCAGTTTGGAGATGAGTGTCCAGCAGTTATCACAAGCAAAACAAAAGAATCAGATAGAGAGAAACAATAGGGTGATCACCAAAGTTAAGCAGCAATGCATTTATTGAGATTTGAGATAGGTTTTCATTTTAGAAACAGTAGGTACCATAAACAACTTAAGAATTGATTGTTGCATGAAACAACACTTATTAAATAACAATAACGGCATTTTGAAATCGTAAGACTATTTGTAGGATTCTTGGTTCTTCCTAGGTGCCCGCTAATCTTATGCTTTCATCAAGCAAGGATCCACTTAATAAATGACAAGTAAGCATAATTTTCAAATTCTGTCGATGTGCTCTAAAAAACATTTTCCCTCTCAGATTACCGAAAATAAGCAAGGATAGACCAGTTCACTCTAGATATAGGGGTCAGTTTGGTAACAAAAGGTGTATTAATATTTCTATGCTACACTAAGCAAAACGATTATATTTTTTCTGCACAATTTATTTTGGTGTTGTTGGCTCGTTATATCAGATATATAAGATTTTTTAGTGCGTTCGTTTTTCATTGGGTGCTGCATAGATCTAGGCTTATTCTAAAATTGAACAGTAAAATAGATATTTATCCAAAATATATATAATATTAATATAAAGACCAAATTCTATTGAATATCTTATCAGATAGTCTCGGAAATGCCCTCTTAATTTATTTTACTTACTATTATTTTTTGAATTTATCCAATTTAATATAAAAAATTTATTCGCTATTGTTGTTCTTTATCTGATTTGGCAATTGGTTCCAAAAATATATTAATCTATTAGCGAAAAAAATCCAATAGGTTAATAGATTTAGTTTTTAAAGAGAGAGAGTTAATTTCCAGTTCGATAAGAAATATTAAGAAATGTCCACCATAATTAGAAATCCCATTATTTTGAAAGTTTCAATTAGATCAACTCTCATCTTTAATTAATTAGTCTATCCCAATTCTTTCGATCTCTCCCACTAACCGTAATCTTTTACATTCTTATTGGTTTTTCACTTTTCATTGTATGCTTTCCAATCATAATATTACATTCCAATTCCCATGTCTAGACACTAGAGCTCAGACCCATGTACGTTATTTTAAATGATGTCTTATTAAGGTTTTATAAATATTTGCAACATATGCCTACCTTGAAATTTACAAACATCCAACTACTCATTTTATTTGGTCTCGATGCAATCGACAGAATATGATTGTCAACTTTATATGAATCATCAAAGCCAAACCATGGGTAGTATTCCTCATCTTGCTTTTTGATTTTCTTGTTGCTTAACTTAAATTCATCATTAATATTTTTGGATCCAGAATGTAGCTCTTAACATTTTTCTATGTTAAATTTTAATTTCCCAGTGTGTTACCAATATGAAAATTTATTTAGATTTACCCGTGTTGTTTCATTCATATAACTCCTTGCAAATTACTGGTTTTGATATTAAATACTCCAATAAATACTGACATACCATGAAAGCAAAAAAAAAAAAAATACTGACTGGATGTTTTTTTTTCATTTTTTCAGAAAAGATTGAGCGATAAGTATAAATACCCCAGAATTTTCACTGTATTTAAGTCATTTTAAGGAGACGTGTTTTTGTAAGGATTTCACTATTTCCTTAAAAATCAATCATTATTTTTAATGCCCCTTTCGCTTCTTAGCGTGAGGTCATCATATTTTCCTTTGCTCTTTTTTCGCTGTGGCATTCTTCCGGTTCTAGACCAGCTATATCCATGATGAGATTTGAGGTACGCTTAGCGTAACATTTATGGTCGTTTTAAAAGTAATCGGGGTCTCGAGTTCAAATCGTGCCAATTACCGAAGGAAAAGCATGAATCATTCAGTTTCCCATCCATATATGAGTAAATAGTAGGACACACTCGGTTCTGTTGCCTTGCTGGAGCAACCAATCTGGAATAAGGAAAACTCGGAATTAAAACTAGTAGTAACTCGCTGTGAACTTTTGCCGTATCTAATCCTTGATATCGGCGTTGGGCAAATACATCTAAAGTATGATATAACGTAATCTTCGCATTTTCGGAAAATGTACCATTGAATGCAAATGGTAAGGCGGTGGGAACAAATATGGCATCAAAAAAGCTAGCAGCCGGAAAAAAAGTCGATTTGACGTCTCTTCCAGTGAGCTACGTAGAACTAGATATACTTCATCTAGACCTCTTGACAGATATTTCTCAGGTCACAATCTAAGCATCATTCACCCAAGACGCGTATTGTATGCAGTATTCTGTGAAAACCGTTATATATATATATATATATATATATATATATATATATATATATATATATATATAATAAATTTCATGATTCGTTTTTTTTTTTTTAACTTTTTTCGCTTTTAATAGCTAGATTGCAAAGAGATAAACGTTTGCATGAAAGGAGAACGAAACTGAAGATACGGGAAGAGTTCTGTGTCTAAAGGAACGAAGAACCTTGCCCGCCCGTGCTGTCCATAATCTATTTCTTCCTTATTGCACAGCCACAGAAAATGAATAGAAGAAATAAAGCAGCAAGGTCCTAACGCTTAAGACGAGTTGTATTTTGTCTTTCTACCCCCTCAATCGACCATTAACAATCACCGACATAGCTCTCTTCGATGACTACGCCATATAACAAGATCAGGTTTTTTTTCTCATTTCAATTCTTTTCTCTTGTTTTATTTTTCATAGATGCTGCAAAGTTATTCCAGAGAGTCTAACTATAGCACGTCTTTCCAAAAAAAAAGGGAAAAGAAAAAATTGGGAGTATCGTATTGTTTGGGTTCATATAATTGCATTTAAGTGGGGGGTTTTTAAAGTGAGAGGGTGAATGAACCTTTAGGTTTATACATCTCTTATGACTAACTAAAATGTAGAAACCGTTACAACAAACGTCTGTTTAGTGCGGTGGCATTCTTCGTTCACACGATAACTTTGCTGTGTCTTTTTATTCTTGTATTTTTTTAAGAGCGCATTTTTTATTAGAATTTTCTTAATTTTTCCAAATACATTCTTGTACTCTTCAGCTTTTTTTTTTTTTGCCAAGTTTATTATGTTTCTTGTTCTTCTTCCTTTCATATTCCGTCTTATGTTCTTCTATTCTCTTATAATCTATACTGCTATAAAGAAAACAAACAAAATGAACTATACGCGAACATTCATAGTTTCTGTAAACTTTCATGTTAATTTCAATTTAATTTCCTCTTTGAAAACTAAATCAGTCACTGGTAATTCCCGCTGCCTGCACTCTAACTACTTTATCTATTGTAGTAGTTAGAGAAAAAAAATAGTTATTTTTGAGTAAAAATTGATTTGGGTTTGTCATAATCTATTTATTGCGAGTATTTCTTTAGCTCGAATGTCATCTGCTATTTTTTGTAACCAATTGCTAACTTCCCAGTCATTATACGTGTCAGAATATAGTCATTGATTAACATTCAAGTTCATAGTTGTTTGAGGGTTCGTTTGTAACATAATGAGTTGAAGTTTCAGATCGTTTTATTGAGTAAATAAAAGAAGTCGAAGGAAACACGTACAAGTCTATCTAGAATAAGCAAAAGAGACGATATCTGTGGAAAGGATAGATTTAAATACATCTTCTTTGTTTATTTTTTCTTAGAGCTCTTACAAAAGCATTGACTTTTGCTTATACTCCGGAAGAAAACAAAGCCAATTCTTGTGCTACAAGCGATGTACATAATATTTTATGATGAATGTTTACGATTGGTATGTGCTGTATTGTATTAGTTTGTTCGGGAAGTAATGTCAAATTGCTAAATCCAGAATTCAAACATTTTGAATGTCAGGAAATTATGGTGTCACCGAAGGAATCAATAGGAACACTGTTTCACCGAGAAGAACCAAACACAGATGAATATTGAATAGGATGTTTTCCTAACCGTGCCGGAACTAAGAAACAGAAAGTGAAACATCATATAGTTGTTGACGAAGCTTAGTTGTGGCACGAAACTGAAATTATGGGGCACCTATTGAAAAACTAACGAAAGAAATAATGCGTGGCATATCTAGCGTGATTACCATTACACCAGGTGGTATGACCATGAAAATTTCATAAAAGAAGCTGGAAAACGTACATGTTAGAAAATATAGAAAATACACAACACAAAAACATTGTTTAATCTAGTATTATTTCTAATTATAATTAAAATGGGTGACGTTAATCGAAGGCGACCCGAAGGCACCCTTTTCACTAATTACTACACCGAGATGTTGGGGTTGGTCAAGGCCTTTCGCTGGATTGTCTACCTAAACCCTTGATCCGCACCATATAATGCTGAGTGTTAAGCAAGGTAGGATCAAGTACTGCTTTTGAATCTTTGGTATGACTTGACCTGGAATTAAAAAATTGGTTTCCCGGGCCAATGGCGAACACTTTACCAACTAGGCCAATGAGCTGGTAGTATAGTAAACCTTATCTAAATTTATTGATTATTGATAAATTCATTAATTTTAATGTCAATTCTACTCGAATTATTTGCTAAACTAGATTTTGATTGCAAACTACAACAAAGGAAAATGTTCAAAAATGCTTTGCAAATGAATAATTGTAAAAAAAATTATTAGAAGACACACAGTTTAAAAAAGAATTTTTGTTTAAATCTTATTTTTTAGAAAGGTTTTATCTTTTTTTAATCTATCGAAAAAAATGTCATACTTGTTAAAAAAATCGAACGCTATTTACAACACTATATCATGAAATGAACGGTATTAATGATACTAGAACATTTCTTCATTCCATTTTTTCATTAGGAAATTTACAAAGCTCTTTCCTTCGATGTGGCACGAGGCCGAATAAATGGGGTGCCCCTTGAGACTCGAACTCACTCGTGTAGGTTCGCTGGTCTAGCTTGCCCTCCATTTTTTTCATTAGGAAATGATTTTCGTATGAAGGATTTATCATCGCGTTCGAACGATTCCCAACCCGTGGTTTAAAAAAAATCGAATCTATGATATATTCTTATATATAAATAGATATATCCTCTAAATATTTTACCATATATAGTAGCGAGCACATGGATCATAACGATGTTAAGAAAAAGTATACATGTGAAATAACTTTTTTTTTTATTTTAATGCTTCATATAATATTTTATCTAGGAAAAATCAGGATATAAAGGTAAATTATATAATTTCAAAATATAAATCTCAATAAACTTATTTTGATAAAGTTATAAGCATCTTTAAAATAGATGATCAAAAACATTAAAACGATTAAATAAATTTGATAACTATTTTTTATTATTAAAAAAATTGGGTAAGCTTACAAAATATGGTATTTCATCAAATTACATCGGCTCTTCACTGGCTCTTGCATTGTAAACATGGCGAAAAAATCTGAGACATTGTTGGAACTTAGAAAACTGATAATCAAGTTACGTAATTAAGATAAACTCTCGATTGGAAATATTTCAAAGACTGTGGGGAAATCTAAAACTGTTGTTCATAAAATTTTAAGAAAATTTGAGGAAACTGGGTCATATGAAGTCAAGAAACCACTTGGCTGTCCTTGGAAAAACCACTGAAAGGGAAGACAGATGGATAAGTAATAAATCGAAAAAGGATCTATTTGTGACAGCAATCGCTATCTCTAAAAGAGCTAATGCTTACCTTAGCATTAAAATATCAAGGCACACTATTTACCGAAAGACTTAATGAAATAAATCTAATCAGTAGAGTAACTTCTACGATTCCTCACATTTCTAAAAAGATCAAATGAACCGGTTGAAATTTTCCACTGAACATGTCATACGGACTGAAGAACAGTGTGATTGTATTCCTTTCAGCGATGAGTTAAAGCTTAACTTGTTCGGTTGTGACAGAAGGGTCGTTCGACGCAGTCCTAAGGGACGATATTCGACTCAGTGCCCTAAAATCTGTGTTATATTTGGTGGAGGTAGTGCGATGGTGTTTGGCATGATTTATGTGCTGGTATAGTACCTCTTGTGAGGCTAAACGGTAAAATTAACGCAACTGTATACAAAGAAATATTGTAGAAACATGTACCTAATTTGAGAACTGCAATTAATCAACCAGCTGTATTATGCAAGGTAACACTTCGTGTTACACAGCGAAATCTACTAAGACATTTATTTCTGAAGAGGATGTTACTGTTATGGAATGGACTGCTCAAATAAATCCTAGTGAGAATGTTTGGAAGACCTAGGGAAAAGAACCCAAGAAACGTCGAAAAACTATGGACTATTTTGAAAAGGGGATGGGAGAAAATATCCGTTGATGAATGCAAGACATTAATTCGCTCGTGTAGCAAAAGATGTCAAGCTGCTATTGAAAGTAAAGACATACACAGCAAGTACTAATGAATTATGAAAACTATTTTCAGTTACATTTGAGGTATCTATTATAACAGTACGATGTTGTTAATCGTTCTAATCATCTAATTTTTCGAATTTGAGGTATCTATTATAACAGTACGATTTTGTTAATCGTTCTAATCATCTAATTTTTGGAATTTGAGGTATCTATTATAACAGTACGATTTTGTTAATCGTTTTAATCATCAAATTTTTCGAATGTTATATAATTATTCCTATAACTTTATTAAAATATCTTTATTAGGCTTTATATTTTGGAATTATATTATTTACTTTTATATCCTTTTTTTCCTTGATAAAATGTTCAATGAAGCCTTGAAATATTAAGTTATTTGACTCGTAGACTTTTTTCTTAACATCGTTCTGATCTTTATGCTTGCTACCGTATAAATAAAATCAACCTATAAGATTCTGATAGTTTGAAAAAATAACCCAGATGATACAATTTGCGAATAAATATTATACAAACTGATACCTGGATAAAAGTTTAAAAAAAAAAGAAAAAAAAAACTAGTAGCACCCATTCAATTCGAAAATAATCAAATAGTGCTGCAATGATTAGCTAAAAGAAAAAAAAACGTATATATTTATATATATCAACAACACACCCATGTATATACGTGTGTATCTGTTTATGTGAGAGATGTTTGTATGTCGGTGTGTGTGCTAAAATCTACAAGAAATGTGGTTCATACAAGGAATTTTAAAAAAGTTTTCTTATATAGTTTTCTTATATAGACTCACAGACTCAGAAATTCACTTATATATTGACATATGCACACACACACACACACACACACCTTTGTGTGTGTGTGTGTGTGTGTAAAAGTATATTACGAAGGTCATTTTATGTTTATCAGTAAAACACAATAAATGCTGAGGAAAAACATGTGAAAATTGTTTAATAGTAATGTAATAGACAGGACGAGTATTTGATATACATTTGATTTTTTATTAACTTTATCATCTTCGAGACTCGAGAAAGAGATTGCTAAATAAGCATTTTAGAATATTTACCAATAATTATTTCCTCGGGGAACGTGCTTGAAAAATCAGTTAAACTCTTGCTTACAGTCACACACACACACACACACACACACACACACACACACACACACACACACACACACACACACACACACACACATTTGTAATATTTCCCTCTCTGTATATATACATATACGCACATTCACAGTCTTACACAGAAACGTACATTCACTCTCTCTCTCTCTCTCTCTTTCTCTCACATACACACACATTTATAATCTCTCCCTCTCGGTATATATACATGTATACACATTCACACTCTTACACAGAAACGTACTCTCTCTCTCTCTCTCTCTCTCTCTCTCTCTCTCTCACACACACACACACACAAACACACGCACACACACACACACACATACAGACACATTTTTAATCTCTCCCTCTCTGTATATATATATATATATATATATACATATTCGCACTCATACACACGAACGTAAATTTATTCTCTGTCTGTCTGTCTGTCTGTCTTTTACACACACACACACACACACACACACACACACACACACACACACTTACACACACACATTTATAATCTCTTACACTCTGTATATATACATATATACATATCCACACTCATACAGACAAACGTGCCCTCTCTCGCTCTCTCTCTCTCTCTCTCTCTAACACACACACACACACATACACACACACACACACCCACATTTATAATATCTCCCTCTCTGTATATATGCATATATACATACACTCATACTCATAAACGTACATTCTCTCTCTCTCTCTCTCTCTCTCTCTCTCTCTCTCTCTCTCTCTCTCTCGCTCTCTCTCTCTTTCACACACATATGCACACACATGCACAAATACACATTTATATATGTAACAATTATCTGTTTTAGTATACTCTTATCTCTGAACATTAATTTTCCAAATTTTTATTAATCACCAAAATTAAGTGAATGATGAAGAAATTATGAAGTTGAAAATTATGAGGAGCATGATTTTATTTGTTTTGCATTTTAATGGTATTTATGGTTTTATTGGTTCTAAGATATTTTGTATTGAACCATATTCTATTCACTGCTTCTTAATCTAATGTAGTTCTTGAATCCTTGTATTGATGAGCGTTGGCAGTCTTCAATGCTGGTGAGTCCTCTTCCTCTCTCTTTACTTGACGCCAACAATCTGTCTATATCATCTCTCAGATATAAGGCCTTGTGCATCATGATTTTTCCCGTGTATATCAAGTTTATTTTCTTTAATACACTCATTTTATTTCCTCTTGTCTCTCTACTTGCAGATACCCACATAAGCAAACATTTGTATGTGTGCATGTTTGTGTGTGTGTGTATTTAGATACTCTTATTATATATATATATATATATATATATATATATATATATATATATATATATATATATATATATATATATATATAACTCTTTCTCCGTGCTGGATACTACACAAGGTCACTTTTTAAACAAGGTTTGGTTTGAATTCGGAGTTTCCATACTCCTTAAATGGTTGCCATATTAAGGTTAAAGAGCTCAGCTGGCCCTATTATTTAGACGTAGCAGGAGGAAAAGTGGTTGGATTCGTACCTTTTCCAGGGTTGTCAAATAAGATATTCAAACAACCCCTCCAGGATTTGTACTTGAGTCACCGTGTCCATTTTCAAGTAGCTAACCGTCGTACCATTATATATTATATATTCTCTGAACACCCTCACGTTGAAAATGCATCACCTGATTACATATGATAACGTTGAATTTTATTGTAAATCAACCATTGTAGTTTATTTAATGCCAAATCCATTTTATACATATGAACAGTTTTATTTAAAGAATTCTCTTTAGAATAATTTCACAGTTTCAATGTCAAAAAACAGTTCCATTTTAAGAAATTCAGTCCAGCACAAGTACGTAGTCCGAATGTCAAAACAGTTCTATTTCAAGCAATTCAGTTTAGCGTTAGTACACAGTTTAGTACAATTTGACCGATAGATTGGACTTTATCAGGTGCTACTACTACGGACCAGAGTGGACCCCGGAGCTATAGTAATGAAGGGCACTCTATATTCCATCTAAGCTCCAGCATTACTGGAACCTCACCATTGTATTGTTTAGTGTCATATCCAGGGCACTCGTTGGGGAGGCTAACCCCTCTGTAGAGAACATTTCTTTGAAATGGCATCTTTTTTTTTAGGCAAATTCCTCCTCTTTTTACAGAAGCAAGTGATCTTCTTCAAAATAAACGCCTTTAGCAAAACTGAAATCATTGGACATAAACCCATTTAGAACCAATAACAAATAATGTTTGTCTTGAAGGATTTTTTTAATTATATCAAAAAGAAATGACCAATTTAAAATATTAGTCCCTAAAAATAGTCATTAATCCTACAAAACATTTCAATTCCAATGGATATAAAGACATATTCTGAATCCAAAAAAATAAAAAGTTGTATATCGTTGTGAAAAATACCTGTAGATATTTACTAAACCGAACTGTTGCTTGTAAATACCCTCAGTTTATATCGAACTCACTATCTTTAATTTTGTTAGATAAGATATGTAATATTCTATCATCAGGTATAAAAAAGAGTCAGTAAAAGATATGTGGAAGAGGAACTACAAACCACAACTCCCGAGAGTTGGAACCAATTTGATAAAGAGTATTCTTTGAATTAGTGATATCCATGCCCGAAAGAATTAAATCTATCACAATAGCTCGAGGTGAGGGCAACTATGTAATAATTTGTTTTTTCCTTTTTTTTTTAGGCAATCAATTCCAAAATTTTTCCTTATCATTTGGTTATTATATAATATTTCCTAATGCATAGTATAGAAAAAAACATACCTTTAATTTAAAAAAAATAATCGACTTTATTAACAGTAAACTTTATGAAACCAAAACAGTTTCGTGTCCAATCTGTTTTTACATTATTTACTGCTAAATAAAATAAAAAAATGATGACCACATCTTCGTAAGTGTTCTAATTCAATATTTTTTTGACTGGATTGTTTGTCCAACTGCAAATAATGTTTTTAATCCAAAGGGAATCGCTTTTAAATAGAACCCATGCGTTTTTGATCCGAGATTACTCACGCTGAGCATCATAAGAGATGTAATTACAGGTCGATTCTATTTTAGTATTCGCACAATTTAGAGAATCGGTGTCCATTAGAGAGCCATTAGCACTGGGTGTATGTCACCTTGCATATCGGGTAGTTGTGGCTTTGCTGCAAACAATAAACACATTAATTCACAAAAAGAGGACAGAAAAAGGGTTCAATCTTTGAGAAAGCTAGACTGCCACTACTTCGTGAAAAACATTAAAACGAATTTTCCCGCGCGTTAACTTGTTCAAAAATACTAGCATTCTACGCTGTGATGATAAAACATAGTCTCATCCTTTCACCCAAGTACAAAAATATCTTTCCAAAGATCAGATTGAGAAGAGTGCCTATCAAAGTAGTATCAAGCCGTTTAGTTAATTTCATTAATAGACTCTCCTTTCACGAATTGATGGTTTGAATCCCATTTGGCTTTATAAAAATGTCTTCTCACATTGAAGCACAGACTCTCTATTTCTATCTACTAAATGTACAACCTAAACCCAACAGAAATACACGTATATCCTAAGTCCGTTATATGCACGTGTTTTCAAAATTCAGACGTCAAACACGAATTTCATTTGATCAAAAGAAGCATGATTTAACATTCTATCCTCTATTTCTATCTAAATAGTATAATATCTCTGTTTTCAGATTCTTTCTTGAGGTCGTTTAAATTTATCTGTAAAAATTAAACTAGAAATATGAAGTGTCTTTTAAATTTATAATATGTTAACAATGCTTCCACAATAATAATAACAATAATCATTATTAATTTAATTCTTGAGAGTTTTTTCAGTCAGCATTAGCTGATGGTATTTCATTAAATTTTGAGTGATAGCAAGTTTCCTCAAGTCTCCAGGACTCTTCTCAGTATTCTGGCCGATCGCAGTAATGCAGAAGTTTGGATGGTCTCTACTCGTCCTTTTATTTCCAAATGCTTCGGTTCCTTTATTAATCCTTTGGTGACTGTACCAAGAGCAACAATTACAATTGGTATAAACGTAACTTTCATGTTTTGCTGTTTTGTCATTTCCCTAGCAAATTCGACGTACTTATCCTTCTTTTGACTTTCTTTCACTTTTATTCTGCAGTCAGCCGAGACAGCAAAGTCCTCAATTTTGTAAGTTCTCTTTTTTTTTGTTGATAATCATAAGCTCTGGTCCTCTGGCCGAGATTAGGTGATCCGTTTGTATGTCAAATTTTGGTTGGTTGGATTTTATGGCATATCAACACTTGTAGGTTATCGAACGCCCAATCCATTTTTATGCAGATAGTCAGTTCTATTTCAAGCAATTGGTTTTAGCATGAGTACACAGTTTAATTGTCAAAAACAGTTCTATGTCAAGCAATTCAGTTTATTCAAACAGTTCTAATTCAGCTAAGTCAGTTGTGTATAAGTATAGATTTCCTTGACACACATTTAAATGTCAAAACAGTTCTATAGTAAACAATTCAGTTTAGTGTAAACAGGTTTTCAATGTCAAAAACAGTTCCATTTCAAACAATTCAGTTTAGCATAAGCACGCAGTTTAAATGTAAGTACATGGTTTATTTGTAAAAAAACATTTCCATTTAAAGCTATTCAGTTTAGTGAAAAAGTTCGATTTCAAACAATTCAGTTTAGCATAAGTATGCAGTTAGTTCTATTTAACCCATAGATAGGACCCGATCATGTGCTACCTCTTCGGGCCAGAATGGAGCTGTGAGGGACGGCAATAAAGGGGTACTCTGCATTCCCCAAAGCTTCAGTATTACTGGAACCTGACCAACAGATTGTTTAGTGTCATATCCAGGACTCTCATTGAAGGTTTTTGTTCCTCTGCAGAGTTACAATGTGTAATCTACAGCCCCAGCCGACTGGGCTATTACTCAGACTTAATGTCAAAACAGTTTTATTTCAGATAATTCAGTTTAGCATAATTACCCAGTTTAGATTGCAAAACAGTTTTATTTCGAGCAATTCAGTTTACCATAACTACACAGTTAAATATCAACACAGTTCTATTTTAAACAGTTAAGTTTTGCATAAGTACGCAGTTTAAATGCAAAAAAGAAAGTAAAGTCGAGAAACCACGGATTAGTTCTATTTAACCCATAGATAGTCCCCTTTTCAGGTGATACGACTCCGGGCAGTGTAGATCTGGGAGCGATGGCAATGAAGGGGTACTTCGCATTCCCCACAGTTCCAGCACTACTGGAACCTCACCATCAGATTGTTTAGTGTCATATCTAGGAAACGCGTTGTGGGAGACTTACCTCACTGCAGAGAAGCAGTCGGTGTATTTTACAGCCCCAGCCGATTGGGCAATATATGTCAAAATCCCATTACAGAGTGTGTGTCTCCTTTTCCAGGTCAGATGCAGTGTTGTGCATATACCATTTGTTCGTATTGTCACGTGATGTCCCACTGAGATGATAGAAATAAGATTACTACTATCCTCGTGTTCGAATTAACAGTAGCAAGCCGTCAAAGAATGACCGTTAAGAAAGAATGTGGGTCACAGTGGAGACCAACAGATGTTGGTACTTGGTGACCTCACTCGGGTCGCCTGACACGGGAAGGAAGAAGGTAGAAGCCAAACGATTGGCTGGGACCCTAAAACGGAAGTGGCACCTTCTTCCCGTCAGCGAAAAAAGGAAAAGGGAAAGTTAGTTGTTGGACAGGGTTCGTGGCGGACGGAACTAAAGCTAAGAACTCCGGGTAAAAGAAGAGCCCGTAAAAGAAGAAAGATTCTCCACAGGAATCCATCTAAATAAGATAAGTAACTTTGGGACTGTTTCTCCTTATACCCAATTTATATACCCTCTCTCTCTCTCTCAATTTGAAGAAAGACTGAAAACGAAAGAAAAGAAAAGAAGAAAGACATTTGTGTTCAGGCACTATTCATTTATAATATATTTGATACGTTGAAGATGTATATCTGTGTGTAGTAAAAAGGATTGATATATTCTAATGTTCCCACGTGGTCGAAGTTGTTATTTGTAGCGTTTGCTACGAATTTGTTATGTCATGTTTCTTTTCAGCTTCTATTCGCCTTATGATATGTTCGCTTAAAATTGTCTTATTAATTCCTTTAAAATATCACACGGGAAACCGGAATTGCCGACTACTCTAAATAAAATTATTACGTCTAAACCTAGAGGTTCATATATTCCATTGTTCTCGGGAAGGAAGACTAGTGACCTTGGTGGGTGTGAGTATAGTGTGGAATTTGGAACCCCCTTGCCAGTGGCTGTCAGTCTAGCCATAAATTAATCCCCCACATAATATGCCAGTTCAAATATGCCCGAGAAAAAACTCTGAACGATGACTTATTCTACAAGGGATCAACTGCCAACCTGCACCATTTTCACACGTGCGAAAATAAAGTCCCGTTTTGGGATTTTAAAGAAGTTGCCGTCACAGTATGGTCAAATTTTAATTTCTTGTACAATTCCAGGGGGATCACCTTGCCCAAGCAGTCGTGTCTAGTTTTATATTCCATCAGCGCCAATTCACTGCGTTTATTATTATTTGAGATTGATGCTTTCTTCTCAATCACCACATAACCTTCATTTGCTCTCATTATTATTTACTCCTTGAGAGTTTTTCACATCAGTGTTAGCTGATGGGCTTTCACTGGAGATTGAGTGACAGCAAGTCTTCTCAAGTCTCCAGGATTCTTCTCAGTATTCTGGTCGTTTTCAATAATGCAATATTTTGTATGGTCTCCACTCGTCCTCCAGTCCCTTAACTAATCCTTTGGTGACTGTACCAAAAACACTAATCACGATTGGTATAATCATATTTACCAACCTCTCCGCTCGGGCAGGATATGACACAAGGTCAGTTTTTAAGCGGAGTTTAACAGGTTTTGAATTCAGAGTTTTCCTTCTCCTAAAATAGTTGCCTCACCATGGCTGAAGAACCTAGTCTGCCCTACTATTTACCCATAGCTGGAGGGAGAATATTTGGATTCATACCTTTCCCAAGGGTATTAGTGCTATGTGAAATGCAATCAGTCTCGTTCAGGATTTGAACTCGTGCTGCTGTGTCCATATCCTGCGACGATAACCATTACACCACGGGCACCACATCACGATTGGTATAATTGTCCTTTTCATGTTCTACAGGAGCACCTCGGGTGGTGTAAGGGTTAGCAAGGTAGACTAGCAAACGTGCACGAGTGAATTCGATTCTCATTGGGTGCCCCATTCATACGGCCTTGTGCTTTATCTAAGCAAAAAGCTTAGTAAATTACCACTTTCATGTTCCACAGGTTTTTTCAATTCCCTTGCAAGGTTCATTGTTATTATTATTATTATTATTATTATTATTTACTCCTTGAGAGTTTTTCACATCAGTTTTACATGTAAGTCTTTCACTGGAGTTTGAGTGACAGCAAGTCTCCTCCAGTTTCCAGAAATCTTCTGAATATTCTGACTGGTCTCAATAATGCTGTTGTTTGAATGTCCTCCACTCTTCCTCCAACCTCCAATCCTCCAGTCCCTTTAATAATACTTTAGTTACTTTAATAATAGTTTAGTTACTCTACCGAGAACACAAATCCCGATTTGTATAATTGTCATCTTCATTGTTTTTTTTCAATTCCGTCGCATGGAGGTACTTATTCTTCTTTTCACATTCTTTCAGTTTTATTCTGTGGTCAGCCGGGACATCAAAGTCAATAATTTTGCAAATTTTCTTTTTTTGTTGATTATTATAAGGCCTGGTTTTCTGGCTGAGATGAGGTGATGTTTGTATGTCAAAGTGCCAAAGTTGTCTGTATTGCTTTACCCTTTGTTGATATCTCTTTAATCTTCCTTCTTTCGCCAGTACTTTTTGGTTTATTTTATTTTTATTGTTTCTTGTGTTCCCTTTTCCTTTTTCTTCCTCCATATTCCAGCGTTTTTCCTTTGTTTTATCATTTTGGCCTGTTTTCGTAGATTTTTTTTATCTGCGTTTCCAGTCGAAATTCCCATCCTGGTTTTGATTTTTTCTACATGCTTTTAGAGAGGATCCCAATTTGCTCACAAAATAATTTGGCCTTAGTTCATCTAATTCGGTTATATTATTCGTTGATTTGTAAGGTAGTACTTGATCTATTTTATTCGTTTTCGTCTTAAATTTCCTCCATTATATGTTTCTTAGGGATTGTAAGATAGTCTTTTCACTGTTCATAATTTTCTTTACATTTTCTAGATTTACTTTTTGTTCTTGTATTAGAGTTTGCTCAAGGTTGTTTAGTTGTGCGTTGTTTGGTTGTGCGGCGTTTTTATTTTCCGAAGTTGCTGGTTCATTTCGGTTAGGCCATGTTTCTTTGTTAATACTTGATGTGTTTTTACTGTATTATTATCTTGTTCATTGTATATTTTCTGGTGTATTTCACGTATTTAAAAGTCAATTTCTTTATTATTGTCCTGTCTTGTTCGGCAAGTCTTTGACTTGTCTGAAAAGTTGCACATTCTTGTCAGATCTCTATCATTCTTTTCCTATATAACTGTTTTTGTAGGTTTGCTCCTAAAATAGCAATGTAGTGCAAGTTGGTTGTCTTCCCTAATCTATGTTTACGTCTCTAGTTGGTGTGGTTCCTTAAATCGTCATTCAGGTACATTTTTGGTGATTATTATTAGGTCTGCTCTTCTGGCCATGACTATTATTATTAGTAGTAGTAGTTGTATTTTACACATCAATGTTTGACCAGCCAAGTCGGGTTGGGCTGTAGAGTACAACGACTACATCTATAAAGAGAGATAAGACCCCCGCCCAACCAGTGTCCAAGTTATGTCTTTAAATATTTGGATGGTTAGGCTCCAGTTATGCTGGAGTTTTGAGAAATGTGTATTACCTCTTCATTGCCAGGTGGTACTACCTTATATGGTTTTATCTATATATCAAATAGAAACGTTTTACATATACTTTTTTGCAAACAATTACTAATGTTAAATCGATTTGTTAGATATAGAGCTGTTAGATAATTTTACAGTGTAAATAATAGTCGGTGTATAATTGATTTTTTAGTGATACATAGCAATACTTGGAACCATTTAACTTTGCTGACTTATACTAAATTGAATTGTTAGAAATAGAACTGTTTGATCATTTAACTGTGATTGTTTACAAAATGTTTTTAGAAATGATATATTTAATATATTTGTAAAATAGGATTTGACATTAGATAACCAGCAATAGTTGATATGCCATGAACTCAAACCAAACCAGCTTTAGCTGGAGTCTTTCACTGAAGTCCGAATGATGGTAAGACCCTTTAGTTCTTCACAACTCTTATCAGTTTTCAAACTGATCTCAGCAATGCTATAGTCCGGATAGTTTTAATTTACGCACTGATTTTCCACTTCCTCTCATCCCATCTCCATGCTCTTGCTCACCAACAATCGTTAGTATTATTGTTACCGGCATGTTCCATAACTTTTCCTGCTCCCTGTTAGATTCAAAGAATTGGTCTATTTCATACTGTAGTCCACTAGAACTGCAAAATCCAGAAGACGACAAATTCTCTTTTTCTTGTTAATAAATACGAAGTCTGTCCTTCTCATCTAATCAGGTCAGACTTAGTATTTATTAATAATTATTAATTTAGTAATCCTTTACCATTTCAAAGTCTCAGTGAATGTTATGCATCTTATTTTCTGGGATAGATTCTGGTTTATGCGTATAACATTCGTCATCATTATTATCATGGATTTAAAATGTAATCGAAATGTGTTTATTTTCTACGTTACAGCATTTTTGTGTGGTTCAATAACGCATATCCTATTGTACCCAAACGGTGTGGCATAGAATATATCAAATGCATCCCCTACAAAAATGTAAAATCATCCCAAAATAATGCCAATAACGCTAAATTTCTTCCGTTGGAAACTTCTACTTCTAGAGCTTTGATGAGTGTATTACCTACCCTTTGTTTGCATTACTTCCAGGTACAATGATCTGGAACAGATTTAAATCCAGTTTGATTTTTATACGCTTACTTAATCTTTTTGAACTTTCCTAGTATTACATTGGAATATTTGAAACCATACGAATTTGTAAATTATTTGTGTTAGGCAAAATTACTTAATGCTGTATCTTTGTGCATTTTACTATATTCTCCGCTGTTGTAACTTGGAACATCCTACAGCAGTATTCAGACGGTCTTAATTTAAATTGCCTAGTCGGCGGGGTCTGTAGAATACACCGATTGTAACTCGACACAGGGGTAAGACCCCCCCCCCAATAAGTGTCCTAGATATGACACTAAACAATCTGATGGGGAAGTCCTCGTAATGCTGGGACTTTGGGGAATGCAGAACAGCTCTTCATTGCCATTTGTCCCAGGTCCACTCTGGCCCGAAGTGGTAGCACCTGATAGGGCCCTATCTATGGGCTAAATAGAACTAATGGCATTCTTATGCTAAACTGAATTGTTTGAAATAGAAATATTTTTGACAATTAAACCGTGTACTTACATTTAAACTGTTTGCTTATGCTAAACTGGATAAGTTGAAATGGAACTGCTTTTAGACATTGAAACTGTACTTACACTAAACTGAATTGTTTAATATAGAACTGTTTTGGCATTTAACTGTGTGTAAACAAAATCTGTATTTATACTAAACTGAATTTGTTGTATTAGAACTGCTTGACTAAAATGAATAGCTTGAAATAGAAATATATTTCACATTTAAACTCTACTTACATTTAAACTGCGTACCTATGCTAAACTGAATTGTTTGAATTAGAACTATTTTCATAAAAATGAATTTGGCGTTAAAAAATCTACAAAAGATTGATATGCCATAAATCAACCAATCAACCAACCAACTTGATTTGAAGCAATGCTATCTTATCTATTGCAAGGGTTCTTAGCTCCCTCAGCGGTTTGTCATATATTGTAGCTCTGAGTCCTGCATTTTGAAAGTCTGCGAATAGCTTATCAAGCAATTTTTTACTGTGGTTGAGCTTTCGTTCCCAGGAGTTGTTAGACATTGTTACAGCAAATTCTAGGAATAAAATCATTAACAAGTGGTTATCATCAGTTTGTTAAAGTCATGTACAAGCTTGCGAATAAAGAAAAAAGAAGTCTGACCGTGGTATTAAGTAACTCATAAAAATTGTTATGCTGTAAAATCAACCAAGCACATAACGGTCCACCGAGTGCGCGGAACTAGGAATAGGTCGATTCTTCCCTATGCAAAAGAATAAGACCTCTCAAAAATAGGTGTCCTTAGTATGACACTAAACTACATCCAGTTGCCCAGTCGGCTGGGGTTGTAGAGTATATCGACTGCTTCTCTGCAGAGAGGTAAGAGCCCCCTAACGAGTGTCCTGATATGACACAAAACAATCAGATGGTGAGGTTCCTGTAATGCAGTAGCTTTGGGAAACGTAGAGTACCTCTTCATTGCCATCGCTCCAAGGTTCAATCTGGCCCGGAGTGGTAACATCTGATAGAGTCCTATCTATGAGTCAAATAGTATTAAACTCTGTACTTATGCTAAATTGAATTGTATGAAAAAGAACTGTTTTGACATTTAAACTGCGTACATATGCTAGAACTATCTTATATGCTCAACTCAATTGTCTGTAATAGAACTGTTTTGTGTAAACAAACACAATACTTATACAACTGTTTGACAAAACTGAATTGCTTGAAACAGAAATATTTTTGAGAAATAAATCGCGAACTTATTCTAAAATGAATTGTTTGAAATAGAACTGTTTCTTCGTATAAAATAGATTTGGCATAAACTAAACTACAAAAGTTAATATGCCATAAAATCCAAACAAACAAACAAACAGACACATTGCATATAATGGTGAGGTTTCAGTTCTGAAGGATTGGAGAGTGTAGATAACTCCTTAATTGTCATTACTCCCAGGTCCACCTGTTTAGGCCCAGTCTATGGGTCAAATAGTTTTTTCAAAAAATTATTAGTGTTGAGTAGGAATACGAGACCATATAATAGTTTGAAAATATATGAGTCTCATAAAATAGAATTAGCTAGGAATACTTGTAACAATTTGACTGTATGGATATAATTTTTATTAAAATTAGTTACTTGGAACTATAGTTTTTTTTAGCAAGAATTGTTTTGATTTGTTACTGGAAACAGTAGAATTATTAGTTTCTTGAACTAATATAGTTGCTAGAAAATTATTGGCGTGAAGCAGGAATACTTGAAACCATATCTAATTGTACATAAATTAGAACTAATGGTCTGAGAGACCATGGTTCAATACCGGGTCAAGTCATATCAACGATGATACTAGATACCTCTTTATTTAACACTTAGTATTATAAGGTACGTATCAAATGTAAAGTGGAGTAATCTAGGGATTGGAGTTGCGACTTCCCCGGCACTTCGATGTAGTAGCTATTGAAAAATGAGCCTTCCGGTTGCCGTCGACTACAGTCTTCAACTTTACTTACTTATATAGGAATACTTGAAACCTTACAACGACATGCCCATTATTTCTATTTGATAAGACTTCTTTATAATATAAAACTGTGCCAAGAAATTATTATGAATACTATTTTTAAAAAGCAAAAAATACATTAGGACTTCGAAATTGATTTGAAGTAAAAATATACAAATGAATTAAATGTTGGTATTAAAAAACGCATCGATATGCCGTTAAACAAATAGATCAGACTAAACTTTTCTCTCTCCCACATCTTCACTTAATTCTTTCTTTCTTTCTTTCTTTGTTCTTTCTTTTCTTTTATTCATCTCTGTTTTCCTTCTCAATTACTATCAAACATTTACTAATGAATTAAATCCTGGCATTTAAGAAAACACAAGGTGTTGATATGCCGTTAAACGATTAAACTAACCAGAAAATCTCTCTCTTTCCATCTTGCACTTCGCTTCATTCTCTCAGTTACTTTTTCCACTCTCTCCCTGTCACCCCTCCCTCTAACTTTCTTTTCTCTTCATTCCTTCGGTTCGTTTTTTCTCTTTCTTTTTCTCTCTGTCTGTCTGTCTGTCTGTCTGTCTGTCTCACTCCCTCTCTCTCTATTCTTATTCCTTTCTTCGTTTTTTCTCTCTTCTCTTCTATTTCTTCACCTTCTTCGATTATTCTCTCTTCTTCTCTTCTCTTTCTCTCTCTTCTTATGTTTTATTAAAATGAAAATTGAAAATGTGTCATGTTTCACCGTTAAATTACCCATAAGGCGTTGATATACCATTTAACCAATTGAACAAACCATATATCAAATGAATGCACTATATCTTTTCCTTGTAATTTGTCATCACACACATAAACATCGGGTGCTTATAAAAGATATTTGATAGTACTAAAGGATATTTTACAATAAGATTTTCTTCTTTATCAATGTCAATATCACGTAATATTTTTTTTTACACTGCTCTTCTTGCATACGCTTTCACAAAAGCTAATCCAGTTTAAAAAGAGCAAAAGAGTATTTTTTTTAAATGTTTGTTGTTTGTGTTTTTGTTCTCCTGCAAGTTCGCGGATCACCAGTGTCAAATACAGAGAGGAGTCTTGCTGATCTTTGGAAAATATTTCCAACATGCTATTTCGTGATGACGCCAAAATTCTCAGCAGGACATGAGACGGGTTAATTTCCTGTCCGGCTGCCAAATTCAACTTAAGGGAGTTATCAAGATTTTCCAATCTGTTCTTGACGCTAAACTCGACAGATTTCATGCGCTTTTCCACTTCATCAAGTTACGAAAAGAAGACAAAAGATTTATGTTTGGCACAGCTATCGTCAAAAATGGCTCCAGTTGTGAAGATATGGGTAGGGTGTAGTAGCATTTCGTTTCCATTACTCCCAGGTCCACTCTAAACCTTTAGCATTCCATTAATTGGTCAAATAATTTCGTTAAAAATTATTCGTATTCAATAGAATAGAGTGAAAATAAAAGAAAGAAACAAACAAACAAACAAACGAACAAAATCTATTTTGAAACAACTAGACAAAAATCTAAATATGAACTCGATTCCTTAACCTTTAAGTCATAAATAACCCTCAATTTAGTTGACTTGCCGTTAAAACAATTAAATCAAATAATCGATTCGGAAAGCCGAACATACTCTTATATCAGTCAGTTTCGAGCAAAATTCAATATTACCTTTGCCTCATCATCGCCATTACTCCCAGTTCTACTGTTACTCAGGGAGTTCTTGTTAGGATTTCATGCATGGGTTTAATAGGTCGTTTTAAAGATATTTGTATTCGAACGGAATTATTAATGCTCTATGATAGCAAATTGCTTTTATTAAAAATAGTCACTTAAAGCTATGATTATTTACTATTAGTTACTTGAAACCATATAAATGGGTTCGAACAATTATTTGTTATTTAATACGAATAATTTCTTGAAAAATAGAATTATTACCATCCTATTGGCTGTAGTAGTAGAATACACCAGCTGCGCCTTTGCTGCGCCTTTGCTGCGCCTTTGCTGCGGAGTAAGACTCCCACAAAGAGTGTCCTATGTATAACAGTAAATTCCATCTGATGGTGAGGGTCTAGTTTTGGAACTTTGGAGAATGTGATGTAGCCTTAATTGCCATGACTCCCAGGATCCACTCTTATTCGAAATGGTATGACCAATTAGGGTGCTATTCATGGGCCTAATAGAAATCTTTAATTATTTGCTAAGGATTATTATTGTCAGTTATTCGAAACCATACATCTGTATACAAATTATTTGTATTGAATATGACTACTTGATAAATTTAATTACTAACGTTGAATAGCAATACTTGAAACCATGAAACTGTGTGCAAACAAATTAATAATATCAGTGTTAGGTTGGAATACTTGTAATCATTTAACAGTAACATGTTATGAGCTCTAACAACCCATTTAAAATAAAGTTACGCAATATTCACTTGGAACATTTTATATATATATATATATATATATAATATCAAACTTTGTGGCTCATCATTTGTCAACATATATATATATATATATATATATACGTTGGCATATAATAAGCCACAAGGGTTAATATTTTAATTGCGCTATTATGTTCACATTCGGAGAAATACACTTTGAAAAGGTATGAATCCCCTTAACCTCCCAGCTCTGAGTTAAATAGTACCACTACTGTTCATGTAGAAGGGTGGATTTGGCTCTAGATAACCTGCAAAGGTTTATATGTCATTAAACAAAGAAACCAAACCAATTAATTAAAGTTTGATATATTATTAAAACCAAACAATCAAACAACCAACTATAGAATTATCAGTAGTAGATAGTTCCTGAAACCATCAAACTCTGCGGAAATTATTCGTGTTGTATAGGAATCCTTCTATAGGCAAAAGAATCTTAAGCCACTACAACCCAAAATATGTTAATGTAAATGTACATTGAACGCAATTACCTGACCTCTTGGGTTAAAATAATTCTTGGTAGGTTGACATATCGGAAAAAAAATCATTCAATTGTAGAAAATTTCATAGGAATTCGAAAAGCCTATGTGCTATATAATTTCACATTCAAACATGAAAAGTACTCATTTGCAATTCGAATAAAAAAAGCCATAATAATATATTTGATTTCAACAATTACTTCATGGATCGTTAAAAGTGGACACCACCTTTAGCTTTAAAATACTTTGGTCTTTTTTTTTAATATCATTTTGAATATCTAAAGGTATTTTTATTATTTATAGTATTCTGATTATTGTCTTTATCTCAATTGTTATATTTTCAGCCTTATTCATGTATTTCTTGCTGAATGGAAGTCTACACAGAACTTCCAACCAAAATTTTATTTAAACGTCGAGGTAGATTGTTCTCATGTCGTTAATCAGAGCCATGTACAACTGTTAAGCTATAGTATGTATTCCTTGTTATTTTACCAGTAGTCAGGATTGAACCTCCAACCTAATGATGATTTCACTTGAAAGATCATTCACCAAACGCCTATATCCGTTTTTTTACGTGTTCTGCAGAACAATCCAGAGTGAATTTGGGGGACTTATAAACGTACTGTTTTTATCAATACTATCGATTACTACTCTCAACTATTATGCACGATTTTTTTTACCTCAGTTCATATTGAACTTGTTTTTAATCAGAACTTTTTAATTGATTCCCATATCGTACTCATCTCAATACTTGATCAACTCAACAGCTTACAGCAGTCCAACATATGCGCTATTACTTTTAAAGACATCTTGTTTTCTAATGTCCGTCGTATATCTATTATTTTGACTTTATCCCGTAAGAGCAAATGGTTTTCCCTTTCCTTCTATATATGGTCTGCCAATCCCGACTTTTCGATTTCACTGAATAATACTGCTTTTCAATGTAAATATATCTTTACTTTTAGCGGGTAGCATGTCTTGCCTTTGCATACTTAACCTCAGCTACGTGGGATGGAATATACTTAATTCTTTGTCATGTTCTGTTCTGTTGGAGGCTTGACGCAGAAAAGACATTTTCAAAGACTCGAGCTACTCCTGAATTCTGTCCTAATATCATATACACTACTTATCTTTTCAGCTAGGCCTTTGACATAAGGCAGACAGATTGTGGTAAGTTTTTGGATATTGTTCTCTGAGGATCAATCCAGATTTCTTGGAGCCGATTTTATGGTCTCTGATTGGTTGTTACAATGAAAATTGTTTCTTAAGCAATTTCTTTCATCTTGATATGTATCGATGTTACTTACTAATGACTTTTGTTCGATGTTGTTAGCAACGAACAATTACTTTCTTTACATTAAATGGATGGTGGGAGTTGAAGTTTAGGTACTGTACGGTCGGTAAAAGTTAGATTACTATAAACGTATGACCTGAATTTATACTCTGTGCAAGTTACAAATACATCTAAGATGGATAACTTGTTATCATATTCTTTCTCCCAAATGGACAGTATAAAGGATCGGATTGACTTTCTATGGTTCAGCAGTATTTGAACATAATCCTGATGAAGCCAGACAATGAATGTATCATTTATGTATGTTAATCACAGTGGTAGATTTAGTGATGTAGATGCGAGAGCCATAAGGAATTTACTGTTAATGATTATTTTCCAATCGGCTGTACTTGTAAAATACTCTGATTACTCCACTCCAGAGGGGTAAAATCCCTCCGCCCAACGAGCGTCCTTGATATTACACTAAACAATCTAATACTGATGTTCCAGTAATGCTGGAGAACCCTTTCATTGGCATCGCTCCCGGGTTCACTCTGGCCCGATATGGTAGCACCTGGTAGGGTACTATATATGGGTCGAATAGAACTAAACTATATACTTATGCTAAACTGAAATAGAGCTGTTTATATATATATATATATAAATGGATTAGACATTAAATAACCTTCAAGGGTTGATATACTATAAAAGCAAACCAAAACAATCTAAATTATTAAGATTATCAGTCTTTAAAAAAAATCATTGAGAAATAAAAAGCTAAATTCTTGTAGAGATTTTGAAAAATCTATTTAGTTATATGGTTAGGACCTGCATCTTCGAGACCACATTGTGAATGCATTGAGTTAGAGTCTTAAATGGTATACTTGTGGTGGTGATGATATCAGAGCCAATTATTGTCCACTTATATGATATGCCTACGTAAATTTATGTTTTTGAAATGTAGTTGTAAGAAATATAAGTTTTTGCTGATCAGCCACTACTGGTCGGTCCATGTGTCAGAGCCTATTAGAGATCATTGCTATGGGAGGAGGTGCCCGTGGTGTAATGTTTATCGTCGTAGGAAATGGACACGGCGACACGAGTTCAAATCCTGAACGAGACGGATTGCATTTCACATAGCACTAATACCCTTGGGAAAAGTATGAATCCAAATATTCTCCCTCCAGCTATGGGTGAAATAGTAGGACAGACTGATTTTCTTCAGCCTTGGTAAGGCAACTAGTCTAGGAGAAGGAAAACTCTGAATTCAAACCTGTTAAACTCCGCTTAAAATTGACCTTGTGTCATATCCTGTCCAAGCAGAGGGGTTGGTAAATAGGATTAGAGAGTGTTGCTTATAGGTTCTTCCTTACCTCTCTACCAGTGTCCTGCATATTGTGTTCGTCTTAATTGAATGGTTTGTTCAATGGGCAGCCAATAGCCGAACAACTTATGTTCGGTGGGGTGCTGCTTCAAAGATTTGTGCAAAAGAGTACGTAGCATTCGTGTGCTACTCTCATTTAGCCTTTTCTCCTTGCTTTTCGAGTGAGTACAGATGGTGCATTCATACAGTTGAGCGAACACAACCACTGCTTAAATAAAATCTCGGTTTGTTTTGTGGGAGTGATTAGATATCCATATGATCTAGAACCTCCCACTAACAGCCCATATCTTCACTAGGCGTATGTTGACATCACTTTTTAGTAGATGGGATATTGTGGCTGACCTATGTAAACGGGCCTACTAATTTCAGAAGTTTGACTCTTACGTTGACATGGATCCATCTGGTATAAAACATAGGAATTCTTTTTTAACTGTATTCTTGGACAGACAAAAGCCTCTAGATTCTTGTTCCGGGTTATGCAACATGAATTCGGCTGGTGTATTCGCAAGAGCTAGATCATCTAACAATGTTTCCGCGGGATATCATCTGTTTCTTTTCTTTTCTTTAATGTGAAAATATTTTCTTTTATTAGATCTACTGACGTTCATAGGACGTAATCTTGACAGATAGTAATGTACCTCATTGAAAGATTCTGGCAACAATGTCAAATTAGTCTGTGTCTCCATTGCGTGAACAAACCATTGATTTTGTAAAACAGCATTTTAACGGTAACAGTTCGTTTTGGGAGATTATATTCTCGTAATATTTTCTCATTCTATCCTCTGTGTGTATGGAACTGAATATCATATCAGGTAAGGATAAAGAGTAAAGTGGAACAATCCAGAGAATGGAGTAGCACCCCCAACACCTCGGTGTAGTAGCTATTAAAGAAGGGGCCTTCTCGTAACACTTCACTAAGTTCACCAACATTTACTTATTGAACAAATATTTTCTTTTTGTTCACGTTATCCTTAACTGCTATACTTCCAATAAACCGATGTGGTTGGTATACACGTGGCTGCTGCTTTCATGAGGACGGTGGCAAAGCTTTCCTATCTGTCATTACGATCTCAAGTTGGATAGAAATTTAAAACTAATCAATTACAGAGTAATTTCCCTAAAGGCTATGTAAAGATGAAAAAAGAAATAGCTAGGATTAGGAAATACCATTTATCTAAGTTTCTATTATCTGCTGTTTATATGATTTGGTTTTTAAATGATTTAATAATCATTTCCAGTAACTCCAGCTGCACTCCCCATGAAATGGAACTTTTCAACGTTGAAGAATATAAAAAGACCTATGTTTTTTTCCTGTTTTAGACAACAAACGCTGAAGTATTACTTATTTTTATAGCGCCAAAGTATTAGGCTAAAGGACGGGAATTTCCACATACTATGTAACCTGCTTACCAAAATTTCATTTTCAACTTCAGATAAAAGCAGGTTTTATATATATATATATATATATATATATATATATATATATATATATATATATTGTCATTAAAAGACAGTTTCGCTGTATCGTATATACATATATATATATAGAGAGAGAGACAGACAGACAGACAGACAGACAGACAGGGACAGAGACAGGGAGTCTAAAAGTAGATTGTTCAATTATTTAAAAAAAGGAAAATATCGCTAATCCTCTTCAGTGAGCCATACAGGATACCCATGTGACCTCATATCTAAACTATTTACTTTCTTAGATAATCCTCTACCCATGCAGAGATATGAAATTCTAAAGCAACAGAAGGAAACATATCTCTTCTCATATATATATATATATATATATATGTGTGTGTGTGTGTGTGTGTGTGTGTGTGTGTGTGTGTGTGACCACGTCTGTTTGTATATATATATATATATATATATATGCGGGGGTGTTGTATAATTACGGAATGATTTTTTTTTATATAAATCATTTTTCGTTAAATATATTTTATCATTCAGTTTGGTCGCGCTTTAAACTATTCAGCTCTTAATTCAGGTGCACAGACATTGGGTACAGTTTACACTCCTGAGCAGAGGATATGACAATCACAATTGTCATAACCCCAGATAGGAAATGCGGCTGGAGTGTGAATGACGACATGCCCGGAAGTGATGGGCTAGGAATTTGGAGATTTTGAAAAAGACATCAGTTGAGTTTTTTACGGTGGGCCAGTCGAGTTGGGTTTTTACTGTGGGCCAGTCAAGTTGGGTCTCGGCTGTGGGCCAGCCCAGTTGGTAATTTACTGGGGACCAGTCCAGTTGGTTGTCTAATGGGGACCGGTCAAGTTGGTTGTTGACTTGGGCCATGTAGACGGAGCGTAGAAGTTGTGTTCTGACCGTGGTGTTGAGAAGTTTGGGTTTCGACCGTTGAGACATACGTTTGAGTTTTTCGGATCCCGACCGGCGAAAATGAAAGAGATCTGAAGCTCCACAAGATATGCCGAGCGTTTGAATTTTGTTAGTATGGTAAGATACGAGGGACTTTTAAGAATTGTGTGTGTGTCTCTCTCTCCCCTCGTGTCGAAGAGCCGAGCTCAGAAGTTAACAAGTTAATCAACGTTCCTACCTGAGCAGTAGTGAGTTCACCTGTTAATGTTTTGTGTATTTCCCTCTATTTGAATTTGTACATGTGCCGTTGGATTGAGATATCATTGTGATTATGATATGATTATGGCTACGGTTTTGAGTATACAACAGGTGTGTGTGTGTGTGTGTGTGTGTGTGTGTGTGTGTGTGTGTGTGTGTTTTATTCAATGCCACATAAAACTTCATAGTTGATTTAATGGCAAAGCCATCCTGAAAAAAAAGTAAATAGTGCTACTATTTACCCCCCCCCCACATATATGTTTGTGTGTGTGTGTGTGTGTGCGTCTTTCTGCATTTAATTTCTTTCAGTTTCATGAAAATCTACATGTTAAGATGTCATTTTTTTTTAACTAAGATAATCTTCATTTTCTAGTTATTTTTTATCATACTTTTCTTTTTTCTATGAAGCAATAAAAGCTTATTTTGAAACACCAAATACGGTCTAATTTAAGTCATGTAAATATTCAAGACTTTCCACATGGTAAAATCATTTTGCTGAGGCAGGAAGAAAATTTTAATGGCTATTAATTTAGATAAAAAATCAAGTTAGTTATTTCAGTTGTTATTGCATGGTAGTGACATTTTTTTAAATTTTCGCTAAAAATGTTTTATTTGTACATCATCCTATCAAATACAAATTATTTTTGAACGGATAATATTTGATCAATCGATAGTCCTTAACAGGTACTGCAAATTCGTATCAGTGGGGAATTCGGAGAAATTGCAATGAAAATATACTCAACTCTTCCTAAATCTTCAGAACTGGAACCTCACCATCTGATGCAGTTTATCGTCATACATAGGACTATTTTCTTAAGGGGTGGGGCTCTAACTACTCAATCGGGGATACAGTTAGTGCAGAATAAGTTCTGCTAACAAAACGAAATAATCGATTCGTAAATGTGTATAATTTGCAATTATGAATTAAACTGGTGCACGTTAATCAATTTCTTCACCGAAAAATATTCATTTAAATTCCTATTGAAAATGTTTTAAAGTACATGCAAACCTGCATGATAATTTTGCATAATCTTTTTTCTTCGATAAAATGATTCTCAGTATATATATATATATATATATATATATATATATATATATATATATTTGTGTGTGTGTGTGTGTGTGTGTGGCTTTTGGGTATTTTTTGTATATCTGAACTTTGCTTTAAAGACAGCCAAAGATTAATATGATGTTCCATAAATAGAAAGGGAGATTTTCCATATGTAGATGTTTAGGTTCAGCGAATTAAGGCTAAAAGAGTTGGTTCTTTTTCTCTGCAATGTTAGTAAGGGTGAACAATTACTCAAATAAGGGAAAATGCAGTGTTCAATTTTGGGAGCTGTATGTTCAGTAATGTTGAAGGTGCATCGATAGAAGAATGAATAATTACACAGGCAGCGAGGGCTGTGAAATATCGGCGTATAAACGAGGCCCATGCTGACCACAAAGAACGGTCAGAACGAAACAAAAATCCAGAGGCGGGCCCCCTCACCGAACTGTAATGTTTGGATGATTTTCAGAGACAAGCAAAACTAGCAATCTGATAATACGTAATGATCGTTTTTGGAAAGATTCCAATCCACGTTGCTTCTACCTCGCGGCTGGTTTCTTGACGATGCAACAAAGGGGTAATTGAGTGCAGTTATGCAGAAAGAATGTTAGGAATGCGCGAAAGGATTTCACGAAAAATAGGTGGGTTCAAATTGTGCCCGAGTACGCGTATTTATCGATGTAAGTCTTAGATCTTTATTTGATAACAAAGCTTCCTTCTTCTCCTTTATTTCGTTAAAAGAGGTGCTGTGGACATCCTACACACACACACACACACACACACACACACACACACACACACACACAAACATATATATATATATATAAATATGTGTGTGTGTGTGTATGGATATATATATATATATATATATATGTGTGGTGTGATAAAAAATATCAAGACCAAAGCGCTCTTTTCTCCAAGATACACATGAACAGGAACTATATATGTATACAGCATATATATATATATATATATATATATATATATATATATATATATATATATATATAGGGTGGAACGATAAAATTGTCGCCTTATAAAAGACGACATGATTCCATTTCCGCTTAATGAAAACTGTTTTCATTTCTTGGTACAGACCATCTACTAGTTGGCCAGTTGTGTACAAATCCCAAGAGCGATAGGAGCTTTCTATCATGTCTGAAAGTGACACAATGTTCAACGAGCGAGATCGTAGATGCGCCGCTGTAAAACTCATGCTCTCTACCGATCCAAGTTATGACAACAGGACCATTACCAGCATCCTCAATATGCAAATCCAGACGGTTCAACGTGCCCAAGGTGATGAAAACAAAGTTTCAGGCCACGGTTATGGTTTTGGTGTGGTTTCAAGTGAGGGCAACATCATGCCACCTCACATCTTCGACGTCGGCTTGAAAGTCAACACCAAAGTGTACCTGGATGTGCTGAAGAGTATGGTGATCCACTGGTGCAATCAGGTGGCCAGTGGCAGACCCTGGGTATGGCAGCAGGACTCGGCGCCGGCCCACAAGTCCAAAGAGACCCAGGCTTGGCTCCAGAAGGAGTGCTACAACTTTGTACCCTTCTCTCACTAGCCCCCTCCTCCCCAGACCTGAACCCGCTGGACTACTTCGCTTTGACATACGTCGGGAACATCACCAACATGACCTCCCTCAACACCAAAGCCAGCCTGATCGCTGCCATCCGCCGAGTATTCGCCGATCTCCCGCCGGTGCTTGTTGAAAAAGCATGCTCCCATTTCCGGATCCGTACCGAGGTGGTGATTGAGGCTGAAGGCGGCTACATTGAATAGATATCAGCTCTACTACATAATTAAGTTACCTGAATTGATTTTTTCAATAAAAGTTTTAAAATAAAGATGTAGAGTTGTTTTCTTTAGGACGACAATTTTAACATTCCACCCCATATATATATATATATATATATAAGTAAATATATTGACCGACCGTAGTCGAGAGTGATCGGAAAGCTCACTTTTTAATAGTTCCTACTCCGATGTGTACGGGAGGGTGCTACTCCTGTCCCTGGATTGCCCCAAATATTTTTGATCCCTACCTTATAATGTTGAGTGCTAAGCAAGGAACCATCAAGTAACATTTTTTGAGACTTTGGAATTACTCGGCCTGGGACTGAAGTCCGGTCTCCCATGTTATTCGTGAACATTCTAACCAGTGGCATCAAATCATCAAATCAGGTAGACATTGTATTGGAGTTGCGGTTTTTAATAACCTTTTCTTGTCACAAATGAAAGGCGCCTGATAATTGTCGGAAACCTCTGATGTTACGAGCATGCCATTAATTCTGAGATTTTTTTTTTTCTGATCAATGAATGTTTTGATTGAGAGCGTTTGTCACATATTAATGATGTCTTATTTGAACACGAGGTTTCGAATGACCAAAGAAGGTCGAAATTAAATGTAATTTGACTTAAATTTAAGACGATTACTTATCAGCCTTCTCCCTCATTTGCGATATCTCAATGGCAAACACAAAAAAAGCAAATAAAAAACCCAAATCCTCGTCTGTGATATTTTATAAGATAATCAAAGAAAAGAACAATCGCCCACATAAGCACGCATTCACAAATGCAAACTTAAACACACGCACACAGAAACATCTACGCACGAAATTTGCCTAATGAGTTGTGTTCGCCAATTGTAGTAGATTGGTTTGGTTTGGTTTGCATACAAACCTTTGTAGGTTATCTAATACCAAAGCCATCCTTCTAGAAGAACAGTAGTGGCACTAATTAACCCATAGCTGGGAGGATAATTGGGTTCATACCTTTCGCAAGAGTA
Source organism: Sepioteuthis lessoniana (assembly GCA_963585895.1). Taxonomy (NCBI): domain Eukaryota; kingdom Metazoa; phylum Mollusca; class Cephalopoda; order Myopsida; family Loliginidae; genus Sepioteuthis; species Sepioteuthis lessoniana. Next base: position 53,223,174 of record OY757910.1, on the reverse strand, counting down.
TGTGTCTGAAAGTGAACGTAATAGCACAACTGGAGTTCGAACTCGCTTACAACGATTCCGCAGTTCATCGCTTTAACCATTACACCACGAAGTCGTAGAGTTCGCCAGAGAACATAAATGATACAAAGACTCGTGCCATATATATACTCTGGCGAAAGCAACAAGCTGAAAACATACCCGAATGTAAGAACGAAATGAACAAATAAATCCTAACAATACAAATCTCTTCGTGGATCTATTCATATATATATATACGTGGTGTATTCAATTGGTTTCAAGACTTTTTTGGTACAAGGATTTAGATTTGTCGTAGAATTTTGAAAATTAGGTATGTTATTGCTATACATATTATGAGATGACTGACCAATTTTTATGATTTCTGGTTCAAATGAACAACTACAGCAGCAATTGAAATACACCTTACTAAAGCCTGATCGTCACAGCAGGTGAATTTCAAAAGTGCAATCTGAACGTGAGGACAATTTGGAAGAGCGATATGCAATAAAAGTATGTTTTAAACTTGGAAAAAGTGCTACAGAAATGTATGGAATGCTTCAGAATGATTTTCGACCATCTTGCATGAATTGACCATCAGTTTTACAGTGGCATAAGGGATTCAAGGAATGCAGGGAGTCTTTGAAGGATGATGAGAGCTGTGGGAGGAGTAAGGAAATCAATACACCAGAGTTGATTAGCCAAATGGTTAGGGTTATGATGCCAGCACTCTACAAATCGTGTCAGTGGCATTTCCACCAACACAATGCACCATTCCACAACTCCATCCTTGTCACAGACTATTTGACCAAGATGGGCATCAAGACAGTTCCTCAGTCTCCCTATAGTCCAGACCTTGATCCCTGTGACATTTGGTTATTTCTTAAGCTAAGAGGTTGTCGTTATTTGAGAGTTGAGGAAATGAAAGAGGCTGGGACGAAGGTCATTGACACACTCACACGTGAGGACTTTCATGGGGCCTTCCAGAAGGTGTTGGAACTGTTCAACAAGTGCATTGCAGCCGGAGGAGATTGCTTCGAAGGAGACTAGAGTTTCATGTATGTACTATGAATAAAAGTGACCATACAAAAAAGGTCAGGAGACTTATTTAATGATCATCTTATATATATACACACACACACACACACACACACACACGCACATATGTGTGTGTGTGAGAGAGAGAGAGAGTATACGTGCAAGTGTAAGTCGGTTCATTGGTTGGTAGAATTTTACGGCATATCAATCCTTTTATGCTACTTATTACCTAAACATCTATATTAAATATATGTAATTTAACTGTACCAAGTTTTGAACGAGCTCTACCTCGTTTATTTGTAGTTAAATTATTTCAAGTCATGCTATCCAACACAAATAATTTTATCTGCACACAATAAATTGGTTTCAAGTATTGTCATTTAGCGGGAATAATTCAATTCCACATTATTCACTCGTCAGTTAAATGGATCCAAGTATTGCGATGTAATACTGAGAAATCAGTTTAACATTCGTCATTTGTTTGCCAACAGATAAAGTGTTCCAGGTATAGTATATGATCAAATATTTCTTTTTGAACCACAGAATGGGTCCCTAATAGGTACTACCACTCCGGGTCAAAGTGGACCTAGTAGTAATAACACTGAATCGCTACTCCAGGACTGAAACCTTACCATCAGCTGGTTTATTGTTATATCCAGAACTTTCATTGCGAGAGAGTCTTAACCCTCGGTAGAGATGCAGTCGGCGTATTCTACTGCCCCAGTATAATGGAATGCAGTGTGTGAGGGGGAGCAGATTAAATACAGAAATCGTCACTCCCTGATGGCTGCAACTTTGACACGTCTTATTTGGTTGTTTGGACTGAAGATCGTAAGAATCCTGAAACTGACAGTCCTTGTGCAATGTTTATTCCTGTGTCTACGTCTTCAATCTATTTAAGTTATGTCATTAATCACTCTAAGTAAACTAAACCTTATACGTGATGACTGAAAATCTCTCTTTGTGTCTGTCTGTCTGTCTATATATATCAGCATCATCATTGTCATGTCGTGCCGCATACACGGATATCTCTGACCATAAAATATGAAACGCTTCACGAATTTGTGTATCATCCTTCCGCAGGGGCCATGCTAATCTTCTCTGTATCGTTCCAATTTTAGGTGCCCGTGGAGTAATGGTTATCGTCAAACGATATGGACACGGCGACACGAGTTCAAATCCTGGACGAGACTGATTGCATTTTCACATAGCACTAATACCCTTGGGAAAGGTATGAATCCAATTATTCTCCCTCCAGCTATGGGTAAATAGTAGGAGAGACTAGGTTCTTCAGCCTTGGTTAGGCAACTAGTCTAGGAGAAGGAAAACTCTGAATTCAAATCTGTTAAGCTCCGCTTAAAATTTGACCTTGTGTCATATCCTACCCGAGCGGAGGGGTTGGATAAATAGGATCGTTCCAATTTTAGTATATGTAGAATGTGCGTTTGTGTGTGTGTGCTTTTGTATCTGTGTGTGTGTCCATTTTATGAGGAATGTAAGCATACATACGCACGCACACACGCATATATATGTTGATCTACAACTTAGCACAAGGTAGGATATGACACAAGGTCAGTTTTAAGTGCAGTTTAACAGATTTGATTTCAGAGTTTTTCATCTATTAAACCGATTGTCAAACTAAGGTTGGAGAACCCAGACTGTCCTATTATTTAACAATAGTTGATGGGAGTATTATTAGATTCATAACATTACCAAGGATATTCGTGCTATGTGAAATGCAAACAGTTTTGTTTCGGATTTGAACCTGTGTCTCAGTGTTCATTTTCAACAACGTTAACCATGACACCTTGAACAACTCCATATAAACGTGTCTTTGTATGTGTACGTATGTATGCATATGAATTTTTCATATAATGACATTGTTCGTAATAAGACAAAAATGTTGATTGAATTAGAAAACAGCTGTAGCAACAGTAGTCTATAAAATAGTGCTAAATACACACATATTGTACAGCCAATGTAAAATAATATATATATAAATATATATATATATATATATATATATATATATATATATACTAAAAAATAAATCTTCAGATCACAATTTTACGTTCAAGCATTTATTTCGTTATCTGCATATTTTTATATATTCTCTGATGGGAATAAACAAATGGTTTAATATAATTTTCCGAAATAAGACAAGAGTATATATATATATATATATATATATATATATGTTTTCAGTCACTGATCGACTGTTTTTTTGTATCACAACACTTCAGTGTGGTTAGACACCTAAGAAGGTTCAAGCCGGGATCGAATCCCAGTGGACTTTTCGTTAGTCGGATATCTTATCCCAAAATTATCTTCTCTCTCGACGTAAGCAAAGACATTTTTTATGTATATATTAATTTACATATACGCATATCGGCTACCGGAGTGCTTAATTTATGAGAAGAGTTTTGCATTTACGCCTATGTAGTAGCCGGCAATTATCCCCTTGATCAACTGATTTCCGTACTAAAAAAAGTTTTAAAAATTTTGTGCCACAAATAGGATCAAGAAGCTCTGATTTTTTATGTCTGTATTATTTATGATTAATCAGAGTGTATGCGCTATTTTTTAAAATTAGTTTGAGAATTCGCAGTCGACAGTATTTGACTTACTGAAAACATTTAAAGAATCAAAACCCAAAATAATTTAAATATTTCCGTTCCTAGAGTATTCAGAATACATTTTTTAGCCTGTTAGAATTATAGATAAATAATTATCTTTTATCATCGAATTTCGAGCCAACTACTATCTTATAAATAGACATAATATAAATACTTTTTCAGTGGATACAGAATTATTGTATACCTACTCATCAACCTTCCTGTTTCTTTCTTTTGAAAGAAAATCTAACATTCTTCTCTTTTTAGAGTGCATTTTTTTCAACCTCACTTAATTATCTCAAAATGAAAGGATACGTTGCTGCTTGGATAGATCTCTTAATACTGCTATTTGAGCCTTTACTTGTTGATGAACAATTTCAGTTGCAGCCCTATATATGATAACGTATTTTCCAACTACATAGTTTCACGCTAAAACGTAAATCTTTTTCACTCAAAAAATATATCCATTTAGATAAAATCAAAGAAGTACCTGCAACATTTCTTGCAAGAATCTTCACTTTCCCCAATAAAACATTTACGTTCTGCGATTATTTTTTCTTCGTGCAAGAAAAGTCTTTGTAACTTTTGTTTTTCAACAAAGTTCTCACATGATTTAAAGAGATAAAATTTATTGATTTCTAGATTGGTGTTTTATTCTATCATTTACACCTTTATCAGTCACACACCCACACACACACATATATATATATATATATATATAGAGAGAGAGAGAGAGAGAAATTAAATAGATGTTTTATTCTCAGGATTCATTTAATCATGTATTTATAGTTTTCAATTCTGTTAAGTATAGTAACTTGCAAAAGTCTTTAGTCAATATAAACTATTGCATATTTACAGTTATATATGTTCATGTTTCTTATTGATTTTTTTACTCATGAAATATTGCGTCTGTTTGAGTCATTACGAAACCTAATCATGATATTTTGTGTGAGTTCTGAATGAGAGGGCAAAATGAGATACCACTCCCACATATGGCCACGCAAAATTTTTTGGCCACCTCACGAAAGCCAATCATGGTACAATGTTTTTGAACAAAAAATTCTGTCACAAAAAGTTAATACAGACCATTGGCCTAATGAGTAAAGTGTTCACCAATGGACCAGGATTCAATCCCAGGTAGTCATACCAAAGACTCAAAAAATTGTACTTGATGCTGCTTTGCTTAGCATTATAAGGTGAGGATCAAGGGTAAGGTGGAGCAATCCTGGGAATGGAGTAGCGCCCTCTCCTTCACCTTTGTGTTGTAGCTATTGAAAAGGGAGCCTTTAGATCACCCTCGACTAAGGACGCCAACTTTACTTTTACTTACATAATGTTCATTTCAAGAAAGTATAATACATTTTTTGTATTTTGCATGGCTTCTTTTAGCTTGAATAATTGCTTCAATGTGCCTGTATTGATATGTTTACAAATAGTTAACCATCTTCACAGGTATAAAAAGTCATTCTCTGTGTCTGAACTCACAAACCTCTTTAAGATTGCGTGGATTCTTCAAAATAACAATTCTCAAGTTTGGTCCGCATTTTCTGAATGATATATAAGTCATGCCTCTGAAGTGGTCAGTCTTTCAATACAGTAACACCATTATCAGTCAAGCACTGTTGTGTTGCACGCAGTCTACAGCATGGAAATTCGTCATGCGGAAAAATCTCACCTTCATCCAAGTTTGGTAACAAATTGCCCTACAGCAACTCAATGTTTTAGGCACTATTCGAATTTCTGTTAACTTTAACCAACTTTCTCGAACCATCACTTTTTACGTATCCCAACAGTATTAAACTTAACTGTTTTCGTCTTGTAATCTGGGTAGTTTCGCTTTCCTGGAGGCCTTCTGACTAAATCTCACTTATGAGAATGAATCTAACTTATAACGCTAGATATGATCTTATTGCAAGCATCTGCATCCTATAGTTAATACATCTTGCCTTCAAGTGCTTTTTGGTTAATGCTGGTTTCTGAACTGCCATTCACCACTTGAATTCCAGTTCTCGAAAGAACCATTTAGTGGTATCGACTGGCACCAAACTGGACAAGTCTCACTCATCCATCACTTGTCTTACAGTCTTCTTTGGAAGAGATTTTGCTGTTCTGAGCAGTTTCCGTAACGTCCTGAGCAGCAACTTCCAAGAGCAAACACATCTTGGTCGATTTGAAACACTTCTAGCTTCCAGTGTCTTGAAACTTAGAGAGGATTTCCGACACGCTGCTTTTTGAAATCCCAAGTTTGTTTCTTCTTTAGATTTTACTAGCTGGCTCATATTCTTGGTTATCTTCATCGTCATTTCCTTAAAGATTTTCACCATGATGTCTGTTTAACCGATTTTCCCCCAGGCTGATATATGACACAAGGTTGTTTATAGTCAAAAACCTCCCTCAAATTGAGGCTCATGCTGGGCTATTTAAAAAAAATGCTTGATCTGTTTTATATTCCCTATGTAATATAATGACTGAGGGATTTCGTTTTATATATCTTGCCTTTCGTTAGGCTGAGAACCTTTCGGTTCAGTGCATGGGTTAGTTAGGTGCAAACATGAGTGCAGGTGTTCACGCGCGCACAAAGCGGACGTGTCATTCAGAGATGTCAATAAAAATCCCAGAGAGGGGTGTGTCCAGGGATGTGAATGACGTCACGCATCGGAAGCGTGGGCTGACATTTGAGAAAATTCAGTGAGTTGGGTTCCTGCCTCGGAAGAAGAAAGTTGACTTTCGGGGCTCGCCGAGGCCTTACGGTGGGTGTCGTACGTGGTTTGGGGCAGATAGAAAAGTCAGCATAGAAAGATGGTATCTCTCCTTATGCCGAAAAACCTTTTTAACTCAAAGGTAATAAAAAGTTTCGTACCTGAACTAAGAAGCTGTCAAGTGTTTTTCGTCTTTCAGGATTCCTATGTTATCTATATGTATATGTTTATGAACATTTTATGAACATGTATATCTATTTCACATATCCGTATCATGGATATGTTACACCTAAATTGGGGTTCCCAAGGCACCAAGCAATGAACTCAGAGTTGCAAAGCAGGTATTGGCATGGGGTACATCTTGCGACCAAGCAAGACTGGTCCCCAGAAAACCAGGTGTGGGACAAGCCCGTGGTAATAAAGCAAATTTTTCGCCATGATATGAAATGTAATCATTTTCACTATATTTAAGAAAAAAAACTGGTGCAGTTGCAGAAAGATATTTGCATATTAGCAGTGAACGTTTTCTTTTTTGTGTTTTAAAACTCTGTATTTTGCTTATTTTATGCGAGGTAGCTCACAGGGTCAATATTTTATCTATAAAAACACGATGTGAAGTATCCTTTCATAAGTCGGTAATTGGTAGAAATTTAGTTTAAAGTGGCCGCAGACTTTTTCACGGTACAATATATATATATATATATATATATATATATATATATATATAATATATATATCATTAGAATAAAAAAAAAGCATTCTTCTTTTTAGAGTGTGTTTGTTATCACCTATACCAAATTATCTTTATCACAATTTGTAACCAGTCAACAATCACACGCAGGAGCACACACAAATACCCGTACTCAAACTCACATACACACTCACATACACACTCACACAAATACACACACAAATACACACACACGTACATAAATATAAACTCACACGTATTAAATCTTTTCCTCTCACTTTAGTCTTCCACCTGATTAGACATCCGTATGGCTCGCAGCAATTCCAGGCTCGCAGCAATTCCAACCACAATCTGCTGGCCTCGACCGAATACCTGGAATTCGTTTCGCGTAATTGGCCCACCCCGAATTAAATCAACGTCTCGCATCGCCATTATCGATCTCCCGCATTCCTTCAATTACAGAAATATTTACCATTATTAAGCTGATACTTGAATCAGCCGTCGCTGATGCACACCCAAATTAATGTGTTTGGATGGAGGCGTGCTAGCCCGCATGTCCACGTAGAAACGCATGTTTCAGTTGATATACAAGTCTCCCTCTGTCTGTGCTACTCTCTCTCTCTATCTCTCTCTCACTGTCTGTCTCTCTGTCTCTCTCTCATAATCATCACGGGACAATTTGAAAATAATCTATCCATATTTTGAGTCTTTCCCTCGCTATCTACCTTCACTTTATTGGTATGTCAATCTTTGTGTCTCTCCTAATCCATTCATTTCGAATTTCTCTCTCTGTCTCTGTCTCTCATTAGTTACGTTGGACCCTTTTTTTTTCATCGAAATCAGTCACTATTTTTTATGTTTCATTTTCTTGTATCGAATAGGTATTCGCCCATGATTTTATTCCGGCTCTCTATATATTTTTTTCTGAAAGCTTATCGGATATATTCTTGTTGAATTTTGAAGATCTAATATTCAGTAAAATGTTGACATCGAGTTAGATATATATATATATATATATATATATATATATATATATATATATATATATATAGTTTTGGATTCAAACGTTATGCAGAAGTGTAAGAGTAACTGTTGGCGTCACGAATGAATTACGTAAATTCAGAATTCTGGCTACAAATGGCCAACTTTTATACTTAGTCGACTTGTACACGAATATATACTGTATTCTTTTTTTATTTTGTTTTCTTTTTACACATATTTCTATTTTCTTTCGGTATTTTTAAATTCGTTCCATTTTTATCTTGTATTGCTGAGACGATTTTTTCAGAGTATTAAAAAATTGACGTCTCATATTCAAATATGTAAGATATATTTCACAATTTTTTTTCGTCTGGCTTAAATTTTTTCCTTTGTTTTTCTGTATTTTTCAGTACAATTTTCTTTTTTTTTTATTTTCTGTAATCACTTTTTCATTGTTTTTTTTTAGTTGGCTTTTTTTTGGCATATCAAACCTTGCAGATTATTTAAAGCCAATCCTGTTTATACTGTCACACACACACACACACACACACACACACACACACACACACAAATATATATATATATATATATATATAATGATTTGCAAACGTATAGTTTATTGGTAACATTTTGAAACGAGCCAAAGGTCATTTGTTGGCACACCGCTCAATTTTTTCAAGTTTTGCAATTTAGCAAGACTGTTTATCTAAACGTGTCAAACAAATGAATATTATTAAAATAAATTTAGTGCTACAGAAAAAAAAAACTTGAAACCTTTTAACTGTATGCACATAAAACTATTGATGTTAGATAACAATAAATGAAGCCATTCAATTGTGTGAAAACAAATGATTAAACTAATTAGAATTATTCGTGTTAGATATGAATGTTTGAAACCGTTTAACAGTGTACAAAAACTGGAGCATTGGTATTACATATAAATACTAGGAACCATTTGACGGTCTGCAAATGGATCCAGGCTGCTGAATAGAAATATTCGAATTAAATATCAGTATATGAAACCACTTCACTGTGTGCAAACAAATAATTAATATTAAATAGAATAATTGGTGTTAGATAGCAATATATGAAACCATTTAACTGTTAGCACACAATATCACGACTTAATTGAATGGAAGCAAATTAGCTCGAACTTTTAAAGAAATGAAATTATCAACAAACTATTCAGTTAAAAATCATATATGGATATCCATTTTATAGTGCTGAAACAAATGACTGGTGTCAAATTAAATTGTTAGAGCTTCATAGCAATAATTGAAACCATTTGAGTCTGTGGAAACAGACTATTAATATTAAGTACAAGTATGTGTTAGAGTCCATCCGATAATGTTTCTTATGACAATGTTCACCTCGACTTACTTGGATATTTTTTAATATGGCAGTTAAGTGGGAGTACAGATGCTTTTTTGTAGAGAGTTACTTTTTAGGTAGCCCTCTTGTGTTGTTCCCGTCAGGGTTTTTTCAATGCGTTTCGTTTAAGTCCAAGTAGTACAACAGTACTGACAGATTATAAACCTTAAAGTTTTCTTTTTTGAAATTCTAAAAATATCGAAGTGTTTTTTTAAAATACTTTAATAAAAACAGAGCCATGAGATGGAACCTTTTTAACTGACAAAAGTGTCCATCTGAATAATGTTTTCCATTTTCTAGAATGCATATGAAGCTATCACTTATAGAACAAACCTAAGAAAGTGAGATTTACTTTGTTTCTAGCTTCTATTATATATATATATATATATATATTATATATATATATATATATATATATATTATATATTATATATATATATATATGTGTGTGTGTGTGTGTGTGTGTGTGTGTGTGTGTGTGTTTTGCGAGCGCATGTGTATTATGATTTTCTTTTGTTGATTGGATTTTATAGCATATCAAACCTTCAATGGTATTTAAATCCCATATATATATATATATATATATATATATATATATATATATATATATATATATATATATATAAGAAAAAAACAAAACCGGTCAAATTAGGATCATAAATTTATTTCCATCCTAATTTATTTAATCCTAATGTGACCGGTTTTGTTTTTTTCTTAAAGGAATTATTGCTCTGTAATGACAGTTACATTGAGCTCTTTACCAGGTAAATTTAAAGGTTCACTGTTGAATGTTGAATGTCCTAATACTATATATATATATATATATATATATATATATATATATATATATATGTCTCTGTGTGTCTGTGTGTGTTTGTGTGATTTTTAAACGAATAGTTTGCAGATAAGTTTTTAAACAATCCAAAGTTCATTTATTTGCACATTGTTGAATGGTTTCAAATATGACTATGTAACTCTAACAGTTCAGTTTGATAACTGTCATTTTTTTCGCATACACCTGAATGTTTAAACAGTTCTATTCGACCCATAGATACAATATTAATAGGTACTACCAATCCAGGCCAGAGTGGACCTGAGGTACTTGAAATAGAATGAGGGAAACGATAAATTAATGAATAGATAGATTATCCCTGAAACGATTTGCCCTGTCGGCTGGAGCTGTAGAATGCTTCTCTGTAGAGGGGTAAGACCCCACCAACGAGTGTCCCGGATATGACACTAAATAATCGGATGGTGAGGTTCCAGCAATGCTGGAGATTTAGTTAGGGAATGCGGAGTACCCCTTCATTGCCATTGCTCCCAGGTCTACTCTGGCCCGGTGTGGTAGCACCTGATAGGGCCCTATCTATGGGTTAAATAGAACTAATAGCATACTTGAATTGTTTGACTAAAGTGAATAGCTAAAAATAGAAATGTCTCTGACAATTAAACTGTACTTACATTTAAAGTTCGTGCTAATGCTAAACTAAATTATTTGAAATAGAACTGTGTTTTTTGCATTGAAGCTGTATTTACACTAAACTGAATTATTTAAGATAGAACTGTTTTGACATTTAACTATGTGTAAACAAAATCTGTACTTACGCTAAACTGAATTAGCTGAATTAGAACTGTTTGAATAAACTGAGTAGTTTGAAATAGAAATGTTATTGACAATTAAACTGTGAACTCATGCTAAACTGAAATATTTGAACTAGAACTGATTATCTACATAAAAAATGGATTGGGCGTTAAATAACCTACAAAGGTTGACATGCCATAAAACCTAACCAACCAACCAACCAACTTGAAACGATAGATGAAAACCAATTAAATGACTGAGACATCAGACAGATAAAAACAATGTTAAGTGTTAAAGGCGTTTTAGGTGAAAGCGATATTCGAAGTTGATCTTGACTAAGGTAGATTTGTATAAGTTTATATTGAGAGCGTTAAGTATTTGGAGTATAACATTTTTCGAACCAATTCATCCTCTTAACACTAGAAAAAGTATGTGTTCCGTGTTCCTTCGCTCCTCTTTATATGAATGTATATAACCCGAACAATGTATTTGTCTTTTCATAATTCATTCTCTCGAACATGGTTCCCGTTGGGACCGAAAGAACTAAGCAAAAATACGATACCTTCGTGATTTCAATCCATACAGAAGTCAAACGACTCATACGAAGATTTGGACGGATCAGAAATAGAATACGCATATATAAAGTGTTTTAGCTAAGTCGACTGGGGCTGTAGAATACACCAACTGCATCTCTGTGGAAGTAAGACCTCCCCCTACGAGTGTCTTGAATATGAAACTAAACAATCTGATGGCGAGGGTACACTAATGTTAGAGCTTAGGGGAATGTGGAGTACCTCTTCATTACCATCTCTCCCTGGTTCACTCTGACCCGGAATGTTAGAACCCGGTCGGGTCCTTGCAATCAGTCAAATAGAATTAAACTGTGTACTTGTACTAAAATGAATTGCTTGAAATAGAAATGTTTTTGACATTGAAACTGTACTACGTTAAACTTAATTGTTTAAAATTGAATTGTTTTAACATTTAACTGTATGTAAACAAAAATTAGGCTTATACTAAACTGAATTGTTTGAATATGAGTTGTTTGACTGCTTGAATAGCTTGAAATAGAAAGGTTTTTGACAATTGAACTATGTATTCATGCTAAACTGAACTGCTTCTGATGGAGCTGGTTTTTTTTTTTATGTAAAAATGGATTTGGCGTTAGATGACCTACGGAGGGTGATTTGTCATAAAACCCAAACAACCCATCAACAGAGACAGAATATGTATACATGTAGTGCTTCTGCCAAGTCGGCTGGGACTGTAGAATAAACCGACTGCATCTCGGTGGATGGGTGAAATCACCACCCCAGTTAGTGTCTTGATATGACACTAAACAATCTGATAATGAGGTTTAAGTGATACTGGACCTTTGGGGAATGCGGAGTACTCCTTCATTGCCATTGCGCCCTGGTCCACTCTGACCCACAGTGAAAGCACCTGGTAGGGTCCAATATAAGGGTCAAATAGAACGATTTAACATTCAAACGGAGTGCAAACAAATGTCATGCTAAAATGACTTGTCCAAAGTAGAACTGTTTGATCATTTAACTATGCTTAAACAAATGAATGATTTTTAATTGAACTATTAATGATGTACAGCAATAGTTGGAAACATCTAACTTTCTTGACTTGTGCTAAATGGTATTGTTAGAAAAAGAACTGTTTGAACATTTAACTGTGTGCATCTACAAAATACATTAACAAATCTTATACTTAATATACAAGTAAAAACAGGATTTGACATAAAATAACCTTCAATAGTTAATATTCCTTAAAGCAAACCAATCGAAGTGTTTCTCCTATTTAATTATAGATATACATATATAGTCATCCACAGATAGACTGTTTCGTGGTATCACAACTTTTCAGTGTGGCTAGACACGGAGGACACTTTATGCTGGGATCGAAACCCGCCCAATTTTACGTTAGACTTAATATCATACCGCTCAGCCAACAAACGAACCACGTCAGCACAGGTATTATAAGGCACTGCGTAGTCGCTTTCGTTTGTTTTCATTTTTGCTTTACGGGATATCAGAGTGCTCAATTCATTCGAAGAGCTTTGCATTATACGGGTGGCAGCCGTAAATTCCTTCGCCAGAGTGCTCAACCCCGTAGGGGACCATCTATCTATCTAGATAGCTATATATATATATATATATATATATATATATATTCAGGGGGTAAATAGAGAGAGAGAGAGACCCAGATAGATAGATAGATAGAGAGAGAGAGAGAGAGAGAGAGAGAGAGAGAGAGATTATAATATAATGACTGAAATGATACACAGAAAAGAGAAAGTTAGATAGACTGAAAAAAGAACTGAAAGTATTGATAGATACGTGTAGAAAGCAATACCATGACTTAATAGATAGACAGAGAGAGAGAGAGAGAGAAAGACAGAGAGAGAGAGAGAGAGATAGCGTCTCTGCTACCCTCACTAAAGCGCGGAAAAAGATGGAAACATAATTATCTGGAGCACCATATAGCGTAATTTTCAACATTAGTAGCTAATTTGAATTTTTTTTTTTTTTTTTTTGATAATGACTTACATTCCAGAAAATTATGCCAGAGATGAATATAAGTTTAGTAATGAATAAAATTTTGAATATATAAGATAGAAATAACTGACAATATTTTCAACTGTTAATTTTAAGAGAATAAAATTTAATTTAATTAGGTTAACTCTCAAAAATCCACCAAACATGAATTGAAATGAAAATCGTTTTTTTTTTTTTTTTTTTTCGTCCTAAGAATCAATAGACTTCTATTTGTATTAGATATTTATCTATTTATTTCAACGCAATGAATTATTTTCATCAATCAAAAGATATTGACGAGTTCTCTATCACTTCTACCGATTTTCTTTACCTTCTTACGATAATTTCCTTCTTTATGGATTTTCACACCGGAGTCTAAGTGACAGCACATATCCTAAGCTCTCTGATTGCAGCGGGTGTGTAGTCTGGACGGTTTCAATCAGTGACTGAATCCTCCAGTTCCCACGTTCTCTTTTCCAGACTCATTTGAAAATGTTCCAAAAGCTGCAACTGCGATTGATACACCTATTAAACCTAATATTCCACAGCTCTTAACAGCTCACTTGCAAAGTCTAGGCATTTTTCATAACTTCAAGTTTGCAGTCTGCAAGAACAGCGAAGTTAGCTAGCTCACAACTTCGTAGTAGTCGTAGCAGCAGCAGCAGCAGTAGTAGTAGTAGTAGTAGTATACATCCCGTGAGTTTTCCGCATCAGGAATATACTGATGTTTTTTTCATTGAAGTCGGAGTGACAGCAAGTCTCAAGGATCTTTTAAGTATTCTACCAGCTAGTCTCAATTTTTCCTTTGACCTAAAGTTCCTACCATCTTTTTTCAGGCTTTGGGGACTGTTTCAAGGACACTAACTCCAATTAGTATCACGGACACCTACTAGTTACACGCCTTTTTAACTTTATTAAATCCAGATACTTGTCTTATTTTTCAATTGTTAATTTTTTTTGCTTTTGTTTTACTTTATCCTATTTACCAACCCCTCCGCTCGGGCAGGATATGACAAAAGGTCAATTTTTAAGCGGAGTTTAACAGGTTTGAATTCAGGGTTTTCCTTCTCCTAGACTAGTTGCCTCATCAAGGCTGAAGAACCCTGTCTGCCCTACTATTTACCCATTGCTGGAGGGAGAATAATTGGATTCATACCTTTCCCAAGGGTATTAGTGCTATGTGAAATGAAATCAGTCTCGTCCAGGATTTGAACTCGTGTCGCCGTGCCCATTTCCTACGACGATACCCATTACACCACGGCACCTCCCATTTTTGCTTTACTTTATGGGCCTCTGGAACTATTAATTTCCCTAGCTGAAAAGTTATGTTTCTGTACCAAATATGTAATGTATATATAACTGGTTCTTGTATCATTATTTTTATTAATAGAGATACTGTCGCTCTCAGCTGGTTTTCTCCTCTTTACTATTTCAAGACCATGCCATACGCAAGTTACCTAATTTATCGCTTGAAATTTCCATGAAGTCATTTTTCTTCCTGTGCTCAATTAATAATGATAATAATGATAATAAACTAGAAAACAAAAATGGGATGTGTGTGACAAAGATGCGAGACGGGAAAACCTGGACATGACTAAGAAAGGAAAACCTTCAGAGAGGAGCTGAATTTCTTCTCATAGCAACACAAAAAACACCGTAAGGACCAACTCTGTCAAAGCAAAAATAGACAAGATGCAACAAAATATCAGATGTAGATTATGAGGTGATAGAGGCGAAAAGATCAATCCCATAATAAGCGAATGCAGTAAATTAGCGGCAAAAGAGTATAAGACTAGCCACAACTTATTAAAGGTCATGCCACACGCAAGTTACCTAGTTTGTTGCTTGAAATTTCCATATAGTCATTTTTCTTCCTGTACCCAATTAATAATAATAATAAAGCGAATGCAGCAAATTAGCACAAAAGGAGTACAAGGCGAGACACCACTGGGTCGGCAAGGTAATCCACTGGGAAATGCGCAGGAAATTTCAATTCGACCATACAACAAATGGTATATGCACAACCCGGTGCCTGTCCTAGAAAATGACTCTCATAAACTCCTATGGGACTTTAACAAACAAACGGATCACCTAATCCCGGCCAGAAGACCAGACCTCATAATAATCAACAAAAGAAAGAGAATCTGCAAAATTGTTGACTTTGCTGTCCCTGCCGACCACAGAATAAATCTGAAGGAAAGTGAAAAGAAGGATAAGTACCTCGACCTTGCTAGAGAATTGAAAAAACTGTGGAACATGAAAGTAACGATTGTGCCAATCGTGATTGGTGCATTAGGCACAGTAACTAAAGGATTGTTAAAGGGCCTGGAGGACTTGGAAGTTAGCGGACGGGTAGAGACTATCCAAACAACAGCATTGCTGAGAACGGCCAGACTACTGAGACGAGTCCTGGAGACTTGAGGAGACTTGCTGTCACTCAAACTCCAGTGAAAAACCATCAGCTGATACTGATGTGAAAAACCCTAGAGGAGTAAATACTACTAATAATAACGGATCACCTAATCCCGGCCAGAAGACCAGACTTAATAATAATCAACAAAAAAAAGAGAACATGCAAAATAGTCGACTTTGCTGTCCCGGCTAGCCACAGAATAAAACTGAAAGAATGTGAAAAGAAGGATAAGTACCTCGACCTTGCTAGGGAATTGAAAAAAATGTGTAACATGCAGGTGACAATTATACCAATTGTAATTGGTGCGTTTGGAACAGTAACTAAAGGATTACTTAAGGGACTTGAGGACTTGGAAGTTGGCGGACGAGTGGAGACCATCCAAACTACTACATTATTGAGAACAGCCAGAATACTGAGAAGAGTCCTGGAGACTTGAGGAGACTTGCTGTCACTCAGACACCAGTGAAAAACCATCGGCTAACGCTAATGTGAAAAGCTCCAATGAGTGAATAATAATAATAATAATAATAATAATAATAATAATAATAATAATAATAACAACAACCCGTTTCTATCTCAAGGTATCAGAAAAGTTTGTTTCCATTTCAGGAACAGATTCTGATTTTTGCAAATACCATGTTTTAGTTGACTGAAATTCTTGTTCCTTGCACAATTCCCTGGCGATCACTTTCCCCACCCAGCAAACTGGGAATTGTGCAAGAAATTGAAATTTGACCATACGATCGAGTGGTATCTACGCAAAATCCTCTGGGATTTTGAGATAAAAATGGATCATCTGATCTCGTCCGGACCATTGGACATTATGATAGTCAACAAAAACGAGAACCTGCCGATTTGTGGACTTTGCCGTTTCACCTGACCACAGGGTAAAACTGAAAGAAAGGGGAAAAAAGACATAAGTACCAAGTCTTTGCAACGGAATTGGAAAAATTCTATGGGACATGATGGTAACGGTGATAGCAATTGTAATTGGCGTAGTCGGTACTGTCATCATAGGATTGGTACAGGGACTGGAGAACTTGGAAATAAGAGGATCCAAACACCACCATTATTAAGATCGGCCAGAATACCGAGAAATGTCCTGCACACTTGAGGAAGCTTGTTGTCACTCAAACTTCAGTGAGAAACTCTCAGCTAACACCGAAGTGAAAAACTCTTCAAAGAGTAAAATGAAAATAACTCTAATGATTATCATTTTAATGCCTGCTGCAACGTTAATAATTTTCTTCTTCTCTGATTCATTTGTTGAATTTCTCCCTCGTCCAATTTAAAAATTTTCCCTAGTATCTTACGATTACAATAACTATTTGATAAAGTTTCTGCTCTATAGTTTAGTTATTTTTTTCTTTCATCTCAGCTTGTTTAATGGTGTCCGCTTTCAATATTCCCAAATACTTGTAAGTTTTCTTTCTCAGAGTGTTCTGATTTTTTCGTTATTTGGTTGTTCTATTCCTTCGATCATTTGTCGTTTCCCACTTCTCATTATTATCATTTTATATTTTTCTATGCTAAATTACATCCCTATATCGTGACTATATATCCTCAGTGTTCGTATTAGGATTTTCAATTCTTTTTCATTTTTGGTAAACATTTTGATATTAACATTCTACATTAGGATGCTGCATGTAAGTCGTTCACATTAGCAGTAACTGATTTTTTTCACGAGAATCTGAGTGATAGAATGTTTTAGCTCTCCAGAATTCTTCTAATAATCGTCCCTGATTTTATTAGTGTTGTGATCCTGATGGTTTCATTTATTTCTCTAATTTCCAATTCATCTAGTCTGTTTTCCATATTCCTGGGGATTGTTTCAACGTCTTCAACTACGATTATATTTCCTGTAACATTCATGTTCAGCAACTTTTTTAGTTATTTGCCAAGATCCAAGTGTTTTCCGAGCATTTCACCTTCTTTCACCTTCATTCGGTGGTTAACTGACGCAAAATCCCCAAAATGACAAATGACTTTTTTCTTGCTAATTAATAATTTATCGGATCCCTTCCTCGGGATTGTATAATCCGTTTCAATCTCAAATTAGCAAAAAAGTTTATTAGTTGTCTAAATTTCCCAGGACACATGGCGTACCGGTTATAGGCGTTGGTTCCCTGAGCTTCTAAGGAGACAATCATCTGAAGGTTGCAGGTTCAATCCTCACTACAGGCGAGTAACAATACCGGAATACTTAACACTTGTACCTGGTTATGGCTAACAGAATCGGAACTGGCGACGCCCGTGGTTTCAATAAAGGACGTAGTTCGACGTTCCGTGACGGTTCCCGAGTTCGACGAACACCGTAAGAAGGCCGGAGGATATATCGGCCGAAACGTTGTGGAAATAACAATAAAGATGAAGACAATATTCCGAAAAACCTTTATGAGAAAAGTTTGTTTTCATTTAAAGAATAGGTTCTGATTTTTGCATATACCATTTTTTTAGTTGACTGAAATTAGTGTTTCTTGCACAATTCTCAGGTGATCACTTTCCCTACCCAGGTGTAGTTTTTATTGTATTCTTTTTGAGTTAGTTTCCTGCATTCGTTTGATATGTAATCGCAGTGCCTTTCAGTTGAAAGATTCGCCAACCATTTAATACAAAGGTTAGTTTCTACAGTTCTTATCCAATCCCCTTTTTTTTAATGGTACCTACTTTTAATAGTACCATACCGAAGTTATTATTTCAATGAGGAAGCTGCTTAATCATAGCTACTTTGTCGATCCACTTTTCAGAGATAATGAACATGAAAAACACATGTCTTAGACTTGAAACGCTAATTCTTATCTTGGCACCCGCACCCCTAAAAAGCCTTTATGGCTGAAAATTTAATAAGAACCAATAATATTGCGATGCAAAAATAAATAGATATATAAATAAATAACTATTAATAAAAATATTCTAAACCTGCAAACCTATAAATTATTATAACAAATTGAAAATATGTATTTATCATTTTATTGATATTTATATAATTATTAGCATTGGATTGAATCATTTCCCACATTAACACGAGGAATATAATTTGATTAAATTATTTCATTACTTTTATACGATTTTCCGATAATCGTTAAATGTTGTTTATTTATAATTTAGACGGTTATTGGCACGGAAAGTGGAATCAGTACACAGAAGAAACTAAAAACAACACTGCTTGAGTTCACTTCAGACTAATGCAATTGAGATACTCCTAAATCCATCAATCCCCACTTCTATTTCTCTTCTATTTCTTCACGGATACTTATAAGTCCTATAAACAATATGTTTGGTTAAATTGAGAGAAAAACGAGATCTCTCATACATCGATCAATAAATTCTGAAAGAGAGGACTTGAGGCGAAAAAATGTGGCTATGGCATGGATGGACAACCAAAAAATACACGATTTGCTCTGTCAAAGCTGGACAATTGACTGTCTCAAAATGTACACGATAGCCGACAAAGTTTTAAGTTTACCGAAGAAACTATGAAAAACAGGAGAGTGGAATTAACCGCAGGGGGAAAAATTTAACTGAAGTGGATATCCAGGGTGGTATATTCCTGGGAGATATGCTATCATGATTATTATTTGTAAAAGCGATGATGCCACTCAATCACATACTAAGGAAATAGAAAAGCGAGTACAAACTTAATAAATCGAATGAAAAGTCAAACCATCAAAAGTACATGGACGACAGCAAGCCGTTCCCCGAAAATAAAGAAGATTTGAAACCCTTGGACAGACAGTGAGAATATACAGTCAGAATATAAGAATGGAATTTGGGTACAGAAAAAAAATATGCCATGCTAATAATGAAAAGCGGAAAACGGCAGATGATGGAAGGAATAGAACTACCAAATCAAGAAAAAATCAGAACGCTCGGAAAAAAAGGAAATAAAAAAGTACTTGGGGATATAAGAAGCGGATACCACTGATCAAGTGAAGATTAAAAATAGAAAATAAAAAATTAAAAGAGTATATTTGGAGAACGAGAAAACTACCAGAAACCAAACTATGTAGCAGTAATCCCATCAAAGGCTTAAACAACTGCTCTGTCTCGCTTGTAAGATCCTCACTATCCTTGAAGTGGACGAGTGAAGTCCTTCATCAAATGGACGGGAGAACAAGAAATGACTCAGACAGACTATATATGTCAAAAAAAGAAGGCGGAAGAGACTCGTCAGAATTATAGATAGGATCGGTACATCGCTACGAAGACTGGAAGACTACATAAAATAAATCAAAGAAAAAATAATTACACCGACCAGTAAAAATACAAATAATACAAGGATTAACAAAACGATAAATAGAAAAATATGTGAAGAAAAGCTGCTGCATGGATATTTCAAGCGACAAAAAAGCAAAAATCTTTCACGAGAAGACTTGGACATCGCTAATAGAAGACTTAAGACGGAAACTAAATCTTTTCAAATAGCAGCTCAAAACAACGTTAAAAGGACCAACTCTGTTGAAGCAAAAATAGATAAGACGCAAAAAAATATGTGGTGAAATAGAAAAAAACTATCAATCACATATGTGAACGCAGTAAATTCACGACTCGGTCGGGAAGATAATCCATTAGGAATTGTGAAATAAGTTTAAAACAAATGGTATATGCATAACTCAGAATCCGTCCTGGAGAATGGGATGCAGAAAGTTTTCTGGGATTAGATCACCAAATCTCGGCCAGACAAACAGACCCAGTGATGACTGACAAAAAACAAAGACAGAAATGAAAGAACGAAACGAACGGTGGTCTTTGCTGTCCCGGAAGACCACAGAGTAAAGTTAAAATGAAATAAAAAAAAAGAGATACGTACCTTGATCTTGTTAGAGAACTAAAAAATTATAAACCTTGAAGGTGATGATAATATCTATTGTAATTGGTGCACTTAGAACATTCTCCGAAGGATTGATAAAGGGAATAGAAGACTTGCAAATAGTAAAAGTTGAGACCATCCAGACTTTATTATATTTAAGATAAATAAGAATACTGAGAAGAGTCCTGCATACTTAAGGAAACTTGCAGTCACTCAAACATCGGTGAAAAAAATCAGCTATCGCCTGTGTGAAAATCTCTCAAAGGAGTAAAATAATAAAAAGTATTTAAATAACAACAATAATAGATATGACTGGGAATTGTACAAGAAATGAAAATAGGACCCTGCATCCAACTGGTATATTCACAAACTAGTATCCGTCCTGTAGAATGATTCACATAAAATTCACTGGGATACTGAGATGCAAACAGATCAAGTAATACGAGCAAGCCAACAAGACCAAATTTAAAATTAACAAAATGTGATCATAAGCTATACTGGATTTCGCTGTTTCGCAGAACCACAGGGGGAAAATTAAAAAAAACAAAAAGATGAATAAATACAAGTATCTTCCCAGTGAACTAAGGAAGCTGAGAAACATGAGACTGATGGTGATACCAAATGTATTTGACGTCTTAAAATGGTCCCCCAAAAGCTTAGAAGAGGGGATTGAAAAGAAGAGTTTAAAATCGAAGGACGAATCAAAACCATTAAAACAGTATTATTAAGATCAGCCAGACTACAGAGAAGAGTCCTGGATGCCTGAGAAGACGTTCTGTCATTTAGACTCCAGTGAAAGACTAAAAGCTAATATTGGTGGGAAAAACTCGCAAAGAGTTATAAAATAATAATAATAATAATAATAATAATAATAATAATAATAATCGGCGACAGCGTTGACACATCGATACAACGATTCGAAGACTACATAGAAAAACATGAACGAGGGCTGATTAAAGCCATCAGAAACAATACTGAAAACACGATAGATAACAGAATGACAATAACCAGTAAACAAAAATTGGAAGAAAAACAACTCTGTGGGCTTTTTAAACGACTTATAAAGAACATCTCACACGACAAAACCTGGACTAAGAAAAGGAAACTTTACGAGAGAAACAGAATCTCTCCGGATGGCAGCGCAAAACAACACCGTAAGAACCAATCATATCAAAGCGAGAATAGATAAGACTCAACAAAATAGCAAATGTAGGCTATTTGGCGACAGAGAGGAAACAATAAATCACATAATAAGTGAATGCAGCAAATTAGCACAGAAAGAGTACAAGACTAGACACGATTGGTGGGCAAGGTGATCCACTGGGAAATGTGCAATAAATTTAAATGTGACCATACCAACAAATGGTATATGCACAACCCAGCACATATCCTAGAAAATGACACGCATAAACTCCTATGGGACTTTGACGTACACACAGATCACCTAATCTCGGCCAGAAAATAGACCTTATAATAATAAACAAAAAAAGAGAATTTACAAAATTGTCGACTTTGCTGTCCCGGCTGGCCACAGAATAAAACTGAAAGAATGGGAAAAGAAGGATAAGTACCTCGACCTTGCTAGAGAATTGGAAAAACTGTGGAACATGAAAGTGACGAGTGGAGTCCATCCAAACGACAGCATTATTGAAGACGGCCAGAATACTGAGAAGAGTTCTGGAGACTTGAGGAGAATTGCTGTCACTCAAAATACTGTGAAAAACCATCAGATGGCGCTGGCGTAAAAACGTCTAAAGGAGTAAATAATAATAATAATAATAATAATAATAATAATAATAATAATAATAATAATAATAATAGACGGATCCTCATTCTGAAATAAACCCTTTTTTATGCTTCGAAAGTCTTCAGGTAGCAATCAAGTCATCTAATTAAGAGAAACTGGCTTACCTTCATGTATACAACTGGTCCCGTTATACACAATTATTTTTAGACAGTTGCTGTAGCTTTTTTCGGCATGTCGTTGATCTTAATTTTGGGCTCAGTGAGATAATCCATACTTACCTATTTCTTTACTTATGTAAGCAGCAGTTCAAGCATTTTTCTCCAAACATTATATTATACTAGACAATCCATTAAAATGTTTTTCTCTTGCTTGAATATCGGCGTATAATGATGATGATGCTTATTGTTGTTAAAAGGAACAAGGATTCAAATTAGTATTTCATATATCATTATCCTGGAAAAAATTGATGTCAGTGAAATTTCCATTTGTTCATGTATTGTTGTAAACAAAGTAATCCAAGCAGAAATAGAGATTTATGAAGAAACAAAGTGGATACTATAGCGTTAACTTTATGATGAACCATAATCAGGATTGGGAAAGATGATATTAGGGATTTTAAATCAACAATGGGTGTTTTTTAAAAAAAATAAAAAATAAAAATAGGGAAAATCTATATATCGGGAAAGACTTGGCTCCTAAATTAAATACTTTTAGATTTATTCTTAACAGAGCTATATCAACTAATGTATCCTGCATTCTATCCTATCATTTTATATTATTTAACTGCGACACATTTTTACTCTTGCTATATGTGTATATACACACAGATATATATATATATATATATATATATATATATATATGTATAGATTCGAGTATCACTAGTTATATATATATATATATATATATATAAAGTTTCGAATACCACTAGTTTAATATATATATATATATATATATATATATATATATATATATATATAATGGTATTTAAAGGAATAAAATTGCCAACTCACAACTTTAATTTACACGATTATTCAACAGGTTAGTATATATATATATATGTATATATAGTCCCAGTCACGCAAACCTACCTACATACCACACAAAAATATAGTTTAACATAACAGTATTTAGGATACTTTTTTTTCTCCCTGTCTCTATTTCTCTCGGTCTCTACTTCCGTATCCCGATCTCTGCTCCCCGTCTATTTTTGTCTGTCTGTCTCTGTATATATATATATATATATAATAAGAGAGAGAGAGAGAGAGATAGAGAGATAGAGAGAGAGAGAGACGGACACGCACATACATATATTATGTGAGTGTACCTGTTTGTACGATGGTTTTGCATTGACAACTATTTTATTTTCTACTGTTAGTACTTCCATTAAACTTTTGAAATTGATGTTTTGACATTTAAGCAGGCGTCAGTAAATGTAGAAATCTAGATGGATACACGCTATATATATATATATGTGTGTGTGTGTGTGTGTGTGTGTGTGTGTGTGTGTGTGTGTGTGTGTGTGTGTGTGTGTCAATATAAATATATACTGTGCCAGACATATTTATTTGGTCTTTGTGCGCATGTTGGTGTTTGAAAAAAGAGTTATTATAAGAGGTGAGTTGCAAATATATTTATATACACACATACATATGAATACAATTTCTTTCTATTATTGAAGTCGTCAACATTAACATAATTTACAAATACATGACTAAATATCAAGGTATTTACATTTTTCATGTTCAAAAAAGTAGTCATCTCCATCCAATTCGCTTATTTGTCGAAGAAATTATATATATTTATATATATATAGCTTTGAAACATTCCAAATATGTTCGCAGTTAGGATTGAGTGGGGTTACCTTGGAATGTGGTCATTCACCGAAACATGGTTTCACTGACCAAATATATCGTGTATTCCGTTATGTAAATCGAACTCTACTGCAGTAACATTAAGGATAATTACAAAGAAGCATTGTTGAGATTTTTGGGAAGAAATCGGAAATCCGAGTGTAGAATAAAGAAGCATGCCGATTGAATTTTTTCTCGAAAATGAAGACTTTTTCTATGAAATATTGCAATATGAAGGTGACCCTGGTGAAGACAAAAAACACAGATTTTTCAATTTTTTGTAATAGAACATATGGCTGTGCGCCAAACTCTAATCAAAATATTTGTGTCACATAATCGTAGACACTCCACATGAAAAAATATAAACTCATTTTTTCCGTGTTTGCAAAAAATCATGCAACATTATAGAAAAGCGGTTTCCTAGATATATAAGGGTGAGTCAAAGGGTTCGCAAATTTTGGGGGGGTGGGAAAGCTGGAGCATTATCCGAGAGTTCCAAATTCTTTTGTCAAGGCTAGGAATGTAATGAACTGGACTTAGAGACACGAAACTCGTCCGATACTCTTCAAGTACTACTCTACGAATTACTTGGAGCACGCCCTCGGAATCCACTGTTCGTGCTTGATCGTTGAAGCTCCTACTCAAGATGAAAATAAGGATACTGTTTTTGCCTAATTTTAATTGAAAATAATAACATTTATTTCAGTAATTACTAGTATTATATGACGGAAGGATTTATGTAGGGAAGGAGATTCCTGAAACTTTAGATATTAATTTCGCAACGTTCTTTTTTTCTAAATCTCTGAAGAAGTCAATTCACTTTGACAATTTTTGTGTTAATTATAAACACCCGGTGGGTGCCGAAAGTTTCTTTTTTTGAGAGGAGATTGATGGCTCCATTAACTGAGGGATTAACACATGTAAAAGGAGTAAACAGAACAATAAATGAAGATAATAGTTTAGTTTACAACCCTAATTATTAAAAAAATTCCACCTGCTACGAAAAATCTAGCATATGTTCAAATTAGGAAGGGGTAATTTGAAGGGACACCATTTTCTAGGTTTCTTATTTTTCTAATACTTTATTGTTTTAACCCCCTTCACTTTCGCCTGAGAATTTAAATTTATATAAGTTTTTTTTTTCACACATATATATAGACTGTAACCTATATTTGCTGTTGGTCAACCTCAAATATTAAAAGAGTGAAATCATCTGATGATATTAGGAGTATAACGATCTTCTTCGCCGAAATAAATTTATAATGACAATTTAATCAGGTTTGAATTTTCTTCTCCTTGTATTATATATATATATATATATATATATATATATATATATATATATATATACTGAAATGTAATCCTATTTTTTCTGATGATAAAAAATAACTTTGAAAAATCCACAATGCTCAGCAAAACCTTTGATAAAATCAGAAGTATTTATCAGTGTCATGGGGGCATGATGACTGCACTGATTCTCTCTCTCTCTCTCTCTCTCTCTCTCTCTCTCTCTCTCTCTCTCTCACACACACACACACACACACACACACACACACACACACACACACACACACATGCACACATACATAGACCATCTGTCCCTACTGGCGAATGCTACTGGCATTTCCTCTTGACTACAAGCCGTGTCCGCACACATATGATATAAGCCTTTGTAGCTTTGGTGTGTCCACCTGTAGCAATCCATAAAAACCGTCGCTTATGAGTTTTTCTTATCTCACTTGAATTACCCAGCATATCTTATTCGTCTTTCTTGCATGTCTAGTGAGATAAAAGCTGCTGTTCTATTTGTGCTGCTTCCATGATCTGTTCAAAACAACAAGCAACATCCTTGAGTTGTTTCTATGAATTTCACTGTATATATTTATGGATGATAACAGAAGAATCTTAAGTGATTTACGGGAAAAATTAAAAAGAAAGATGTTATACTAATCAAGAATACTTTCATAAAAAATTCTGATGCGAGCATGACATGTGGGTTTTGAAAACCCAGGCGAAAATGCTTAACCAATGGTTGTAAAATAGACATGTCTCTGAAAGCAATGTGTATTGTTCTACTTGTATCTGGTGTAATTTCTTTGAAAACAAATAAGAAGCCTTTCTACCGAAATATCTCTTTTGAATAAACTGTAAGGACGTCAAGATAAAAACAAATATTTGTAGGGAAATAAACAGATACCATAGGAGCTATTACAGTTTCATTACGAATGGAATTCTTGTGGCGTCGTGGCTAACATGATAATTGCACCATAGCGTAAGCAAGTTAGAACTCTAAACTTGTCATTACGTCCGATTTCGAACCAATACCCTTGGGAAAGATAATTAACCTTCTTATCCCACCAGCTATGGGTTAAATAGTAAAACTAGTGTTCTTTTAAAAGCTTGGAATTGGTATTAAATACACCACGAAAGTTGGCATGTTATTAAAAAAAGAAACCAAACCAACAATTTCAATATTCTCCACAAATATTTGCGATTGCAACGCAATGACCTTAGTAATATCAAGATTTGCTTTCCTCACTCATCACTTTTATGGCTCCTCAACAGCGTTCTTTCATTAGTATGAAGAAATTAGACGCCATTAAAATAAATCACTGTGTAAAGAAACTATTGACTGGCGACAAATTTTAAAAGGTTTCTCAATTTCCCAGAATCACTACTTACTGTCATTTAAGATAATCATTTGGTTTATTCTGAGAAGAAAGTGCAATTAAGGTTTCTCATGAGCTCGTTTTATTAAGATTATTTAGTGAACTAGCTGGTATAAAATTTACTACGTTTTTACGATCACAGACGTTAGCGACATAGACAAACTCATTTAAATATTTTGCAACAACTCGATTTAGAGGTCAAATTCCAAGGAATATCTGCCTTCTTAAATTCTTATTCAAATCCAATCAAATTATTCTTGATTGCAATTCAAATATCACACTAGATATTTGATCAAAATCTCTATTCGAGATAAATTAGTACGAATCGTTTGTCAGTTAAGTAGTAGTTTTTATTACTAATTTTTACTACTAATTAAGTAGTAGATTAATTTTTTAGATATATATCTTGCATTTTATGTATGCACCAGCTTCTTGCTGATTCTTTACGCTAAAACATATAATATATGCCTTTTATTGCATAAAGTAAAGTTGGCGACCTTGGTCGAAGGTGATCCAAAGGCTCCTTTTCAATAGCTACAACACAAAGGTATAGGGGAGGGGGCTTCTTCTTCCCTGGATTGCTCCACTTTACCCTTGATGCTTACCTTATAATCCTGAGTGTTATTCAAAGCAGCATCAAGTACCATTTTTAGTCTTTGGTGAGACTCAGCCTATGATTGAACAACGGTCTCCCGAACCATTGGCGAACACTCTACTCATTAGGCCCTGAATACCAGGGTTCAATCCCAGGTCGAGTCATACCAAAGACTCCAAAAATGGTACTTGATACCGTCTTGCTTAACACTCAGCATTATAAGTACGGATCAAGGGTAAAGTGGACCAATCCGGGAAAAAGCCTAGTCTCCTTCCTTACTCATCGGTATAGTAGCTATTAAAAAGGGAGACTTCGCGCCCCCTCGACTACGGTCGCTAAATTATTAATATTTTTTATTTCATACCTGAAAGTAGCAAATAAATTTAATTCAAATGTATTATAAGCCCAGTCCATTGAGGCTGTGAAATACACTGCGTATTTACGTAGAAGTAAGACCTCATCCCCAATGAGTGTCTTGATATGACACTAAGCAATTGGATGGTGAGGCTCCAGTAAGGCTGGGGCTTTGGATAATGTGGAGTACCACTTCATTCCCATCGCTCTCAGGTCCACTCTTGCCTGAAATGGTAGGGTCTTATCTATGGGTCAAATCGATCTGTTTGACATTTGTTGGATAGCAATAATTGAAACCATTTAACTGTGTAAAAACAATAACAATATTGGTGTAAAAAGAATAAGTTCTAACTAATTTAAAAATGAAATTGCCGGCAAACTAATTCCTTACATACCTTTTATATCTATTTACATGTATACAAACAAACGACTGATGTTAAACTGTTACTGTTACATTGCAATATTTAAAACTATTTAACTGTGTGCAAAATATGAGTTCAGGCTCGTTTAATGATGGTATATAAGATTTGTAAACAAATTATGCTGCTATTTAATAAATATGTGTAAAGAGGATTTGGCATTAAATAACAGATAATGGTGGATATGCCATAAACTAATTCAAACCAAAGCAATACAATGAATCACATATTTACCGATTCATTTATGTTAACGGCACGTCAAACTATCTCCGGTTATTTTGGCTTCGTTTGGGAATTGTGTTCATTGTACATATTTATATTTTTGTGTCGTGGTTCTTGAAGATTTTTTTTTTTCAAACGGTCCGATCGAATATGAATTCTTTGTTAATAGATCAATTTGACCCATAAGTGGAATTCTAACATTCTTGATCAGAGTGTAACGGCGAGTAATGGCAATAAAGGGCAACTCCACACACCCAAAATATTCATGACGGAAGACTCATCTTCACATATACATTATCATCACACAACTGACACCAATTATAACGGGGATCTTACCCCACTGCTGAGGATGCAGTTATCGTATTCTAAACCCAGCAGACTGAATCGTGTATTACATTCGATATCATATTTACCAACCCCCTCCGCTCGGGCAGGATATGAAACAAGGTCAAATTTTAAGTGGAGTTTAGCAGGTTTGAATTCAGAGTTTTCCTTCTCCTAGACTAGTTGCCTCACCAAGGCTGAAGAACCTAGTCTGTCCTACTATTTACCCATAGCTGGAGGGAGAATAATTGAATTCATACTTTTCCCAAGGGTATTAGTGCTATGTGAAAATGCAATCAGTCTCGTATTACATTCGATAACGTATATGATATAAGTACACCAGTAATAATTATTTTTAAAACAAAGTAAATTTTCTTCTGCACCAAATAAACTATGATTTTATTATTTTATTACAAAATTAGGAAGAATATTATTTGACGTTATTTATTATCAAACTCTACAGTATTGAAACTCTATTAACAAAAATAAAACTGGATAAATTGATATGTATAAATTATGCAGTAACTTTTGGACTGCTATATGTTCCTATTTCCACTAGCAATATACAGAGAAAGTCAAGCAAATATGAGCAAGAATTGAGACTAATGAGAAACAAGTTTATACAGCGAGTAACCCTCTGGGACAAAATTGTATGATAAGATCCGGTTGTAAGTAAAGTTAAATGTTTGGCTGACCATATCAAACTGGTTCGTTTCGAAACCGGTAAAGCAAAGGTAGGCGTATTATTACATGTTGTTCCTTTAATTCAGGTGGTTTATGATAGTAGTTTTCTTCATTTTTATCTTATATTTAAATATGATGTTTGTATATTTATTTTTGAGACTGTTTTTTTTTGGGGGGGGTTAAGTCTCGAATGAAATATGCATCTTTATCTCGATAGATTAGTTCGGCATAAACATGACTTATTGATGTCACAAGAAGCGGTGAGTGCGATTCAGAGTTGCATGAATCTGGCAGAAATTTAATTAGTTTCAGATGGAGAGTCCGTTCGAAAAGATAAAAATAAACAAACAAGCAAAAACGATCTGATTCATAAGATGCTTTGCTAATGATGCTGTTCATGAACTGGGAAGTGAACCTGAGTATTGTCCAAGGTTCAACGCTTTACGCCAAAATGCCATAAACTCGCAATGAGAGAGAGAGAGAGAGAGAGAGAGAGAGAGGGGGAGAGAGAGAGAGGAACACACATATGAAGACGCTTTTATGCAAATCTAGCATCATTTGTTTAAAATTTTAAAAAAGTTGAAGTGTTAATTAACTGTATATACTGTGGAAAGCAAGCCCCTTAAATAGTTAAATATTGATTCAAAACTTTGAAGGATTATTATCTCCCCTACTTTAAAAATAAAGATTAATAAGTTTGCTTTTCTATTTGTATCATTATACACATACATACGGTTATAAAATTGTGTATAGCGTAAATTTTATCGTCTTAGGAAACGGAATTATTGAATCATGTTCAAATGCTCGTGGCTTTTCATTTCGCTTTTATGCACTTGGGAAAGAAATGAATCCATATGTACTTCCGCCACCTATAGATAAATAGTTGGGTTTGGTCTATTTGCTTTAATTGCATACCAACATTCGTGGGTTATTTAATGCCAAAGACATCCTTGTAGAAAAAAAGTATTGACACTATTTGATTTATAGTTGGTCACATCTGGTGGTTCTTAATATCTGCAAGGGTATTTCACGGAAAGGGAACAAAATAGTTCGATTAGCATTCAGACTCGCTCACTTCGAGCCTACTGTTCATCAATTTAGCCACTACACCGCGGGAATTTCTCTGAATAAACAGTCGAGCCGATGTCTTGAGTCTTCTTTCGGTAGACAATGTAAGAGAAAGAAAAATCTGAATTCAAACCAGCTTTACTCTGCGTAAAAATCGGCTTTATACGGCATCCTACTCGTAGCGTAAGTTTAAAGTAAATAGATACATTTGAATTTTTGTGGGGGAATACATATGTAGAATGAAATAGCTGGGAGCATGTAATTGAGTATATATAAGAGTTTTTGGAAAGAAATCAGGTTTTACTAGAGAAGATACAGGAATAATAAAAATATACTTTAATATCATAATCTAATAGGAATCAAATTTAATTCTAATATATGACACACCCCAACGAGTTTCCTGGATATCACCCAAAACAGTTTGATGGTGAGGCTTCAGTAAAGCCGAAGCTTTGGGGAATGTGAACTATCCCGTCATTGCCATCGCTGCCAGTTTCGATCTGACCAGGAGAATTATTACCTGATACTTTAAATATACGCCTTACTAGATTTGGAGTGCCGGAGGGTGTCGTGGGCAGACCGGAGGCGGGTACCATGTACCCCTTCAATGCCATTGCTCCCTGGTCCATTCTGATCCGGAGATTATGCACCCGATAGGGTCCTATTTATTGGTTAAATTGAACTGTTTGACATTTAAACTGCGCAAACAAATGACTAACTCTAAATTTATTTGTTTGAAATAAAACTGTTTTTACATTTAATTGTGTGTAAACAAATAACTGATGTTTGATTGAATTATTACATAGCAATACTTGGAACGATGTAACTTTACTTTTGTTAAATTGAATTGTTAGAAATAGAACTGTTTGATAATTTAATTGTGTGTATCTACAAATGTGTTTACAAATCATATGTTTAGTGTATATGTGAAAAAGGGATTTAGCATTAAATAAAAAACAATGATTGTCATGCTATAATAGCAAACCAAACAAAACCAATCAAATGTATGAAATTCAATATCACATAGGATTGAAATATGTGCTTAGAAATCTTCTACACCGCTAAAGATAACAGGGTTTTATGATCTCTTGTAGAACAGTATGCAACCTGGATGAATGTCCTTAGGTGTTATTTATTACCAAATTCTACAGTATTTAAAATGTATAAATAAAAACCTGCATGAATATATTTGAGATGTAGTGTTATTTTTCAACTTTCATATATTCGATGTTTTCGGTTATATTATATCATTGCAGTAGAGTATGTGGATGAATTACATTTAGTAAATTACATTTAATAAAATAATGTAAATGTGTATATCTGTCGTTTTTTCCCGTTTGTCTGCGTTTTATACACATGTTGTGTCACATGATGAAGGAATAAATGACCTTTTCTTTATAAAGATGTATATCACTCAATTACTTCTCGAAAAGTCAGATATTGTCTGTGGTTGGTTGGTTGATTGGTTTTATGATATATCAAAATTTGTCGGTTATTTTACGCCAAATCCATTTTCATATAGTCAGTTCTATTTCAAACAATTCAGTTTAGCATGAGTACACAATTTGACAAAAACATTTCTATTTCAAGCTATTCATTTAACTTAAACAGTTCTAATTCAAACAATTCTAATTCAAACAATTCAGTTTAGTATAAGTATATATTTTGTCCACTCACAGTTAAATGTCAAAACAGTTCTATTTCAAACAATTCAGTTGAGCATAAGTACTTAGTTTCGATGTCAAAACAGTTATATCTAAAGCAGTTCAGTCTAATTTAAGTACACAGTTTAGTAGTCAAAAACTATTTCAAGCTATTTAGTCGTATAAAACAGTTCCAATTCAAACAATTCAGTTCAGCAGAAGTACGCAGTTTACTTCTATTTAACTACCGATAGGGCCCTATCAAGTGCAACCATTCCGGGCCACAGCAGACCTGAGAAGGATAACTATGAAGGGGTTCTCCGACCTCCCCAAACCTCCAGCTTTATAGGAACCTTGTTATCAGATTCTTTTCTTTCACATTCAGGACACTGGTTTGAAGGAGTTTTACCCCTCTACCGCTTCAGCCGACTGAGCAAGGAATTGGCTGTAGGCGTGTTAGGGAGAGACATAAACGAATAACGCAGACACCGATTGGCAGAGGACTGTTATATTGATCCTTTCTTTACCCATGTTGATTCTATATTCAGGACCCCTCTCAGTACTTCCTCTGCTTCTCAGCTGGTGTCTCAGTGCCTCCCACCGCGAGTTGACCTCAACGCAGGCTCTACTCCGACTTCGTTGTTATTCCAACTGTCTCACCGTGACAGCCCGTGACTAAATGTGATTTCATTATCAGGGCCTTACGTCTTTGCTTCCTTGACGAGAGGTTCTAAACTTGTTCTATCAGATGGCTATTTGGTCCCCTCCTTCTCTGTACGCTCGCTGGCTGCACACAAACCTCTTGACTGCGACTGTCGTCGGTATCTGTGTACATATAATATCATAATCTGCTACGTGATACATGTGATCTGCTTACACAGCTGGAACATACTGTCCCACAAATTCCTGATTGATTGTTCGATCTAAGCTCAGTATACAAAACACATACATATGCTTTTAAACTCCACATAAAAAATTACCATTAGAGTCACATCCTGCCTACAGGAAGGAGTTGGTGAATACATATAAGTGCTTTTGTGTGCAGAAATTATGGAGTAGAATCAAATTCACATGTCTACCCATATGATTGAGAATGTATTACAGTTTTGGGAAGAAATTATGTTTGACAAGATATTATATAAAAACTTATCATCATCATTATCATGCCACGCTGCCAGCTCAGATCTTCCTGACCCGCTCTCGCCACCGTCTCTATCGTCCATCGCTCCCAGGTGATATTCTAGGCTATATCCTGTATTGGCATGGAGCTGTTGTATATAGGTTCTAGTTGGTCGCCCTACCTTTGCTCATCCCTGTGAAGGGGTTCACTGGAGTATATCACCTATGAGTTAGTCCTTACTTCGCCGACTCTATCCCGCTATCTGATTCGTTTAACTTTGATAGTTTTCGTGATGGGTGGTAGGTAGTCGTACAGCTGCTGTTTTGTGGGCTGTTACCTCCTGGACTGTTCAATATTGCTCACAGCATTCTTGCGTAATTGCCGTCAATCTTTTTCTCCATACGTTTTGTAAGCGTCTATGTATTATCGACACGAAAAACATATATACGTTATTCAAATATTATTATCTTGTAGCAACCAAATTCAACTCATACATACTACATACACAATAGTTAGGAGTAAATTATGAACAATATTTTATAAAAACTTCATTTTCTTCAAAAGAATTACTAGGGTCTTTTTTAAGTTTCGGAATGTCTTTTTTTTTTGGTTAAAAAATGCAAACACCTTTTGAGTGTAGCTTTATCATGCTATTTCAAAAGTAATCACATGTTCATCATCCTGCCAACACTGTTTTTCAATCTCCCGCATGTGCTAAAAAAGTTCATCATTCTAAAGGAATATCTTTCTAAGAAGACCAGAACTGACATTGCGAAGACAAACTTGGCAATATTCCAACGATATATTGACAAGGATACTGATCAAATGAAAACTTTAAAAGTACAATATCATTAAATGACTCTCATAAATATCTCAACATTTTTGAAAGGCCACACACACACACACACACACACACATATATATATATATATATATATATATATACGAGGATCATTAAATAAGTTTCCAGACTTTTTTCGTATGGGTACTTTTATTGATAGTACACGCATGAAAATCAAATCCCCTCCGAAGTAATCTCCTCTGGCTGCAGTGCACTTGTTGCACCGTTCCAACAACTTCTGGAAAGCCCCACGGAAGTCCTCTTGCGTGAGCGTGTCAATGACCTTCATCACAGCCTCTTTCATCTCTTCAATTGTCTCCTAACGACATCCTCTGAGCTTAGGGAATAAGCAAAAGTCACAGGGAGCAAGGTCTGGACAATAGGGACGATGAGGAACTGTCTTGATGCTCATCTTGGTCAAATAGTCTGTGACAAGGATGGAGTTGTGGACTGGTGTATTGTCCTGCTGGAAATGCCACTGACCCGATTTGAAGAGTGCTGGCCTCTTCCGACGGAATCTCTTCCTGAACTCCCTTAAAACTTAAACAAAATATTCCTTGTTGACTGACTGTCCAGTGGGAACCCAGTGCATGTAGATCATGCCAGTGCTGTCAAAAAAAGGGAACATCAAAATTTTGTGGGGGGATTTGCTCTGTTTGGCTTTCTTGGGTCTGGGAGAGCCAGCATGCTTCCACTGGGAACTATGTTTCTTGGTCTCTGCGTCATAGCAGTAGATCCAGCTTTCATCGCATGGCATTTTTTTCCAAGTTTAAACCGAATTTTATTGTATATCGTTCTTCTAAAGTCCACATTGCATTTTTGAAATTCACCAGCTGTGACAATCAGGCTTTAATAGGGTGTATTCTAATTCCTGCTGTAACTGTTCATTTGAACCTGAAATCATAAAAATTGGTCCGTCACCTCATAAGATGTATATTAATAACATATTTAATTTTCAAGAGTCTACGACAATTTTAAATGCTTGTACAAAAAAGTCTGGAAACTTGTTGAATGCACCACGTGTGTGTGTGTGTGTGTGTGTGTGTGTGTGTGTGTGTGTGTGTGTGTTTCTTGGTTGATTGGTTTGTTGGTTGTTGTTTTCTACGGCATGTCAACGCTGGTAGAGATTTTTTTCACGTCGAACCTCTTAAAAAATTGGTCGGGGTAAATGTTCGGAGGTCTTTCCACGCAGCAACTTTGTTCTTTACAAAATCATAGCGTTCAGAGCGTTTGTTTTAAAAGAAAAGCGTCCGAAAATTAATGTTTTTTTTAACAGACTGTCATATTTAGACGCCTCAGATGAAAGACAGAAAAGGAAAAAAATTATGAAAAGAAAGAAATGCACCTGAAGATTAACCGTGATAGAGTTGAAAATCCTACAAAGAAATAGTTGCGAATAAGGCTGCTGATCAGGATAAACAAAAAATGGGGATGAAAAGAACGGATAAACGGGAAAAAAGACTGCCAATAATTATCTAAGCGTATACTCAATAGAAGAAAAATAAAAAGAAATGCAAAGGAAAAATACGACGAGCAAGAAGAAATTAAAAACTTTGAAAATAAACAGAAAAAATAACTCTTAAATAAACTGTAACAAGGAATAAAACTTCACAAAAGAACTTATATATATATATATATATATATCCTTTAAGTCTGTGAATAGACTTATAAAGAATAATCTAAATAGAATGCTCAATGCACGTCTAATTAATATATATAAACATATATAAAAAAGATCGCAATATATCCTTGATAACTAGAAAGTTTCTATGTATACTCCATAATGAATTTATTTCACCAGCTCATCACCTGGGCCTTAAATGGTGTTAAACTGAACCATGTTTCTTTTTAACAGTCAACATCGATGAATACATTCCACCTTAAGCAAGGGATTCTTAATTAAGGTAAAATGAATACATTACTTAAGGTAAAATGTATTTCCCGTGGTTAACGGTTGAAGACATATACTTCTGTTCAAACGCCATCTGCAGAGCCAGTTGATGACATGGTGAAATAAATTTATAATGAAGTATATATATATATATATATATATATATATATATATATATATGCTTGTGTGTGTGTATGTGTGCGTGTGCCTGTACTTATGTGTGAATGTGTGTACGTGAGTTTTAAGGGTTCCACATCTCCACATATAACTCAACGTTGCACTTGTGGTGTGCCAGAACTATTACTATATGGAGTAAACTATTTTTTACTTTTACGAGATCGGGTAGGTATATCTAAAGAAAGAATATCATACACATGATGTAAATAATCTTCCTCTTCTTTTTTTATACTCATCACTCTTTTTCCCGTGATCTCATTTTTACCCTGGATTATTCAAACTAGTCTGATGGGTAAGTGACACAAGACAAATAAGTATGGATTCGAGCTTTGCTATTTGATTTAGTTATTTCCTATCAACAGAGTACTACAAGTTACGTAAGATTTTTTTTCGAGAATTAGTCTGCAAACCGTTTCATCTCCTATATAAGCTGGTGCCTCATTTGGGTCGGGGCCATTTGACGATTGATAAAATCCCTGTATTGTGGTTTATGTTCCGCACATAGTTCGCCGGAGTGGTGTTATTACAATGTCTCCTACATAACAGACACTATGTTTGAACAATCCAACCGCTTATCCTGGGCTTATAACACACGTGAAACTTGAAGTCGTGGGCAGCATGCCACGAGTTGACATCTTTTAAGTTTTCTTATCTAAAATCGGTTCTATTTACAGCAGCATCAAAATATTTTAGAATTACGACAAACTTGAACCGAGAGAGAGAGAGAGAGTGAGAGAGAGAAAGAAAGATCTTGTCAAGAACTGAAAAAGATGTGGAAGATAATGGTTAACCTTTTACTCATAATAATATTTCGTTGTCCCAGATACTGATGATCTATGACATCCCAGTAAGGGAGTTCGAACTCCAGTCAAGTTCTTCAGTTCAATTTCGGATTAATACCACTTGTAGATGTAATGAATCGATTTAACTCACTTTTATGACTGAGAACAACTACTGTCATTCTACAAGGATGACTGTGGCATGAGATAACCCACGAAGGTCGATATGCCATAAAATATAGAAACTAAACCAAACCAAACACTGAGGCGAAATAAAAAAATTGAGAAAATTTATGTCACCTTTTTTTCAATAATTAATCTCTAAACTCTTTCAGTGTTAATGAGTACAATAGTGCACTACTACAAATAATAATAATAATAATAATAATAATAATAATAATAATAATAATAATAAGAAGAAGAAGAAGAAGAAGAAGAATGATAGTAATAATGATTGTAATAATTGACCATAGGAATAAATGGTATATGTACAACCCAGCACCGGTCCTAGAAAATGACACACATAAACTCCTATGGGACTTTGACATACACACGGACCACCTAATCTCGGCTAGAAGACCAGACTTAATCATAATCAACAAAAAAAAGAGAACTTGCAAAATTGTCGACTTTGCTGTTACAGCTGACAACAGAATAAAACTGAAAGAATGTGAAAAGAAGGATAAGTACCCCGACCTTGCTAGAGAATTGAAAAAACTATGGAACGAGAACGTGAAAATTATACCAATTGTAATTGGTGCGTTTGGAACTATAACTAAAGGATTACTAAAGGGACAGGAGGACTTGGAAATTGGCGGACGAGTGGAGACCATCCAAACTACAACATTATTGAGAACGACCAGAATACTAAGAAGAGTCCAGGAGACTTGAGGAGTCTTGCTGTCACTCAAACTCCAGCGAAAAACCATCAGCTAACGCCGATATGAAAAACTCTAATAATAATAATAATAAGAAGAAGAAGAAGAAGAAGAAGAAGAAGGAGGAGGAGGAGGAGGAGGAGGAGGAGGAGAAGAAGGGGAAGAAAAGAAGACACCATCAAACAAGCGGTAATGAAAGAAAAAAAATAGAGTACCTAGAAACAACCGAGAAAACTGCACGAAATTTTACTACAGAAATCTCATCAAAGGAATACACATCGGGCAAGTCCCTTTTTTACGCTCCTCGGGAACATTCTTAAATTGGACGAGGGAAGAATAAATGGACCGGTGGACAAGAAATATAATGACAATCCCCAAGGGCTTACATCTAAAAGGTGACAAAGACAGTCTATAGATGTCAAGAAAATAAGGAAGAAGACTCACCAGCATTGGAGATACCGTTGATACATTAATACAACTTGAAGTGTGCATAAAAAGAACAAAGGAGAAATAATTACTGCGGCCAATAGCAGTATTGACAACATAAAGACAAACAGAAAAACAATATCTAGGAAGCCGAAATGGGTAGAAAACCAAGTGTGTGGGTATAACAAATTGTTGAAATCTCATACGATAAAAACTTAACAAGGCTACGAAAGGAAAACATTAAAAGAAAAACTGAATTACACAAATAGTGCAATAATATCGATTATATAAAAGCCCAAATCGATAATATTTAATAGAATTGCAAGTGTAGATTAAGCGAAGGAAGCAAACTAGCATAAAGGGTGTATTAGACTAAACAGGACTAGATGATGA
Organism: Sepioteuthis lessoniana; assembly: GCA_963585895.1. Lineage (NCBI taxonomy): Eukaryota > Metazoa > Mollusca > Cephalopoda > Myopsida > Loliginidae > Sepioteuthis > Sepioteuthis lessoniana. The sequence continues at coordinate 53,184,351 of OY757910.1, read as the reverse complement.
AGTTGGGCCACTTAGAAACGTGCAAGGAATTTAAATTTTAGTATATTACCAAATATGCACAAATAAGAATCCCTCTTGCTAAATGAGACATAAAATTCTCTTGGATTTCAAGATACGAAATGGTCCACTCATTCAGACCAGAACACCAGACCTAGCGATAACAATCGCTTGATCTGGTCTTCTGGCTGAGTTTATTTTGTTATTAATCATAAACAAAAAAAAGGAGACTTTGCTGTCCTAGAGAACCGCAGAGAGAAAACCAAAAATGCAAAATGTGTGACAAGCATATGCACCATGCCAAAAAATTAAGAAAACTGTAGAAAATGAGGGTGACAGTTATGCCAGTTGTAGTTGATGCGCTTGGAACGATCTCCAGAGTCTTGCAAAGACATGAAGATTTTAAAATCGGAGGAAGAATCGAGATCATCCAGACTACAATATTTTTTTAAATCCTCGACAACACTCAGAGGAATCCTGGATTCATAAGACCACTCGTCACTCAAACTTAAATGAAAGTCCACCAACTTACGGTTGCCCAGTCGGCTGCGGCTGTTGAATACACCGATTGCACCTCTGCAAAGGGGTAAGACCTTCCTAATAAATGTTCTGGATATGACACTAAACAATTTGATGGAGAGGTTCCTGAATTGCTGGAGCATTGGGGAATGCGGAACAACTTTTCATTACAATCATTCCCAGGTCCTCTCTAGCCCGAAGTAGTAGTACCTGAGAGGGTCTTATCTATCGATTAAATAGAATTAAGTTGGGTTCTTAGGTGAAACTGAATTGTTTAAATTAGAACTGTTTGACTAAACTGAATAGCTTGAAATAGAAATATTTTTAACAATTAAACTCTATACTTTCATCTAAACTGCGTGCTAATGCAAGACTGAATTGTTTAAAATAGAACTGTTTTGATATTTAACTGTATGTAAACTATACTTATACAAAACTGATTTAGTTGAATTAGATCTGTTTGAACAAACTCAATAGCTTGAAATGGAAATGTTTTTTGACCATAAAATTGTACTAATGCTAAACTGAATTGTTTGAAATAGAACTAATTATTTGCAAAAAAAATTGATCTGGCATTAAATTACCTACAAAAGTTCATATGCCATAAAACCCAACCAACCAACCAAAAAACCAACCAGCTAACTGTGGAGTAAAAAACTTGGTGAACTAAAGTACAATTCCTTACACTCGAGAGATGACATATACATACCCGAAGTCAAGAAAAGAAGGAGGAATTGGACTAACTAGGATTGAGATTTGCGAATTTGCAACAATTCATATTCGAGGAAAATTAAAAACGAGCAAAGAAAAACTAATCATAGCATCAATATCAAGAAAATTACAACATACATCACTATCAGCAAAAAATACTCAAGGACTAAGAGAAAAACAACAAAATCTAGAAAACCAAACTGGAAAGAAAAACAATTGTACGGATACCTCAAGCGAAAATTTAAAGAAAATAGCTTGATGATGTGAACCAATATAAATAGAGAAAAACTCAAGTGAGAATCTAAATCTTTTGAAAGCAACAGAAATTAATGACTATAAGAACCAATTTCATTAGAGCTAAAATTGATAAGACACAGACAAATAGCTTGTCAAGGCTATTAGATAATAAAGATGAAAGAGTAATTCACATATTTAGCAAATGCTGCAAACCGACATATATATAAAACTTACAATAGGCAGGGTTTGGTGTTGAATGTAATCTATTGGGATTGGTGTAAGGTATAAAGTCTTGACAATTCCGTTGATGGTATGTGAACAAAAAATAATCTGTCCTGAAAAATAACATTCGTAAAATTATCTCGCATTTTGAGAAACAAACATATCAATGAATCTTATTCAAATGTCCAAACCTAGAGATAAATAACTAGAAGAACAGAACTTGACAGCCAATAGAGTTTGCTATTAGAGTGGAGCACAGAGTGAAAATAAAAGAATGGGAAGTGATAGATCTACACCTGGTTCTTGCTGCAGTTGAAAAAGCTGGGGAAGGTAAAGATAAGAGTGCTAGCAGTAGTAGTTGATGGCCTTCGAACAGTTACCAAAGGGTATGGAAAAACATTAGAGCAGATGGAGATCGATGGAAATATCGAAACAATCGTGTCCACAGTACTGTTAAAGAGTCCTGTTAACCAGACGTCAGTGAGAATTCACTAGTTAAAACTGGCGTGATACACTTGCGTTGAGTGATCTCTTAATTCAGTAAAAGATCAGGTATTACAAGTGAGAGAATCTTGTAAATAATGATAATAATAATAATCTTGCAAATAATGATAATAATAGTAATCTTGCAAATAATGATAATAATAATAATAATTGAATGCAGTAAATCAGCAAATGGAATACAGAAAATACAGAAATAGACACGTGTGGATGGGAAAGGTGATCCTGTAGAAAATATGAAAGAGACTAAAGTTTAGAACATACTAACAAGGGAAAGAGGCAAATATCAGAATATATTCGTGAAAATGAGGCTTATAGAACCCTTCGAGACTTTTAGATACAAACGAATGACCCAATCCAAGCAGGAAAACCAGACCTTGTTCTTATTGATCAGACAAAAAGAAATGGCTATCAATTGGATTTTGTCGTTCCAACAAAATATTTCTATACATGAAAAACCGAAATAAAAAGATGGATTTGGTTAATTTTTTTAAACAAGATTGTGACGGTAATGACATTTTTGATTGAAGCTTTCAAATAGTCCCCTCAAAAGCCTGGAAATTGAGGATCAGATCAAGATTCGAGATCATCCACACTGCTGCTAAAATTGACTTAAATATAGATACTTAGAAGTGTCCTGGAGATCTGATATGAGGTACAATAGTCATGGTGGTTACTTATTTTATTACCTTGTTTGTTTTGGCTGTGAGTTTTTCAGTTAGCTGTTAAGTTAGCTAAAGTCTTTGAGTGGAAATGTAAGTCAAATTGGAAAGTTTAAGCGAGGAAATAATGATCAACATAGGAAGGCAAAAATGTAAACAACATGGATTTATATCTTGTCTGTGACAAGTTTGATTGGGGAAATGAAAACAGTGAACATGGGAACGTGAGAGATGACGCAATAAGTTATCAAGATGACATCCCCCAAGCGATATCCTGAATTTGAATATCTTGAAATTTGCGAATTTTAAAAAAGGAGTCAGTTGGAAGTTTGCGTTCAGAGATTTTGGTCGGGCTGGAGGGGTGGTGTTACTTTGGGTCTGTTCATAGACCCTTGCAGATTCTCTCTCTCTCTCTCTCTCTCTCTCTCTCTCTCTCTCTCTCTCTCTCTCTCTCTCTCTCTCTCTCTCTCTCTCCTGTATGCAGTCTGAACATCGAACAATTAATGACTATTAATTGTTGACGGAGAGTTCTTATATTTAAGTTACCAACACCCAGGCTTTGTTCCAACGGATCACCCCGACCGTCTGAAGAGGTTCCGGTTGGATTATGTCATTCCTTTTCTGTGGATCTCTCAAAGACAGCGTGGGCACAGAGAAGATTGATAAACAAGCTATGTGGAAACATTCGCTATTGGACCAAGCGATAGTGTTATAATTAGTGCCGGCCCAAACTATGGTACTATATTTGGTAACGTGCCGAAGATAAGGGTCCAGACGGTACAAGCTGTTGTATCATAAGTATTTGTCACTCAGACACCGATGAAGAACTAACAATCACAGTTGTAAAAAGTATAACAATAATAATATTAATTTAAAGAGAACATGCCGAATAATGGCCTTTGTCGTCCCAACAGTCCAGAGAATATTAAAAAAAAAAGAGATAAGTTTCAAGACTTTTTACTTGACTAAAAAATTTATGGAACATGAAGGTGACGGTCATACCAATTTCAATTGGCCCACTTGGAGCAATCCCCAACCTATTGGTAAAGAGACAAGATGACTTAGAAATAAGAGGACAAGAAGAGACACTTGAGACAATATCCTTATTAAGATCGGTCAGAATACTGAGAAGAGTCCTTGGGGCTTGAGGAGAGTTACAGTCAATCAGACTCCAGGAAAAAACCATCAGCTGATACTGATGTGAAAATTTTCAAAAGAGTAAACTATTTTTAAAATTTTTGTAACCGAATCTTTCAAGGTATCAGAAAATCATTCACACATTTTTAGTCCGTATTTTCCGAAATGTCCATTTATATCATTTTTGGTTTTAATTTTCAAAAAGTCCATGATTCATTTTTTCTCATATAACCACAATATTATTATTCAAATCGCAGGAAACGGATTAGTAATGTGTAAATGATAGAAACATATCATATTTTTAATCATAATCAAATACATATTTCTTGACTGGAAATAATCAGTCTGGTCCCAAGAAAACCGTCTCTTACCGAGGAAACACCTGCTCCACATTTTAAAGAGAAAAAGCCAGGATTATTCTTATGAAATCTCAGGTGAGCACAGGGAATATTGACATGGTTTGGAGTTTGTTTTTTTTTCTGAACTCTCGGAAAATAAATACTTCTAAGTTAAATGACCTTACGTCTTATCCTGACGCCTCTGTGGAATTGAGCCACCATCTTCTTACTGGAAAAACTGGAAATTTGAGAAAGAATCTAAAACACCCAAAAAACTGCATTTTTTATATTTTCTGGAATACCTAGAAGAGTTCTGATGATCTGAAGAGACTTCTTACCACTCAGACTTCAGTGAAATAACACCAATCAAAATAATGAAAAATCATAAATATCCAAACCACTGCACTCTTAAAATCAGCGAGAATAATTAGAAGAGTCATTAAAGCCTAAAGGGAATTGCTTTTACTAAGAGCTGAGTGAAAAACTAGAAATTAGAACTGAAGTGAAAAATTACTTCTAATTTTTAACTACTACTGTTACTAAGACTTCTGTGAAAAACGAGAAATTAGAACTGAAGTGAAAAATTACTTCTAATTTTTAACTACTACTGTTACTAAGACTTCTGTGAAAAACTAGAAATTAGAACTGAAGTGAAAAATTACTTCTAATTTTTAACTACTACTGTTACTAAGACTTCTGTGAAAAACGAGAAATTAGAACTGAAGTGAAAAACTGCTACCACTAATAATAATGATAATAATAATAACTGATTGTCAACAAAAAAGAACCACCCGAATGATGGACTTTGCCCCCTCCCAGCAGACCATAGAGTAAATTTAAACGGAAGCAAAAAGATAGATATTATAATATTTAGAACTTGCCTGTGAACTAAATAAAACCATGGAACATGAAAGGGACGGTGATACCAATTATAATTGTTACACTTAGAACAATCCCCAAAGTATTGCTAAAAAGACCGTGAGACTTAAAAATAAAAGACCAAAGGGAGATAAACCAAATTACAACATTATTTAGATCGACCAGAATTATGAGAAGAGTCCTGGAGAGTTGAGGAGACTTGCGTGTCACACAAATTCCAGTGGAAGACCATCATCTAATGCTCGAGTGAAAAACCCTAAATAGTAAATAATTAGAAAGTTGGGATCCCCTCTAAAACCACGAAAGAAAAATTAAAACCAGGATAGGAATATCGACTGGAAACGCATATCAAAAATTTACGAAAACAAGCCAAAATGATAAAACAAAGGAAAGACGCTGGAATATGTAGGAACACAAAAGAAAAGGCACCACAAGAAAAAATAAGAATGCAACTTGCGGAAATAAACCAAAAAGTACCCGCGAAAGAAGGAAGATTAAAGAGATGTCGACATATAGTAAAGCAATACAGACAAAACAGGACATTCCAAAACAACGAAAGAAAATTCTATCAACAACTGGGAGGCGATGACGCAAAAACATACTAACAATTGGATGCAAAAAAAAAAAAACGAACGATTTTGGACTAAAATATTGCAACCAAAAAAGCATAACGAAAAGACTAAATGGATAAAAAATATGACAAGAGAACTAAGAGGACACGAAGCAGGCCCAAAAGCGGAAATACACACCAATCTACTCACAGCAACTCTAATAAAATTATCCAACTGGAAAACGCCAGGTCATTATGGAATAAATGGTTTCTGATTCAAGAATTTCACCTTCATTCACTACAGACAAGCACACGAAATGAACAAATGCTTACAAAGAGCATATGTACCCGAATGGATGACCAAAGAAAGGACCACATTGATCCAAAAGGACCAAACCAGAGGATCCACCCCAAACAAATACGGACCCATAACTTGCTTACCGATGATGTGGGAAATATCAACAGCACAAATAAGGGAAGATATTTATTAATCGCTAACAAGCCGCAGGTTGATCCTTCAGGAACAGAAAGGATGCAACAAAGGATACAGAGGCACAGCAGAGTAACTTGATATACATAAACTCAACCTAAATGAGAGTAATACCAGACGGAAAAATCTAGCTTTGGCCTGGATTGACTACAAAAAGGTATATGATAAGATTTCGCAAAGCTGAATAATAAAGTGTCTCAAAATGTACAAAAAATCACATGAAGTCATAAATCTTATCGAGAAAACCATGAAAACCTGGAGAGTGGAACTGACAGTAGGAGAAAGAAGCTTAACAAAGATCCAAAGAGGTATTTTTCAAGGAGATGCTCTATCACCCTTACTATTCATAATTGTGATTATGCCACTTAAACACATACTCAGAAAATTCACAGCCAGATACAAACTTAGTATATCGCAGGATAAAGATCAACCACCTAATGTAAATGGATGACATCAAAGTATTTGAAAAAAATGAAAAAGAACTGGAAACTAAAATACACGCATTTAGAATATATAGTCCGGACATAGGAATAGAATTTAGGATAGAAAAATGTGCCATTCTTGTACTGAAAAGTGGCAAACAACATCTAATTGACGGAATGGAACTACCAAATCAAGACAAGATTTGAACGTTCGGAGAAAACGAAACTTACAAATACTTGGGAATCTTGGAGGCTGACACCATCAAACAAATCGAAATGAAAGAAAAAATTCAAAAATAATATCCCAGGAGAACTAGAAAACTACCCAAGACAAAACTCTCAAGCTGAAACCTTAGCAAAAGAATAAATACCTGGGTTGTAACCCTCGTTAGATATTCGGGACTTTTTCTGAAGTGGACCAGAGATGAATTTAAGCAAAGGGATCAAAGAGTGAGAAAGCCAATGATCATGCGTAAGGAATTACATCCCAGAAACGACGTTGAAAGGCTATATGTATCAAGAAAGGAAGGAGGAAGAAGACTTGCCATCATTGAAGACGGCGTTGACGCATCGATACAACGACTCGAAGACAACATAGAAAAGCACGAAGGAGGACTGATTAAAGTCATCAGAATCTATACTGACAACATGATGGACAACGATAACTAGGAAACAAAAATGGGAAGAAAACAACTCTATGGGTTTTTTAGACGAATAATAGACAACAACTCACACGAGGAAACCTGGACATGGCTAAGAAAAGGAAACTCTTAGAGAGAAGCAAAATCACTCCAAATAGCAGCACAAAACAATGCCGTAAGAACCAATCACATCAAAGCGAGAATTGATAAAATGCAACAAAATAGCAAAAGTAGGCGATGGGGGACGGACATGAAATCATCAATCACATAATAAGCTAACGCAGCAAATTAGCACAGAAGAAATATAAGGCAAGACACGACTGGATGGGCAAGGTGATGCCCTGGGAGGTGTGAAAGAAATTTAAATTCAACCAAACGAACAAATGGTATATGTACAACCCAGCACCTGTCCTAGAAAATGACACATATAAACTCCTATGGGTATTTGACATACACACGGATCACCTAATCTCGGCCAGAAGACCAAACCTTATAATAATCAACAAAAAAATAGAGAATCTGCAAAAATGTCGACTTTGCTGTCCCGGCTGACAACAGAATAAAACTGAAAGTAAGTGTAAAGAAGGATAAGTACCTCGACCTTGCTAAAGAATTGAAAAAGCCGCGGAACATAAAGAAGACAATTATGTCAATCGTGATTGGTGCTTATGGAACTGTAACTAAAGGATTATTAAAGTGACTGGAGGACTTGGAAATTGGCGGACGAGTAGAGACCATCCAAACTACAGCATTATTGAGAACGGCCAGAATACGGAGAAGAGTCCTGGAGATTTGAAAAGATTTGCTGTCACTCAAACTCCAGTGAAAGACCATCAGCTAACGCTGGTGTGAAAGAGTCTAAGTAAATATTAATAATAATGAAAATAATAATAACATTTGGAATCTTTAAAACAATCCCCAAGAATCTAAATAAACAAAAATTTTGGAGCTTGGAATTCCCTAGAATAAGTGACATTGTTCAGACCGAATCAGTTCTATCGACTTGAATATAAAAAGCCTCAGGGAAAGCCGAGAAGACTTTATGTTATTAAGAATTCAGTGAAAACTACTTGCTACTACAGCTATGAAAAAGAACAATTTGGAAGTCAGATAATCAATCTTTAACGAAATCTCCAAGAACCTTGTAAAAAAGACTTGGAAAGCTAGAAATTTTAAAGAATAATTGAAACTGTTTAGACTATACCATTTCTTTTATCGGCTTGAATACAAAAAGCCTTTAAGAGGGCCAAGGAGACTTGCTGTCTCTTAGTCTAGAGCGAAAGCTACAAGCTATTAGTCAACAGTGAAAAGAACTAGCTGTTAGACTTCAGTGAAAACTACTAGCTGTGAATAAACAAAACAACTTGTAGACAAATAATACATATCAAATGAATATTACAAGAATTTTTTTTATAACTATTACTATAATTTTTTTAAGTAGTAGGTTTGGAAACGTGCCAAAATGACTGAGTAAAATACTGCAAGAAAAAATCGGATGAAGGATCCAAAGACCCCAGTCGACAATTGATACGACAACTGGAAAACAAATTAAGAGAATACCTCGGTATTGGAAAGAAATTCTCTCTTATTTTTTCCATCGTTGAATACTTGAAGTCACTGTTAGGAAAGCCTAAAAAGTAATTAATTATTATAGTAAGTATACGAGCGTTTCAATATTAAAACAAAGTACCAAGAAGTTAAGTATATGGTTAAGATAAGGAAGGTTAAAGAGCGAAGTCGATTCACTCAAAATGGTTGCAAAGACAATTCTCTTAGTTGCTATTATAGTGTTGAACAGGACAGGGAGACGACAAATAAAACTTCAATGTAGTCTACGTGGAAATGAAGACGAGACGGATATACATATAACTATAAAATAAATTAGCTTAGAAGTATGAAAGCATACTTAATGAAATGGAGACGGTTATCCTCAGAATATCTTGAAAATGACTGGGATTCACTCACGCATATCAACGATAAGTGTAGAAAAGAGGGTTTTAGAAAACACTATATCCTTTTTCGGACTTTGAAATGTAATCCCGTTCAGCAGACCAGGATAATTGATATATATCCAATACTAGAGCTCCATGTAATTATTTCTATTCTATAAGAATCATTTATTCGTAGATATATTGTTTCAAGTATTCCTATCTTGTATAAATAATGTGCACATTTTGAAATGGTTCCAAGCATCCCTGCTCCATTCTAATAATTTTCGAACACATCAATTTAAACCTTAGATGGGACCCTAATAGGTATTACCACAAATGTTCACATTAGATGTGCAAGTTATAAAAATAAAAGAGTACACCACACTAACAGGAGATCCAGCACTGGAGTCTCACCAGTAATTGTAATTTAGTGTCATTACTCATTACACGATTTTTAGGCGGGGTATCTTACTCCTCAGCAGATGATGTAGTCGGTATCATCATCATCATCATCATCACTCGTCCTTCAACTGGATTAATCTAATACATTTTATTGTTATAATCTAAGCATAGGTTTAGCTGAAAGAAAAATCTCTGTGACACTTGCCTTTTGACACACCACAGGACTGACTTTTATCTTCCTTACTTTAAGTAAAGATAGTGGTGGAAACTTATGGGACATTCGAATGAGTTCATAAGGTTACTGACTTTTCGCTACTTTTGAACATAGGACGGAATACAAGAGTTAACTCTTCATTGGGGTGTCCTCCTGGTGTAATGGTTAAGGCCATGGACTGCGGAATCGTAGTAAGCGAGTTCGTACTCCAGTCGCGCTATTACGTTCACTTTCGGGCAAATACCCTTCTATGGGCTAAATAGTACCACTACTGTTCTTCTTGGAGAATGGCTGTCGCATTAAATAACCTACAACGGTTGATATGCCATTAAACAAAGAAACCAAACCAAACCAAACTCTTCATTGAGACCTAGGAGCAGATTGATAAAGAGCGCCCAGAAGGAAACATGACTCCCGAGAAGCGCAAACAAAAATTGTTCTCAGTGGCATTTCCCATCAGCCACTGGCAATGAACCTTCTCATTTTCCATTTTAGACGATGAAGCAAGTGCTGCCATGTGGAAAGAAAGCTGGGGATTAAATGTAATTTATATACGAAAAATAAACATCCAGGACAAATACCCATAGAATTTGGACAAAATTCTCCATTGCGAAAAGAGAATGAAAAGATCCTAAGAACATAATCAATGTTAATGTCAGTTATATAAGCTACATATCACATTTAATAGAATTGTATTAAAAATTATTTTGAAAGAAATTATTTTTTGAAATCGCCCCCTTGTTTTATATAAAAAATTGAGTATTTGGTATGCTACAATTTCCTAGACACCTAAGGTTCTGCAAAACCTGTCTCTCTAACTCTGCAATATTAAATTTGAATAAAGTCTATTATATGGCAGTAGATGCAGGAATAAGTGTAGAACTCGATGTAAAACAATAGCAATGACTTCAACAAAAAGAAAGACGACTAAATAAACGCGCATGCGCAAAAGAAAGAATTATCTAAGATAACTTACTTTTTTTTAATTAAGTTCTTGTTTACAAAAGCGAATAGCAAAAACTTATTTACACTGTTCGATTGTAAAAAGTATTTAAACGTCATTCATTAAAAAACAGACAACCACATGCTCACTTCCACACAATCACAAAAAGCGAAGAAAATTGAATGCAACAAGACGAAGATGACGACATCCCTAAGGGTATTTTTTTTGTTTCATTCAGTCCTTTTTTTTTTTCTTTTTAGTTTTCCGTTTATACTTGGTTTAGTAACGCCTTGAACGTGTTCAATAAAAATTCAGTAGAGCCAATCAGGTGTTTGGATCATTGTTGTTTTGACGACTTTTAACGCTTTAAAAAAATTAATTTTATCTTTAAAAAAACACTGCTTGTTTTAGTTTTGTATGAATTTGTCTAGGCATTCGCTTGGAACATTCTGTGACTATTTTTTTGATTACTCTGATACAAAATGAGCCAATCATAATCGATGAGGCTTAAACCCAAACCAATGGTACTTAACCAAACATTGACACTTACAAATATTGTATTAAATCACACGGGCACACCGTAACGTTAATATATATATATATATATATATATTTAAACAAATTATCAGTGGTTAAAAACTTTTTGATTCCCAGGAAAACATGTAGGCCTAGGGAATATGTGGGCATGTTTATTTTTTTTTTTTTAAATTATATATTTTTGAACGACCGGTTTCGTCTGGCTCTTGTCAAGATCTTAACGCCAAAAAAAATATTCAAAAGGGGGAATGTGAATGGAAAAAAAGTAGAGGAATGGAGAAAAGGGAAGGGAAAAAAGCACTAAGAAGGGGTAGTAGTAGCAATGAGCAGATGGCTAGAGGCTAGTTACATTCAATCCCAACAAACAATCCCTCTGCTTACAGAAGGGATCGAACGTAAAGGGTCTCCAACACTTTGAGATGAAAAAGCGAATGTGACCGACTCGGAATACTGAATCGGTCATCATTGAAGTCTGCAAAACATTCCCTACTATTTATCATGTGTTCCGCAGTAGAGGACCCGGATGTATTTGCAAGCTGCCCTCTTATAAGCCTAAGATTTAAAATTCGAGCTGGGAGATGTTGTCCCACACGGAGATCCAAACGACTAGAAACCCCGCCCACGCAGTCACCGCTACAACCACATGTACACCTACACATTACTTAGGCAACATGGTGGGGACGCAAAACATCCCCACGCACCGAAACAAATGAAGTGCGAGTCCGGAAAATGACTCGCACAGCAGCCGAAAAATAACATTCACCAACATGCCAACATAATAAACATGCCCATACCTTCCCTAGGCCTACATGTTTTCCTGGCAATCAATATATATATATATATATATATATATATATATATATATATGTATATGAAGATAGAAGAAAAACATAATCCAAATAGGTGAATTTATTAGGAATTAAAGTCGACGTTCAACGTTTCGGTTTCAGTAACCATCATCAGCATTTGGATATCAGAATAATTCACATAGCGATGATGCTTGCTGAGATGACAGTAGTAAATGAAAATTATACAACGAGAAGATACAAACGTGCACATAGCGTTCATAATCCAAAATAGTTAAGAACGTGTCTGGCACTAGGAGATATATTTGAAAATGTTGGATTTCCCAAAGAAACGAAAAATAACCCCCCGTTTATAAAGACGAGAAAGTTCTCATATATACAGATCGTTTTGAAGTCATCCATGTTAGATGTCGTGTAAGAAGGTATTTGGGTTTTTTTTCCGATAAGACAGTATGAAAGTAAATATGGATCAAAAGCCGACAGTATGAAGATAGCAGAAAAGCATAATTCATCATAAATTCACCTATTTGGATTATGTTTTTTTTTGCTATCGTCATACTGTCGGATTTTGATCCATACTTACTTTCATATATATATATATATATATATAGTGCGATGGGTAAATCATAGCCGTTTTAAAATATTCATTTCGGGTGTGCACTTTCTTTGTTTCAGGTTTTGTCTACTGTGCATCAATTGAAGTTCCATAGTTTTTAATTTCTACCAAAGTTGAGGTACTTATCCTTCTTTTCACTTTCCTTCTGTCTTATTCTGTGGTCAGCCAGGATAGCAAAGTTCACAATTTTGCAAGTTCTCTCTTTTTTTTTCGATAAATATGAGGTCTGGTTTTCTGGCCCAGATTAGGTGATCCGTTTGCATGCCAAAATACCATGGGAATTTATTAGGGTCATTTTATGGGACATATGCTGGGTTGTACATATACCTTTTATTCGTATGGGCAAATTTAAATTTCTTGCACATTTCCGTGTGGATCCCCAGTCGTGTCTAGTCTTACAATCCTTCTGTGCTAATTTGCTGCACTCGCTTATAATGTGATTGATGGTTTCGTCTTTATGTCCACATAACCTACATTTGCTATTTTGTTGCGTCTTTTCTATACTTGTTTTGATTTGATTAGTTCTTATGATGTTTTTTTTTTTTGTGCTGCTATAAGGAGAGACTCTCTTTCTCTCTTAAGGTTTCCTTTAAGCCACGTCCAGATTTTCACCAGCGAGAGATTGCTAATTAGTCATTTAAAATGGACATAGGGTTGATTTTCGTCATTTTTTTTTCAAGTTATTGTCATTCTGTTGTCCTTCTTGTTGTCAGTATCGTTTCAGGTGGCTGTCATCAGTCCACCGTCATGCTTTTCTATGTTGTCTTCGAGTCGTTGTATCGATGCATCAACACTATCTTCAATGCTAGCAAGTCCTCTTCCTCTTTTTTTATTCATATAGTATGTCACCGTCATCTTTGGGATGTACTGCCTTATTCATGGTCATTAGTTTTCTTGTTCTTTGGTCAATTTGCTAAAGTTCCGAATGTGGTCCTCTTCAGAAAGGGTCCCGAATATCGAACGAGGGTTACAGCCCAGGTATTTATTCATTTAATAAGGTTTCTGCTACACAGTTTTATCTTGATTAGCTTTCTAGTTCTCCTGAGATATTCTTTCTTAATTTTTTCTTTCATCTCCACTAGTCTAACACTGGCCACTTCCAAGATGCCCAAGTATTTGTATGTTTCTTTTTTCTCCGAACGTTCTAATTTTGTCTTCATTTGATAGTTCGATTCCGTTTACTAGTATGGCAGATTTTTCTATCCCAAATTCCATCCTTATGTTCTGACTGTATTTTATAACTTCGCGTATTAGAGTTTCAGGTTCTTTTTTCTTTTTTGCAAACAATTTTATGTCGTCCATGTACATTTGGTGATTGATCATTTCCTTTGATTTACTAAGATTGTATCCGGCTGCGCATTTTCTGAGTCAATGGTTTAGTGGCATCATTGCAAATACGAATAATAACGGTGATAGTGCATGTCGTTCAAATATACCTCTTTGGACAATCGCTTCGACTAAGTTTCTTCCTCCTGCTGTCACTTCCACTATCCAGGTTTTCATGGTTATCTCGATTAAATTTATGACTTCATCTGATATTTTTTACATTGTGAGGCTGTTTATTATCTAGCTTTGCGGAACCTTATCATATGTCTTTTTGTAGTCAATCCAATCTGGTCTTGTTCTCGTTTAGGATGTGTTGATCTATGTAAAGTAACTCTGATGTGCCTCTGGATCCTTTTTGGTATCCTTTATGTTCCTCAGGGAACAATCTGCAGCTTGTTAGCGAGTAGTAAATCTCTTCCCTTTTTTTATTTTCAAAATCATCGGTAGGCCGGTTATGGGTCTGTAGTTGTTTGGGGCTGTTCCCTTGAGTAGGTCCTTTTGGATCAATTTAGTCATCTATTCGGTTACGTGTACATCTTGTAGGCATCTATTCATTTCTAGAGCTAGTCTGTCGTGAATGTAGGTGAATTTCTTGAACCTGAATCCATGGCCAGGCATTTTCCAATTTGATATTTGTTCGTGTATTTCCGCTTTCAGGCCTTCTTCGCGCCCTTCTAATTTATTGTCATATTGCTTATCCATTCACTTTTTTGTTATTTTCTCTTGTTTGCCATATTGTAGTCAATTTTTTCCGTTTCTCTTGCTGGTTGTTGGTATGATTTCGTGTCATCTCCCCTGCCCACTTTTTGGTAGAATTTATTATTATTATTATTATTGGTATTATTATTATTATTGTGAGTTTTTCATATCAGTGGTCTTTCGCTGGTGTCTGAGTGACAGTAAGTTTGCTCACGTCTCCCAGACACCTCTCAGTATTCTGGCCGATTATAATAATTCTGTTGTTTTGATAGACTCGGTTCGTCCGTTTCATAATTCTCGGAATCGTTACAATTGGTATGAGTATCACTCACGTATTTTTCAGCCTACTTAGTTCTCTGGTGAGGCCTAAGTACTTGTTTCTGTTCTTGTTTTCTCTGACGTTTTCTGAGACGGCAAAATCTATGATACGGCAGGTTCTCTTTCTTGTTATTGTTGTTGTTGTTGTTGTTAATTATCTCTAGGTCTCGTCTTCTGGGTAAGATTAGGGGATTTGTATATCAGAATCCCAGAGAAATCTATATGTCTGATTCTCAAGGACTAATTCTAATATGCGCATGTGCCTTTTAGTAGTATGGTCAAATTTCAATTTCGCTTTAACGTAAGTGGTCCTTATGTCGTTTTTTTGTTCAAGAGATTCTCCCTTAAGGCCTTTGCGTGTTAGATTCATCAATTTGTCGCTTGAAATCCCCATACAGCTGTTAGTCTTCCAGTTTTTGTTTACTTGGTATTGTTGTTTAGTTTGTAATTATTATTATTATTATTATTATTATTACTAGTTGTAGCAACAGTAGTAGTTTTAGTATTGCTGATCAAGACTGTGTTGGTTTAACAAACACATACTCATGCATACACCCACTCACACACACACACACACACACACACATATATATATATATATATATATATATATGAAGGAATAAATGTATGTGTGAGTGTCTGTTTATACATTTACATGATAATATATTGTTTGAATGTTTGTGCATTGTGTGAGTCTGTATTTTACGTGTATTTATATTGTAGGCGTTTTCTGTTTGCACATCCATGTGTGTATATATGAGCACGAGTGTTAGTTATAGTATGCTACGTATATATATCGGTATTGTTGAAGGACATATGGATAGGCAAAATTTGGTACTTTTTCTGCCATAAAACCATTTGGAAACTTTAGTAATTGTCCCCTTTAATCTCATCTCTTGGTCTTCAGTTTCATGTGTTTTTTAGTTACCCTTGAATTCTATGAGAATGGAAAAGTACATATTTAACCTTTTGTTGTCTCTCTGTCATCAATCTACGTAATAAGTGTCAGAAATATAAACCTCATTATTACCTCATCATAGAAAAAAAAGACGGATTTGGACTGATATTCTTGTTTATGCGTAACTCTGCTTACGAAAGCAAAGCTCATCCAGGTTTCTTGTTGCATACTAAAGGGAAACTTCTATGCCATTCATGGCTTCTCGTTTATTGGCTGAGAGAAAGCCCAAAACCTCAACTCACCTCAAAACGTAGGACCTTCCGTTGGTTTTTAATCTCACGTTCAGTTTCTGTGGCCTTGGAACGATGTGAAAACAGATAATGGACCTAATGTTCGCAGAGTGGATTCTTTTTTCAATTGGATTAGGTTAGGTTATTTGGTATAACAGCCAGGCCATTGGCCTAATGAGTAGAGTTTTCGCCAATCGTCCGGTAGACCGGGGTTAAATCCCGGGTCGAGTCATACCAAAGACTCAAAAAATGATACTTGATACCGCCTGGCTTAACACT
Organism: Sepioteuthis lessoniana; assembly: GCA_963585895.1. Taxonomy (NCBI): domain Eukaryota; kingdom Metazoa; phylum Mollusca; class Cephalopoda; order Myopsida; family Loliginidae; genus Sepioteuthis; species Sepioteuthis lessoniana. The sequence goes on along the minus strand of OY757910.1, from coordinate 53,167,786 downwards.
CACCATTATCAGGTAAGGATCAAAAGTAAAGTGGAGCAATCCAGGGAATGTAGTAGCGACCTCCTCTACATCTCGGTGTTGTAGCTATTGTAAAGGGAGTCTTTGGGTTACCCTCGACTAAGGTCACCAACTTTACTTACTTATTATAACAACCCTTCATGGTTATTTAATGCTAAATCCTGCTCAGGACGCTGAAGCAAAATCAGGAATAATCTAATATAATAATAAATTAATTTTAATTTTGAAAAATAAACAACGAAATAATCAGATAGGCACGAATCATACGCAATATGGTCGCCATTTTTTTCAATAATTGTATGAGCACACCTTCGAAACGATTTGCATCCATCTAAAATAAATTCTTCGGACCTTTTAATCCATTTTTTTCTTATTAGCAGTCTTAAGCGAACTAATATTTGGATGAGAAGTTGCATTTGTTTTGTTTTCTAAAACGCCCAATATTGCATGATCCAGGTCCGGCCTTGATAGAGGCCATGAAGGAACTACAACTATTTCGAAAATTTTGGGATTGGTTTCGCGATTAAGTAAATCATAGTTTTTTTCCCATATTTTTTATAGCTCATTCCTATTGGGCAGAATTTTAAAGAAAACATACTTAAATAAAAGATGTAATCATGAAAATTTAGATTTATCCCATTTTTCAAAATAGGACAAATAAGACTGAAAGAAAAGTTTGAAAAATTATTCCACATTTTGCTTTAGCATACTTTTTATATGATTTTAGGTGAACAGTTTATAGATAACTGTTTTCAGACAAGTCAGAGATCATTTGTTTGCACCCAGTTAAAAGTTTTAATGTATTGCTATTTATTGACTACGCAGTTAAATGGTTTCAAATATTGTTACCTAACTCTAAAAGTTCTATTTGCGCATAGTTAAATGATTTCAAGTATAGATATCTTATAATAATAATTAAAGTTAATATTGATTATTAGTCTGTTTACAGTTAAATGATTATATAGTTCTATTTGACCCATTGATGGGATCCAACTGCAAATCCACTTCAGCTTGTTTTCTCTCCGGGGTTTAGAAAAAACATATCTAAGTACAACTTGACTCGGGGAAGAGATTTCGAATTATGTCATTTCTTTTTTAAATTATAACTTTTCTATTCTCACCATGCATGCAACCACTCGCTTACAATGTCATATTCTGAAAAGCTATCAGAAAAAAGTTTGGTGGTTATTTTACTGCGGCTAACTTTAGTTTGACAAGTGCATAAACGTTAGAATAATCAATACTGAAATATAAGCTCACGAGTAAATATCGCTTAGTGTTTGCCGTTGGAATGTTTGAACCCTTTTAGATCGAATTGACAGTTTTGAGCGTAGAGCCGTATTTATAACTAAAGAACTAAAACGTCTTTACATAGACATAGCAGTACTTTCCGTAACTTGCCTTTCTGGTATTGATTAAACACCGGAAGTATTTTTAAGTTTCATGTGCTTTTGCCGTAAAAATAGTTTACTTGAACACCTATATATATGTATGTGTGTGTGTGTAAATTCCACAACTTTGCATTCTCAGGATGTGACCTAATGTCACGTTTTGAGCGGTGTTTAACTGCTTTGAATCTAGGGGTTGCCATAAAATTGCAAAAGACCGCCGTGTGCTCTACTATTTTCCCATAGTTGGAGGGACAATTGTTAGTTTTATACCATTCTCAAGCATATTAGGAAATACAAACAGCCCTGTGCAGGTATTGATCACCTGTCGCTGTGTCCATATTCTATGGCGATAACCATTAAACCACTAGATTTTTCATGTATTAACTCTCTCATAATGAAGTTAATTGTCGTTCTTTTGTTTTTTGTCTTGTGTCCGTATTCTCAGTTTACGCTCTTAT
>OY757910.1:53158419-53160919 GCA_963585895.1 Sepioteuthis lessoniana | reverse complement strand
CTAGTCATGGCAGACCTACGTAGACACACGCAGTCAAGTTCAAACGCACACTCATACAAATATTGGTAAATATAAACGATAGCATCCATTAAAAAATATACCAGGATGAAATAGGCAGAGATATCTTGTCAATAATATAAATATTTTCGAAGATGTATTTGTATACGAAAGTAAAGAAGAAACTCCTTCTAATTACACACACAGAGACATACATATATGTTCATATACTGGTTAAATTAACGGATTCCTAAAAAGAATGACCGGTAAATTTTGGCTAACCATACCACAAAATATATCTGTAACATTTAATGATATAAAAGAAAAACATTCAACCACTTATTTACACTTGAAAACTACTGAAATTAACACAATATCGTTATTAATCAATACTGTCTGATGTGGCGTAGGGTGTTTACTTGGATATTCTGAACATACTAAAACCCCACCCCATTCACAATATCCCTGAAAATATAATAATAACAACTTATGTAATTCTTTCACTACGTTCAGAATGCATTTTTGTACATACAACTTTTATAATCTTGAGTAATAGCCTTTTATAGTTGTGGCCATGCAAGGCCACTTTGGATCGAAGCAACACCAAGGCTAAGCCAAGAAACAACGTAAGCTTGAGCCTTTTATAAACACATCTCGTGTAATAAAAGACCTCTTGATTTTATGGTGAAAAAATCGTCATAAAACATCGTTTCATTACACGAGTATATACGTGAAATATGATGGCGTCTCGCGGTGGAAAGAAATTAGAGAAGATAAGAACATAAATCGTATTAATTATATTCTGACATATATCCTAAAGATAAAATTCAGATTCGTACCACTGAAATATTAGGCTGTCATGTCGGATTTGAGATGTACGAATTTTAAGAAAATGTACCCAACCTTTCGAAGAGTAAAATCGAATATATGGAAATAAGGTCACCCTTGTTTGAGATTAGAGACTAGGTATCCCATTTTATCAACTGAGTGGGTAAGGTTACACCTCATGGATCAATTTAAGAAAAAAAAAGTTTCTGATGTAATTGTGACTGTTATGTCTTTTTGTTTTCTTCTTTCTCTTTTTTATGAACAACGTGTCATAAGTGACAACCTTCCGAATCAGTTCAAATTTTACAGATAGATAGATAGATAGATAGAAACTGGCTCTTGATAGTTTCAAACTTAATCAAGTAATCAGGTATTATACGTCACAGAGCCAGATAAATTCAGGCAATTCTAATATTCCCATAAAAATCATAAAACAGCTTCAAATTTTTTTATAAAAATTTATACGTTTAAAATCAAACTATACCTGGGTTAGTAAGTTCATATTCAACAGACACCGCCACTACAGACAGTATGTGATACAAGGTTAATTTGTGGGGAAAGTAGAGTAGCCACGAAGGCATATATATATATATATATATATATATATATATATATATATATATGTATATATATACTTCAGAGATTAAAGAAGCCCAGTCCAGCCAACTACCAGTCGAATACAACGACTGCATCTCTGCAGAGGAGTAACACCCTGCTACCAACGAGTGTCCTGTATATGACATTAAACCATTAAATGGCCAGAATCCAGGCTTAGAGATTCAGGAATTTGGAGAGTCCCTTTATTGCCATTACTCCCAGGTCCACTCTGAACCATTATAGGGTCGTATCTATGGGTGAAAAAGAATAAACTATGCGTGCAAACAATGACTGATTTTAAATTGTGACTGTTATATTGCAATATTTAAAACCATTTAACTATGTGAAAAATAGGTTAGGCTCGTTTAAGAATATTATCAGCAAAATGTGCTTACAAATTAAATAACCAACGGTGGTGGATATACAATAAAGCTAAACCAAATCAAACCAAACCAAATGATAGAATTATCATTCGTTTCATTAAAATGTTTCTCCTTAAGAGTTTTTTTCACATCAGCTTTAGCAGAAGGTTTTTCACTTGAGTTTTAGTAACAGCAAGTCAACTCAAGTCTCCAGGACATTTCTCACTATTTAGGCCGATCTCAATAGTATTGTAATTTTGGTGGTCTTCACTCGTCTTCTTATTTCCATGTCTTCTTGTCATTGTTATAGTCATTTTGTGACAGTACCAAGAGCACCAATACTAATTGATATCCCTGCCACATTTCTGTTCAACAGTTTTTTCATATCCCTAGCAAGATCCAGGTGTTAATCTTTTTTTTCACTTTCAGCAAAATTTACAGTTCTGCAAGGTTTCTTTTCTTGCTGATTATAACTAGGTCTGGTCTTTTAGTTAAGATTAGGGGATTCATTTGTATCTCAAAATCACAGAGGACAGAATCTAGGTTGTGCATATACGGTCAAATTTCAATTTCTTGCACAATTTCCAGTGGATCGCCTTGCCCACACCGTCGTGTCTTGTTTTATACTCTTTCTGTGTTAATTTGCTGCGTTATATGATCGATCATTTCATCCCTCTCACCACATAACCAACATCTGCTGTTTTGCTGCTCTTATC
>OY757910.1:53140977-53158219 GCA_963585895.1 Sepioteuthis lessoniana | reverse complement strand
CCAAAATCCTCCGCGCGCGCTTCCGGTGCATGATGTCATTCACATCCCCCTATCTGGGATTTCTATTGTGACATATCTGAATGACACATCCGCTCCGCGCGCGCTTGAACACCTAAGCCCATGTTTGCACCTAACTAACCCTTGCGCGAAATGAAAGGTTCTCAGGCTAACTAAACCCAAAGGCAAGATATATACAACGAAATCCCTCGGCCGTTATATTACATCTTTAATACTGGCAAATCCTTTGCCTCTTTCTTTTCAGCTCTTGAATGAAAGGCCTTATGCATTCTCATTAGTTTTCTTGTTCTCTGGTCCACTTCAAGAATGGTATCGAGTATCTTATGAGAGAGACAGCCTAGGTATATATTCCATTTTATAAGGTTCCTACTATAGAGTTTGGTTTCAAGTATCTTTCTCCTTCTCCTGGGATCATCATCATCATGTCGCGCTGGTAGCATGGATATCCCAGACCGTCTCTCGCCACTCCTCCCTATCGTTCATCGCCCCAGGCAGGTCTTCAGGACAACATCCCATATCCTCACATAGCTGCTGAATGTATGTTCGTGCTGGTCGTCCTGCTTTTGCACGGCCATGTGTGGGGGTCCATAAGAGTACATCACTTATGACTTCGTCCCTGCTTCTCCAGCAGTGTCCTGCATGTCTTGTTCGTCTAACTTGAATAGTTTTCGTGATAGTTTGATGGTGTCATCTTCAAATATTACCAAATATTTGTACGTTTCCTTTTCTTCTTCCAATCAAACTTTTCTTGATTTGATAGTTCTATTCCTTCCGTTGTGTGTCGTTTCCCGCTTTTCCGTATTTGTATGGCGTATTTTTACATGCCAAATTTCCTTCCTTTGTCTTTGTACATTCTCACTGCGTATTAGGGTTCCCAATTCTTTTTCATTTTTGGCAAGCAGTCTGATGTCGTCCATGTACATCAGATGATTGATCTTTTCCTCCGAATTTGCAAAGTTTGTATCCTCCTGTGCATTATAATCATCTTTATTCAAATTTCTGCTTTATTTTTGGTTGCTTACAATTCTTCACTCGGTTTTTAACCATGACTTACAATGGTAGAATGTTTTGATAATTTATTGATGTTTTTTGCTGCCATTTTGGGGAGTTATTTTCACAATTGCATTGATAGAAGTATTTTAAGGAGAATAACAATTCTGCATAATACAAGTTCTTTATTTCATGTAAGCTGGGACAATAAATTTATTAGCGTTGTTGCTTTTTCATCATTATTATTATACAGCGGGATCCTACTATTACTTGTACGTTGGTAGCTTCAGTGCGCGACATTATTTTCAATTTTTCTTTTCAGCTCTCTGTATTAACTTTTTTTCATGATACTCTATGACTAATATCTTAATATCTTTTGTCACAGACATAACAATTAAAAGGTATATTTTTCCTGTGTAGATTTTAACCACTATATCTGGTGTACCGTTCTTTATTTTTCGATCATTTGGGATTGCAAAGTTCCAGAGAATAGGATCTCCTTTTATGTAATATAATTGCCGAGGGATTTCGTTTTATATATCTTGCCTTTCGGTTTAGTAAGGCTGAGAACCTTTCGCTTTGCGCATCGGGGAGTTAGGAGCAACATTAACGCAAGTGTTCACGCACGTGCGGAGAGGATGTGTCATTCAGAGATGTCAAAATAAAAATTCCAGATTGGAATTGGGACCATGGGATGTGGGTGACGTCACGCACCGGGAGTGTGGGCTGAGGATTTTGAGATTTGGAAAAAGTCAGAGAGTTGAGTTCCTGCGTCCGAACGGGAAGGTTGACTTTCGGGGTCCGCAGAGGCCAGACCTGTAGTTTGCAGATGGGGTGCCGCACGTGGTTTGGGGCAGATGTAAAAGCTCTCAGCATAGAAAGATTGTGTCTCTCTCTCCTCATGTCGAATAACCTTTAACTCAAAGGTAATAAAGTTTCGCACCTGAACCACTTTCGTGAATGTTGTGTATTTCGCATCCTCTATGTCTTTTTCACACATCCGTATATTATGGGTATGTTACATTTAGTCTTCTGTTAGGGATTCTGGTTGTTTATTATACATTTTTCAGAGTTTGCTATTCCATAGTACACGCATATTTTCCAATGAATACAACTTCCTATTTCATTATACTATTCTTTACATTCGATTGGTGTTAGGATTAGGCTACTGGACACTTGTCAACTGATTCATTTTTTTTAATGCAGTCTACGTATTGAGTTTTTGACAATAAAATCGTCCTTACATTTATACTGCGTGCTTATGCTAAACTGAAACAGTACTTACATTAAAACTGACTGCTTATGCTAAACTAAATTATTTGAAATAGAACTGTTTTTTGACATTGAAACTGTATTTACACTAAACTGAATTGTTTAACATAGAACTGGTTTGACATTCAACTGTGTGTAAACAAAATCTGTACTTATATTAAACAGAATTAGCTGAATTAGAACCGCTTGACTAAACTGAATAGCTAGAAATAGAATGGTTTTTCACAATTAAACTGTGGTTACATTTAAACTGCTTGATTATGCTAAACTGAATTGTTTGAAATTGAACTGTTTTTGACATTGAAACTGTACTTACACTGAACTGAATTGTTATATATAACTGTTTGAATAAACTGAATAGTTTGAAAAAGAAATGTTTTTGACAATTAAACGGTGTACTCATGCTAAACTTAATTTTTTAAAGATAGAATTGATTATTTAGATAAAAATGGATTTGGCGTTAAATAATCTACAAAAGTTGATGTGCCATAAAACCCAACCAACCACCACGTTTTGACCATCACTTAGTTTTTACTAAATCTATATCGGCCTTTCTTTTTCCCGGGACGTTTCGACTACATATGTTTTTTTGTTCTCAAATATTTGTTGTCTTTTTTAATTGATTTATTCCTTTTGTTTTGCTTCTTTCTTTGTTACTTTGTAGCCTAAATTGATTGAACTTTCATGTCTTATTCTTTTTTTAGAGTAAGAGAGAGATGTTCATCAAATTATTGGTTTCTTTACTTATTGATTTTTTTCTTTTGTTCATTGTGCGTGTTTACTAACTATAGGACCTAATTGTTTTGGTCTTAGTAGGTCTTTAATCATATTGTTGTTGTTCTGTAGGTCAATTTTTTTTTTTTTTTTTTTTTTTTTTGGATTAAACCTCTTCCGCCGTTTTCTCTCATAATGTAGAGACTGTTATATACGCTGTTTAATTATCATTTTATTCCTTGGGAGTTCTTCGCATCAGTTTTACCTGGAGGATTTTCAGAGGTGCCTGAGTGGTAGCAAGTCTCCTCATATCTGCAGGACTATTTTTAGTATTCCGGCTGATCTTAAAAATACTTTGGATTTGATGGTCGTGATTCATTTTGTGATTTCCAACTTGTTTTTTTCTTAGCCTTTGAAAACGGTAATAATTGCTATCAACATCGCCCTTATCTTTCACATTTTATTTTTAGTTCTCAAGCAAGGTCGAAGTGCTTGCGTATCTTTTCACTTAATTTTATTTCCTCTCTATAGTCTGTCGGGAAAAGAAAATTTGCTGGCAGGTAAGGTTTATTTTTATTTTTTTTTTTTGTTTATTGATACTCGGTCTGCCTTCTGGCAGGGATTAGGTGATCCGTTTTAATCTTGAAATCATAGAGAATTTTATGCATTTCATTCTCTTGGACATATTCTTGTTTGTCCACCTACCATTTGGTAGCATGGACAATATTTCATCTCTTGGTCAATTACAAGTGAACCATTTCCTTCACTTAGATATGCCTAGTCTTGTATTTCAGTAGTTCTGGTCTGTTTCATTTGCTTATAAAGATATTAATCGTTTTATCCCTTTCTTTACATTATCTACATTTGTTATTCTGTCGCATATTTTCAATTTTCGCTTTAATATAATTTATCTTTAGGGCAAAGTTTTGTGCTGCTTTCAGAGGAGATTCAGTTTCCCATTTGAGCTTCCCCTTTCTTGACGAAATATTCAGGTCTTCATGTGTGCAATTTCGCCATTTTGTTTCTGGATGTATCAATATAATTGTTTTTCTTCCTATTTTTGTTTTGTAGTTTTAGTCGTTTGTGTTGTTTTTCTCTTTCTTCTTACGTTGTCATTGCTGCAGATAGATTCAGTAAATCGTATTTTTTGCCCGTTTAAAAGTAATCCAAGATTTCTTTATAGGGATTTGACAACGAAACATATGGGGATTTTTATAAGCCCCGAAAAGCCCGGTTTATTCGTACGTTTTGTAAAAGAATAAACCGTACTTCAACAGCAGTAGGGAATTGGTGACAGCTTTTGAAGAAAGGAAGACGAAAGAATGCAACAAAATTTATATACAACAACAACAATAAACAGGGTTTTACACCAAATGGAAAAAACAACGAATGTGTAAGTGTTCAAAAAAGAGTTCAAGATTCCGATAGATGCTTGGGTTTTGTAAAGTTTGTAAGATTTAGTTGTAAGGTTGTTGTAAGGTAAAGTTAAAAGGTAAGGTAAGGTTTGATAAGGTTTGGTAGATTATGTGAAGGTTGTAAGGTTTTGTGAAGGTTTGGTAGGTACGTTTTGGTGTGTGAAGGTTTGCAGATAAAATGCCTGCTGGAACTTAACTGCCTGTGTGTCGTGTTTCTTTTTAACTCAGTACGTGCGTTCGTCGCTCTTAGGTCCTGGCTGGTGGAAGGTACCAACTACGTATGCCGTCAAGGGCTGCTACGAATGGACCTCCTGCTAACAGTGGTGGGAGTGAAAAATAGAGGAAGAATCTCCAGTGGAGCTCCTTTTTATAATGGACGCCACGTGACCCCTCAGGGGGCTGCTACTGTTCGGTGAAACAGGATCACCAGTTCCTTAACAAAATTTCCACAAACAGGCAGTCTGTCAATTGCAAACCTTGCCCATAGACATCACTTTCCTTGTCAGTAGTTCAATTTGTGTGAGTACTTCTAGGACCATTTTAAGAATGGTCCAGAATGTCTTACTATATGTGTATTCCTTTGATAAGATCTTTTTTAGTAGTAGTAGTAGTTGTAGAAGTAGTACTAATATTTGAAGTAGTATCATTATTATTATTATTATCATCATTGTACTCCTTTGAGAGTTTTTCACACCAGTGTTAGTGGATGGTTTTTCACAGACGTTTAAGTGACATCAAGTCTCCTGGACTCTTCTCAGTATTCTGGCCAATCTTAGTAATGCTGTAGACCATATGGTCTCAACTTGTCTTCTTGTTTCTGACTCTTCCAGTCCCTTTACCCCTTCTTTTAGGGACCATTCCAAGTGCACTAACTACAACTGTTATCATCGTCACCTTCAAATTCAATAGTTTTTTTCAGCTCTGTAACAAAGTCAAAATCATTATTCCTCTTTTCATCTTCTTTTAATTTTAATCTGTGTTCTGCCGGGACGGTAAATTCCACTCTTCGGCCGGTTCTCTTTTTTTTTTCTCTCTTTCTTTTTTTAGTTGACTACCACAAGGTCTGGTCGTTTCACCGAGATTAAGTAATCCGTCTGGAATTCAAAATCACAGAGGAGATTGCGCGTCTCATTAACCAGGACAGATGTTGCCTTGTGCATATGTTACATAGCCAGATATGAATACGTGAAATAGACATATTCATACCGGTACGCAAAACGTTCAAAATGTCCACAACGCGCATATAGATATCATAGGAATCCCAAAACACAAAAAACACTTATGACTTCTTAGTTCAGGTACGAAACTTTTTATTACATTTGAGTTAAAAGGTTTTTCGACATAAGGAGAGAGATACACAATCTTTCTATGCTGACTTTTCCATCTCCCCACCCACTATCACCACCACCACGCGCGGCACCCGCCGCAAGGCCTCGACGAGCTCCGAAAGTCAACCTTCTTCGGAGGCAAAAACTCAACTCGCTGCTTTTTCTTAAATCTCAGCCCACGCTTCCGGTGCGTGACGTCATTCACAGCTCCTGGTCTATTTCCTATCTTGGGTTCTATTTTGACATCTGCGAATGACGCATCATCCTCACGCGCTCGCACGTGAATACCTCCGCTCATGTTGCACCTAACGAACCCATGCGCTAAGCGAAAGGTTCTCAGCCTAACTAAACCGAAAGGCAAGATATATAAAACGAAATGTCTCGGCCATTATATTACACATATACCACTTGTTTATCTGGTCAAATTTCAATTTCTTTCACAATTTCCAGTGTATCTCTTTCCCTACCCAGTTGTGTCTAGTTTTATACTCTTTTTTTTCGGTAATTTTCTGTGTTTGCTTACTATAAGATTAATCGTTTCATCTCAGTCACTACATAAGCTACAAACGCTATTTTGTCACGTCTTGCCTATTTTTTAACGTAGTTTGTTCTTATGACGTTTATTTTGTTCCCATACTACGATGTTGCCGTTGAACACGTTACGGGAACTTCCCTTAAATTGTTTAGGTTCTTAATGAAGCCATCGTATTAGCGAAATATACCAAATCAATTTTCTTTATATATATATATATATATATAGGTTGTTTGTATCTATGTATCCATATATACTCAGCCTTGATTAGTCTTGCAAATATTCAGTCTTGTTATATTCAGTTAAAATCAAATTCAATAAGATTTTATAATCAAAGTGACTAACATATTCATAAAGCTACCAGACTAGTCCCGACACTGGTTCTCATTCTTGCCTTCAGATGCCGGCATGCAGACACTATAAAACATGCATACACTAAAAGACACGTCAACACACTCACATCTACACACGCAATGTGCTTTGTTTTTTAAACTTTATTCATATGGGAACACAATGTTTAATGCAAAAATAATAAGTGAATCTTAACAAATATAAATGTCAAAAGATCGTAAATAATTATGAACCAAATTTGCCGAATTTTATTAAATCACCAAGAAACATGCCAATAAATGATATTTTCAAAACCAAATAAAATGTCATAAACTTTCACGGACTGTAACATTATTTTTTCCAATTAATAAATCATAACTTTTTTCTTTGTTTTAGTTTCTTTTCCTCTTTTTGAAAAAGTGTTTATTACTCGGATACATTGACTGATTGATTTTAATGGCATGCAAACTGTTGCATACAAGAAAGAACAACGACGACGCTGATGTATAAAATATCATCGGACTTTACACTCCTATAAATTATTTTGGGCGGTATGCCACTTGTTCCCACAAAGATGGCGGACGCTCACATATTCAGTCTCGGGAAACCGTTGGCCAGGAGGACCACGTGACATGTTTAAAACTAGGTCAGCGCGTAAATTCAAGTCGTGCGTTTTTGAGCCACCTACAAGACGCGTATTTTCTATAAATACGTCGTCTTCAAACACCCTTGTTCTCTTAGACCAAATTTCTCCGCAGCAGCAACACACTCCCTTCAGCGTGAATCGACAGGAGAGAGAAGCAATACTATGCATGTGCCTCTCAGACATTCATATATAAGGACTATGAGACGCTTTCCCGTCTCTGAGAAACTGCCCGTTTCTCACCATAAAAAAGGACATTTTAAACTTGCAATTCTTTTTGTAGCTTAGTTGTATTACACACACACACACACACACACACACGAGCTCACACATATACACACACTATTATTTTGTTAGTAGAGTTAGTAATATTTTTTATGTATCAATGTACGATTTAATTGTTGTAGAATATAAATTTGTTTTTGTTCGTCGCCTTGTTTTAAATGTTCATTTTGCCCGCGCCGTTTTACAACCATTATTTGTTTCATATCTTTTACTCATTTGTTGCATATCTTCACTCATTTATTTCACTGGCTTCCTTCATTTACCACTTTGTCCATGTGCCTATAATATGTTCTTATATTGTGCCCTATTCAACCTTTATTCTAAACTAAACACTCTATATCAAACCTCAACATTAAACGAGTGGGGAAGCATAAATATAACATAAACCCTTATTTTCAATATAGACTAAACTCAACATCAAAATAGTCGGGGAACTTAAATACTAAATACAGGTCCATTCTCCTACAATATAATCTGCTACTTTACATTTTTTTATAACCCGAAATGTACGTATTGGTAGTATAAGAACAAGTCGGAGATGGCTGAAAAGCACACACACAGGCGACGGTGTGGATTTTCTATGAAACCTCTCTGCCATTCTGGTTCGTTCTGTCTCGCTCGAAATCTTTCCTGGTTTACATAATATTCCAGATACCCATGCAATCCCCGTGGTCACAGATCCCGCCTACGCGTTGCACGTGGACACGCCTTCTGTCTAGCTTGCCACCGACGCAACTTACGCGAAACTTTTGATGAGAAATATCAGTATCCGTTTTACTTCAGGAAGCAGGTGCACATCCTTTAATGTCACCCACGCAACGTATGTGACAACTCAAAGGAATCTTCCTGCCACGGTCCACCACAATTCATCCAGTGTTAATGTGTAACAAGAGGTTAGGGAATCGTTTTAATTCTGTGTCCCTCTTTTTATATTGTTATTTTTTTTCGAACTGATCAATTTTCCCTATAGATGACACCCTAATGGAATCACTAAAAGTCAGAATTTATCTAAGAGAAAAGGCTCTGAAATAGTATTCCACATACACCAAAACTTATGACAGAGCATCAGAATTGTTTTAGTCTCATACCCAGGAAAACATTTTATATTTTATCATTCTATAAAAAGGAATACAGTCCGTTTATTCTAAGCCCCTCCAAACACACGGGAAGATTCTTTTGAGTGCAATGCTTAAATCAGTTAGGACAATCAAGACTTTCAAATCAGTAAAACATCGGATTGGTTTCTGACTATATAGCTCTCTATTCTACAAAATCCTCACTAACACGGAGGGTTTTATGTGATAGATATTTGCAAAAAGTTATTGTGGTACGCTAATTTATGTTTCTCTTCATTTATTTTTACGTGCTTTTCGCTGTGCATATCCAGACTGGTTATTGAGAATTTTTTGTAATTAGAGGACATTAATTTCTTTTGCTGATATCATAATCGCTATCAGATGCAAACCAGTGTAACTGCATTAAGTGATCATTTGATTTCTGTGATGTCTTCTTGCGGATACACTAATATTATCCAGCTGAGAAGCGTATCCGCCAATGCCTTCAGTAAGTAATTAAAACTTAAGGCGCTCTTAGCGTAATTGCATATGTCATGCTAGCTGTAAAACCCATGCATTTTCTTTGGTAGCGTTTCAATTCTAAATCATATCAAAACACTTCCCTACAAAAATATAATCACACTACTCTGAAAGGTTCCGTTTCGGTCCTTATTATTCAAATAACGTTCTTTGCCTAACGGTTTGGTTTAGTTTTTTTTGGTTTAGTTTGTTGGTGTATCGACCATTGTTGGTTATTTATTGCCAAATCCTTTTTATAAATATATACTAAATATATATGTAATATTATATAAAGGACAAAACACGATATGAGAGGAAATAGAGATATATTCTCAGGAAAAAGTATATACAATAGAGAGACTATTAGTCGACAAGAATATAGGATTAGTGAATACAGAATAAAGATATAGTCCAACGATAGTATTGGCTTCCGTTATTACGGTAGCAAGTAAGGCGATCTAGTGCGATCTCCAGTCTCCAACGCTCTAATACTATTCCAATAAGAAGATGCTCTTCACCTTCAGTCTGCTTGGTATTAGTAGCTACTGATATATATGGCAGATAGACTTGTTCATTTTGTCGAAAAAGGTGGGTGATACCCAACAATATGACTTGTAAACATTTTGTGGATAACACTTTTAAAAGAGCCTGTACTCTATTTGCACACAGTCAAATGGTTTCACGCATAGCTGTATAACTGTCATTTGTTTGCACACGTAGTTTGTTCTACTTGACCCCTAGATATTTCCCTATCAGATGTTACCACTCAGTAGCAATGAAGGGGACCTCCAAATTCTCCAAGAAGAATGGTTTGGTTTCGGTTTTTTTGTTTGAAAGGCATATCCTTCGTGAGTTATTTAATCTCAAAGCCATTCTTGTAACAGCAGAGAAGTCGTAAAATTTAACCTATTGCTGGTAGAAATTATGGAGCCCAAACCTTTCCTAAACGTATTAGTCTGAACGTACATGTAATAGCGTGAATGAAGTTTTCACTTTCTAAGATGTTGCCACCCAGTTAGTTGGCTACGACACCACAGTGACTTTCCCCAATAAACAATGAATCAAAGGTTAATTATCTTAACAATTTAGTCCTCACATAATTCAAAACATTTATCCCAGTGAGTTTTACGTGGTCAAAAAACCTCAGAAAAGACTTTTTTGAATAAGATGAGTTAAAAGGATAATGGCGTAGCTCATCTTTCTTCCAGATGAGATTAGTGTATGTTCTACTTCATGCCTATTTGGATCATTGGACTAGACGAAGAAATAACGAACAAAGCTTAACATGTCTTGAAGGCCTTGGGATAGCACCTCGAAGGAACACCAACAAGTATGACGTCTAGAATCACTAGATTCGTGGACTTGGTATTATTTTATCCTTCGACCACAAATGATCACTTAGCTATTTTTAATTCGGGGTGGATGTTAAATCTATGATTAAATGCATTGGAATCGGATAAAAGGTCAGATTAACGTGGAGAGTTCCGTAGGCAGTATTCCTCCAGACAAGTAGATGAAACATTTTTTCATGTTCTGTTTCTCACATTTCATGTTTCTCACAGGCACCGTAGGTGCAAGGAAATGGATACAGCCTTTATCCTTTTTAGACAAGAGGTATATACTACCCGGAGGAAAGCTCTCTGAAACATGAGCTATTAATGCTATCAAAATATAATTTAGCATGGTTAACATGCATTGTATATTATGCCTACTAACTCATCATGTCACACTGCTCGGAGCAAGGATCTGCCTGACCTTTTCTCATCATCCATCGCTCTTGGGAGATCCTCCAGGGTACATCCTGTGTCGACACAGAGCTGTTGTATATAGGTTCTAGCTGGTCGTCTAACATTTGCTCGTCCATATGAAAGGGTCAATTGGAGTACATCACTTACGAGTTTGTCCTTACTTCTCCAGCAGTGTCCCGCATGCCTGGTTCGTCTAACTTTGAGAGTTTTCGTGATGGGTTGTAGGTAGCCTTACAGCTGCTTTTTTTGTAGGGTGTTGCCTCCAGGAAAAGTTCAATACAGCTCGCAGCATTCTTGTGTAATTGCCGTCAAACTTTTTCGCCTTACGTTTGTTAACTTCCATATGGTGCATCCATATAGCAGCATTGACACGACCGCTGCTTCAAAAAACTACGTTTTATTTCATTTGTCAGGTTTGAATTTCACATGATGGATAGCCTACAATAGTTGTCCATGCTTTTGCTAGTCACGTGTTGATGTCATTCTCGGTTGATAATACGCTGCTTCCGAGTTAGGTGAACTTTTCCACTAGTTTCAGAGGACCACCCTTTAGTATGGAGACGTCGCCACTTTGATTAAAGTATTTTGTTTTGTCTGCGTTGACATGGAGGCCTATGCCACCTAATGCTCGTTCCAGGCTATGTAACAAAGATTCAGCTTGGGTAGGTGAATTTATTTGAATTGCTATATTTTCGGCGTAGTTCGCGTCCTTGATGTTTTGTATCAGGTTGAAAAGATTTTCTTCCATTAAATCTATAGACGTTCTAAGCACGTAGTCTCGGCAGATAATAAACCGCTATGGGGTTTATGTATCTCCTTGCAACACACCTGCTACAATGTCGATGTCGTCTGTGTCTCCATTTGTGTCTCCATCTACTTTCGTGTCTTTATATAGCATCATTATGGCTGCAACAGTTTCTTTTGGGAGGTGATCAGCAAGAAGTATTTGCCCCCTCCACCCTCTGTGTATGAAGTCAAATCCCTTAGAGAAGTCGACGAATAATAGTGTTGCTTCGAGGGGTTTTGCCACCAAGAATTCGACGGATAGTCAAATTCGGTGATGTTGTGGATCGATTTCTCCGAAAGCCATTTTGGTTCTTCTACAGAATTTTCTCAATTTTAACTTCTAAGTGGTTTCGTAGTAGGGCAGTGTACATCTTGGCCGCTAGAGATATAAGGGTTATACCACAGTAATTCTTGGCTATTTTGAGGTCACGCAACTCAGGGAAAGGGAGGATACATCCCTGTGTCCATCTGTCTATTGTGTTCTGGTTATATACGGCGTTGCAGTATCGGGACAGTATGTCGTCGAATTCCTTTGTCTTGATACTTCTGGGGTATTTTTTCAACCTTTAATGCTTTGCTATTTTTAATCTTTTTAAGTACTGAGCAAAGTCCTTCTTGCGTAAACTGTCCTAGTTTGATGTCTGGTTGATTACTAATAATTTTTAATATATATTTATTATAGTTATGTGATATCTTCTTTGCATAATGATTATAAAAAATCAGGTTTATAAAATAAGCATCCAATTTTATTTATTCATAATATTTTTTTATTTTCCTATATATAAGCAAATATTTGTTTTATTACTTTTACCAGAAAGCAAAAATGTTCCTTTGAGACATCAAATTATCCATGTTAAATAGTATACTTAAAACCATTTAAGTGTGCAGACAAATGAATAGTCTTGAATCAAATTATCAGTGTTAAACTGGAATACCTGTAACAATTTAACGGTGTACAAAAATAACGAACATTCATTCAAAAATGAAGTTATCTACAAATTATTAGCTTACAAAATCAAACGTATAAACAGGATTTGGCAGTGAATAACCAAAAAGGGTTTATAAGCCATAAAACACCAGCCAATCAACAAAATATTTGGTAACGATCTTCATTCTCATACAGTATAACGAAGTTTCTTTTTTAAAGAAGCAATCATTGAAGCAATCATGTATGTTTGGAAGCATTTACTTAACCCTTCACCATAAACAGGTCAATTTCAAGCGGAGTAAGTTTGATTGTCATTCAGATTTGATCTTCTCCAAGACTATCCGAGGCTAAAGAACGCACTATTTTCCTCATTTGGGTGCAAGAGAACATATGAATTCATGTCTTCTCATAGGTACAAGCACGAGTTGGTAATGCAAACAGCCTTATTCCAAACTCGATCTCGGCTAGTCTACTCAATTTTCAATGATTATAACATATACACAAGGAGGTCATTGTTTACAAAAGTCTGCAAAATCAAAACAATCGCACTTTTTTTTGCCCATAGCCTGATTGCGATTTGAAACTATACCTTGAAAAAATGTCGCATATAATTGGGGTTAGTACTGCTAGTATAACATAAGAAGGTTGTCAAGTTAAAAAAATAGTTTTAATGTCTCTAGATAAACCGACGTGAAGAAGGGAAAGAATTAATTAAGTCACGCTGAAAGTACTGGTTCCCTTCAGATTATAAAAGTTATGATGCGATAACCCGGTTCAGTCATAAGGTGATTGACATTTTTGGTTTGGTTTCTTTGTTTTTAATGGCATATCAACTCTTTTTAGGTTATTTAATGACATTCTCCTAGAAGAACAGTAGTGGTACTATTTAACCCATAGCTGGGAGGTTAAGGGGGCTCATACCTTTCCCAAGGGTATTTGCCCGAAATTGAACGTAATAGCGCAACTGAAGTACGAACTCCAATACTATGATTCCGCAGTCCAACGCTTTAACCATTACACCACGAGGACACCCACCCGGCATTTTTGTAACAGTAAGTATAGAATACACCTCTTTGTCTGAGAACCAAACTGAGCAAAGCTTAGTACTGAGTAGATAGGTTTTTTTGAGTTCTTTTATCATATCAAATCTTTTGCGTCAGTTAATGTCAGATTCTGTTAATACATATGATTTGTAAGCGAATTGTTTGTTTGTAACGTTTTTAAACTAATCAGAGTTCATTTTTTGCGCTCAGTTAAATAGTTTTTAGTATTACTATTTAATATTAATAATTCTGTCTAATATTAATAATCATCGCGAGTAAAAGATTTTGAGTATTGCAATCAAACACTAAAATTTCTATTTAGTATGACTAATACGAATGAGTCATGCTAAATATACGAATAAGTCATAATAAGTACAACCAATTCAGTTCAGAATGAACCAGGGAATCATGTCAATAAACAAACACTCCACATTCCCAGAAACC
The DNA here is from genome assembly GCA_963585895.1 of Sepioteuthis lessoniana. Taxonomy (NCBI): domain Eukaryota; kingdom Metazoa; phylum Mollusca; class Cephalopoda; order Myopsida; family Loliginidae; genus Sepioteuthis; species Sepioteuthis lessoniana. The sequence goes on along the minus strand of OY757910.1, from coordinate 53,144,169 downwards.
ATAGCCCTTGAGCTTTACTATCCGGTGTTTCAATGTCATATCAGGACATTCTTTGGATTGGAGGGATTCTACACCTCAGCAACCATAGCTGTCTGAGCTTGTGTCGAAATATAAAAAGAAAGAATAGTACTTGTAGGGAATATGTTTACTCTTCTGATACAACAATAAGAATATAACAGGAAAAATCTTTTTTTTTCGATATGAGCTAACGAACTATTCTGTAAACGTGCACTTGCTAGCAGTACGTGGTTCTTTCTAATTTGATTAGAAGACACCAGACAATTTGAAATAAACAGGCGCAAGAGGATATCAAGAGAGTCGTAAATTGAAATAAAAAGGGAACAGAAAAAATATCAATTTCATTGTAGTGGAAATATTCCCATGTGACAGAAAGAAAACACAAGTTAAATTTAGTTGTTTAGTATATCAATCATCGTTGCACTTCATGAAGACATCAAACACTAAATTCTTTTCGTTTGACGAAAAAGGCCAAAAGTATATATATATATATATATATATATATATATATATATATATATATATATATATATATTGCGTACTCTTTATTCATAGAATATACCAATTTGTACCCTTAGAGTGTATATATATCCATACACATATATATGAGTGTGTGTGTGGGGTGCTTGTGTTTACACACACACACACACACACACACACACACACATACATATATATATATATATATATATATATATATATATATATATATATATATTCAGGTTATTTTGACATCTTAGATATATCCTGAAGGAAAATATCATTGAATTTACTGGTTAATGTATTTTTATCAATTTTTTGCTTGGAAGTCCCCGTTATTTTATGGCTAAAATGCTGAACTACAACGTCGCAGTAAACACGTCCGAACTCTATTCGTGCTCATGTTATATAATGACTGTTGACATGGATTTTGGGTTCGTTCCTGATGACCCCGTGAGCTTTGAAAAGTTGTCACGTTGAGATTAGTAAACAGTTGATTGGCAGTGCGTTGGGGCAGACCGGTCGAGCAGGTGTGTAACCGGAAAGAGACCACGTGATATGAGAACAAGACAGTCAGTTTTAGACAGTCGGTCCAGTCAGAATGGCGAGTCAAGCGAGTGATACACTGCCGATCACTGGCGTTATTTCGTTTCTGACGATACGGCTTACAAGTGGGTGCAATTGTTGGCACCCCTGGCTCCAGGAAGAAGATATGTGGCAAGAAGTCTCGTCTCTGAGTTTATGTCTCTCCATCTATCTCTCAAACTAACAACAAACTGTGTGCCCCTTTCGAGTATAAACTGAGTGAGATATATTTTTATAAAGAAGTGTGTTTCGTTCGTTCACTGAAGTTCGTTCGTTATGTTTGATCAGGTTCTTGGTTGGGTCTATGAGAATTATACAACACTCATTACTTTCGGACTAAAACCATTAAAAAAAATTAAGAACTCCCCAGCTACGGTTTTAAAACTGTTATTCTTTTACAACATGAGACGCGTGTACCACTTGTGTAGCTTAGTAATATTTTAGTGTTGCTTGTTTAAAGACTAAGTTACTGGCTTTTTAAGCTTCCTTCATGTTATTTGCAGTTAAGTTTTGAATATGTGAGAATTAGATATTAGAATGGGGCATCTGAATCTTAGAAGCAGCAAAGTGAGACATAGCCCAAAATGGGTTGGAAGCAATTGTTCTGAAAGGATAGATTAGACATGAAATACCCGAGGACTGTTGATATACTATTAAATAAAGTAACTCAGCCAAACCTTCCTGCTAGTAGTTTTAGTGTTCATTTTCTTTCTTTTTCATTGATTTCACTTCTGATTCCCTTCACTTTTTTCCCTTTTATAGATTTTTTTCTACCCAGTCGGCTGAGGAAGTTCTATACGCTAACTGCACCCCTACAAAGGCGTAAACCTTGTCCCCAAAAAGTTTCCTATGTAGGACACTAAACCGTTCCAGGAATTTGGGGGAATGAGGAATACGTCATTGCCATTATTCTGACCATAGTTCATTCTGACATTGAATGGTAATGCGTTTTGGCTTTGGTTTGGTTTTATGGTATATCCACCATTGCACGCTATTTAATGCCAAATCCACTTTTATACATATAAACAATTCGTTTTCAAACAATTCGGTTTTGCATAAATACTCAGTTTAATTCTTTTTGATCTATAGATAGAGACCGAATCAGGTGCTACCTCTCCGGGCCTGAGTGGAACTGGGAGCGATGGCAATTACGAAGTACTCTGCATTCCCCAATGCTCCAGCATTACCGGGACCTAACTTTAAGATTGTTTTGTGTCATATCAGGACACTCGTTTAACAAGTCTTACCCCTCTGCCGAGAAGCAGTTCGTGTATTCTACAGCTCCAGCCAAATGGGCCACAGAACACTCGTTGGGCGAGTTTTATTACTCTGAAGAGAAGCAGTCGGTGTATTCTACAGCTCCAGCCGACTGGGCCACAGGATACTCGTTGGGCGAGTCTTACCCCTCTGCCGAGAGGTAGCCAGCGTATTCTACTGCCTCAGCTGACTAGACAATAGGTTTTAGGGTTACATCTATGAATCAATGAGAACTATTTCTTCATTTGTTATACTTGAAACCATTTAATTGTGCACAAACAAATGATTAATATTCAACTGAATCATTACGATTACATCGCAATCCTTGAAACCATTTAACTATGTGCAAAAGAACTAGCAATGTTAAATGAAATTGTTTTAGTTTGATAGCATTACTTGCAGCCATTTATGGTCGAGTGGATGAAATTAAAATATATATGAATATAAGGTCTTGAATTTTCGGGAATCTGGACTACCCTTTCCTTACCATGAATCTCACGTCCACTTTGACCAAGTTGGTTGGTTGTCGTTTTTTATATCACCCCTTGTAGGTTATTTAATGCCCAGTCCTCTTTATATATACATATATCAAATATACATGATTTGGAAAGGAATAGTTGATAGGCCAGATTTTAAACAACCCAAAGCTTCTTTGCACAAAGCTAAATGCTTTCAAGTATTGTTATCAAGCTCAAACAATTTAAACTACCATCGTTTTTTTGTCTGCACACAGTTAAAGGTTAGGTTAGGTTTCTTTGTTTAATGGCTTATCAACCTTCGTGGTTTATTTAATGCCAAAGCCCTCTTTCCAGAAGAATAGCAGTGATGCTATTTAACCCATAGCTTGGAGGA
>OY757910.1:53015977-53135977 GCA_963585895.1 Sepioteuthis lessoniana | reverse complement strand
CGAAAAGATTTAGAGAGTAAGGAGAAGCTTGCTAGAGGAGAGCAAGTAGATCGATGATAACGCAAACTTTACTGAATGGGAAAGTTTGGGCGGGGAGAAGGTGCTTGTGGGGAAATTAGGTCATACAAAAAGACAAAGAAGTAAAAAGATGAAGAAGAAAGAGAAAGTAAAAAAGAAAGAAAGAAACGACAAGCAAGATGAGGTGAAGTTCAACGAAAATAAAAAGTAGGACACATTCTGTTTGGTTCTCTGTTATTTACACGAGTTCTTGTACTTGGCTGAATATCAGCAGGTGTCATTATTGCTAGTCTTATGGGTGTATCAAAACTGATTTCGTTTTAAACGTATGTTTCCAATATACGCTTCATACATTTACACAAAGACTATGAGATGTGCGCAAAAATACCGAGCGTAGTTTTATTTTTTTTTTTTAAATCTAATCTTTTTTTTTAATTTAAATGAAAATATATGCAACACTGATTAATATAATTAAGTGATAATGCGTAGATGTAAAACATGGTGCCAGTTACAAAAAAGTCTCGATAATATTTCAATTACATTTTGTAGTTGAGTTTTTCTGAACAAACTGAAATTGAGCTGAAAGCTATCTCAGATTAGATTCTCTTCAACTGTTGATCTCAGGGCTCCAAGAAAGTTAAAAAAATCACACACACACACACACACACACATATATATATATATATATATATATATATGGAAATTAAGGTTTAATAACCACATTCATTCGTATTCTCATGAACCCTTAAAAAATCATACAGCCTTATCCAAACATTTTTGGAAATTGAAGAATTAGGGTTTAATCCCAGAAATTCAATGGAATATATTAAAAAAGTCTAATACTCCAAGCTGCTTTGATGGTAGATGTAATTTGTGACTTGAAGAAAAGATACTAAGTATGTTTTATCCCAATTCCGGTAACCTATTAAAACAGAAATGTGATTTAATAGCTTGATGTAAGGATAAAAATAAATTTAGACTATAGTAAAAAAATTGAGTAGATAGTCAAAGTTAATATGTAACTATAATTTATTAAATGGGTAAAATATTTAAACATGGTTAAAGAAGTCTTACCATTAACAGCAGGGGTTCTCGTACCTTTCAAAAAAATGATGACATACGAGAGTTGAAGTTGATAATTTTGTTAGAAATGGTTGAAATGTAGATATGTATTGCTCTAATTGCCAAATTGTTAATTTTATTGGATTTGTAGTTGTCTTAATCTGAAACAAGATGGGACCGAAACAAACCTTACATTGGTAAAGGCTATACATAGCAGAAATAGATTTCATTTCTTTCTCTCCCTCTTTCCTTTGACTATCCCACCTATCTGGTTGTAATTTATTTTATTTTCCTATTGGATCTGACGGAGTCCTCTTAAAATTTTTTTTAGAGTCTTTGATTCACGTCAATGCTATTAACACGATGGAAATAAATTCATTAAGTACATTAGCACTGGTTCGAAAATTAATTCTATTGGGTGTTGGTTGCAGGTTTCTTATATGTAATGCTTCGAGAATCTGAAGTTTTTGTTTATTATTTTGATGTTCTAATATTGTTGTGTTTTCGGTGAGAATTTTCCGTAGTTGTGTTGTTGGGTATGAATGTTTTTTTAAATGCTGAGCTATTGAACTTAAATGTCTTTAGCTACTGGCACTAATTATAGAATTACATTTAAAAGCAAACGCCATAATATTTAACGGCAAAGACGCCTTTACACAGTAGTAATATGCTAAAACAAAAGTTACATCACTTTTGTAATAGATCCTCCTCTGATGATGGCCCAAAGTCGGACAGAAAGTACTAGGGATACATACAACTATGGGCAATACATAAATCAATTCCCCCCGAATACGATAAAAGTAATACGGGAATTCGAACGGATCAAGAAGAAAATATGTAGACATAAAATGTCTATAATGTTTAATGAAATTTGCATATATATATATATATATATATATATATATATATATATATATATATATAAACTTACTGTAATTAAAATATCACCTTACAATCGTTTCCTGTATCATTTTTAGAATAGAAGACACGGTCATCAGATGAAACTTACTTACCGTTATTTTAGACATAGTTTCTTCTGTTAATTATATATTTTATTCTATATGCATATGCATGGGATTCTCGACCTTATATCCAGTTGCTTTGGGCAACAACCATTTAAGTTATATACTGTAAAGAAGGCTGTAATAAATGATTGTCTGGTAGTTTTAAAGAATCAATGCGCACTTAGGTATGATTCTTACTCCAAGATAAAGTGTCGATAAAAATTTCTCAGACTTTAACATTACGTTTATCATCATGATTTTTGTATATTCTGTCTGAAGTGGAGTGGAAATATCTTTCATCATAACTATGAAAGTTAATTCAAATGTCACATGTTATTTTGATGTGGTTTAACTAAGCTTTGTTTAGCTTTGCGCACGGGTTTCAGGTTGTTTACAATACTTGTCGTTTGTGAGTAGTCACCCAACTATGTACTGAACAGGCTCTTTACAACTTTATTAAGAGGATTCAAAGGAATCAATGTTTCCTATCTTCTTTGATTTGAGTCTCAACTTAGTATTGAAAAATATTTTCTGACCTTCAAATGATGTGGAATACATTAAATGAAAGGCTACAGGGAAACACTCGATATATCAAAAGAGGATTATCATGGGTGCTTCCACCAATTGACAACTTGGAGGAATTGGAATAGTTTGATTCATTTAACGGTAAAAGTTTCTGAACGGCCTCGTATATGTATATATATATATTGTCATCCATAGACTGACTGTTTCGTTGTAGCACAATTTTTCAGTGTGGGTAGACAGACTGAAAGCTTCAAGATAAGCTCAAGACCTGCCAAATTTCACGTTAGACTGATAATGTACCGCTCACCCATTCCAGCAACCTAATGTCAGCTCAGGAATTTTACGTCTTTTGTATTAACTTTCGCTTGTTTACATTTTACGTTATTGGATACCGGGGTGCTCAGTTCGTTAAAAGAGCTTTGCATTACGCCGGTGGCAGCTGTTAATTCCTTCACCAGAGTGCTCAACTTATATATCGTCATCCACGACTGACTGTTTCGTTATACTGACGAATATTATTTACTAATTATAATAAAAGGTTAATCAGGTGAGTAAAAGTAAAGTAGGCGACCATAGTCGAGGGTGACCCGAAGGCTCCCTTTTCGATAGCTTACTACACCAAGGTGTAGGGGAGGGCGCTACTCCTTTCCCTGGATTGCTCCACTTTACCCTTGATCCGTACCTTATAATGCTGAGTGTTAAGCAAGGAGGCATCAAGTACCATTTTTTGAGTCTTTGGTATGACTCGAACCTGGGATTGAACCCAGGTCTCCCGGGCGATTGGCGAACACTCTAACCGCTAGGCCAATCTCCGGTAATCAGGGGAAGATGCCGTTAAATGTTTAGAAAACTTTCAATTATCTTAAATTTTGTAACTAGATAACATAAATCCATAACCAAAGAAACGCAGAAGCAAGGACGAGCTCATAAGCGATGTACTCCTGTGGAACCCCACTCATGGATGTGCAAGAGTGGGACGACCAGCACGAACTTACATACAGCAGCTATGTGAGGACACGGGATGTAACCCTGAAGAGCTGCCGGAGGCGATGAATGATAGGGAGAAATGGCGAGAGAGGGTCAGGGATATCCGCGCAGGCGGCGCGACATGATGATGATGATTTCTTACGGAAATATAATTTTAGAATGCTTGATTACAGTCAGGGCAATAATTTCATATTCCATTACATTTTGTCTATTTCCATATGTTTGAATAGATTTTTATTTCATCCGTTGATAGACCACTCGGATACAAAGTCGAACTGGGAGTAATTTGATTGATATATAAAACTTCGATTTTTTATCATAACAATATGTTCGGTGTTTCATAGCAATCTTTTTTAATCAATTATTTATTAATGATAATCATTTTTTTTTTACATACAGTTATATAGTTTCAAGTATTCCCATTCGATGTTAATCCTTTCCAAACAGATGTATTTCACTCAATTAAAAACCTAACCAGTAATACCACTCGAAGTCTCAGTGAACCTGAGAGTAACGGGAAAAAAGAAGTCCTACGAAATCCCCAGATCTCCAGGATTGGATCCTCACCACAAGGTATTGTTTAGTTTCATACTCTGGACAGCCTATTTTAACAAGTTCTTACTCCTCTGCTGAGGATGAAGTCAGAATATATTAATCTCCGCTGAGAGAGCGGCCGCTGGAATAGGTACACCCAATGCCAGATGCAGTATTTTGAAGAATGTTACTATTTCCTACATCGTGCATTACCGTCTGAAAAAATGCAGCCGCAAAATCTTTACTTTTTCTATCCACCCCGTTGATTCTTTAGATTATTCATATATGTATTTCTGTCCATAACACACGCATACACATGCACATACATGCATACATATATATGTACACTTATATATATATATATATATATATATATATATATATATATATATATATATATATATATATATTGCAACATTGTTGGTTGTCACTAATTCACTTTGCGGGTTTGTGGCGAACCAAGTGCGATATAATTTGGAGAGTGCTCAATATCTGTGATAGAGCTATGATATAATAATGATAAATAAATATATATTAGATTTTATATATTTAATACCATGGAAGTTTATGGTATTAAATATATAAAGTCTAATACATTTTATACCATGGAAGTTCGTGTTATTAAATATATAAAATCAAATATATTTAACATCAGGTAAGTTCGTGGCATTAAATATGTAAAATCTAATATATATATATATATATATATATATATATATATATATATATATATATATATATATATATATTGTCATCTTCATAAGGTAGTGCTGATAGCACGGAATTCTTTGACTTTCTCTCTCTCTCTCTCTCTCTCTCTCTCTCTTTCTCTCTCTCTCTCTCTCTCACATAGACACACACACACACACACCATCCATACTTATCATCCATCACTCTGGTAGCTTTTCTAGACTGCATGCAGTGTCCGCACAGAGCTGTTGTATGTAACTCTTTGCTGATCGGTCAGTACTGGTTCGTTTGTAAATCAGTGAGTGCGTCTCAATTTTACCAGCTCTGTTCAGCATGCCTTGTTTTTCCTACTTGCTTGTACTACTGTTGTTTTGTTGAGTACTGCTTCCAGGATTTGTTCAAATCAGCACGTAGCATTATTGTCAAGTTCCCATCTAGCTTCTTCTCTATGCTTATCGTAAACGACCAGGTGGTGCATCCATCAAAAAGTTCTCCGCCTCACTAAGAAAGAACATAGTGGAAAATTTATGGTGTGGCTATCCACTACGACTTCGTATAAAACAAGAATAACTAATTCACGATTTTCTTGTGCATCCTCCTAAGTATATATATATATGTTTCTTAATTTTTTTTTTAATACTTTATTGTTTTAACTCCCTTTACTTTCGCCTGAGAATTCATTTTTTTTTTTAGATTTTTCTTTTTCTTTTTTTTTTTTCATACACATATTTAAACTGTCATCTATATTTCCGGTTTTCAACTTCAAATTAAACGTGTGGAGTCATCTGAAGAGACGAAGAGAATAATGATATTCTTCGTCGAAATGACTTTATAATGACAATTTAATCAGGTTTGAGTTTTTCTTCTAATTGCATTATCTATCTATCTATCTATCTATCTATCTATCTTTCTTTCTTTCTTTCTATCAATCTATCTCTCTCTCTCTATATATATATATATATATATATGTTTGCATGTATGAATTTATGTTGTATGTGTGCGTGTAATCAATAATTATTTACTTACTAGACCATAAGGTTACTTTGCCAAAGATGCAGAAACAATCCAATAACGTTTTTTGTAGGTTTTCTCTTTTTCATTAAATGACATATAGCCATAAGCATAGAAAAGCAATAAAAAAAAAAGCAAAAAACACAAAAACGAAATGAACTAACATCAATTTAAAAATAAACCTTCATTTCAACTTAGGGCATTTATTTTCTCCATTGCTTCCTATAAGATTTTTTGCAACATTCTTTAATTATTTTTGAACTCATCCACCTCCATTGGTTATATGGATCGATATATTACTACTACATAAATTATTCAGAATAAACATATATCATTTAAAAAAAGGATTTTCTTTGCCACTATCTGTTTCGGTCTAGTATTTTTGAGGAAAAGACATAAGCTTATCAATCAATGGGTTACCCTGAACATCTTTGTTTTAGTGATATTTCATACCCGTGCACGATAAGTGCCTGTCTCTTCCTCTGAACAAGAGCCTTGTAGTGCGGCTATTCATTTAAAAACCATATATGCAGATTTAACAGTGGTAATTTACTAAGCATTTTGCTTTGATGTGGCACAAGGCCATATGAAAAGGACACCCAATGAGACTCGAACTCACTCGTGTAGGTTTGCTAGTCAAGCTTGCAAACCATTACACCACTAGAGGCGCCTAATGTAAATTTTACAGTGAAATAAAATCGCCGACTACTGGTCGCAAATTAACACATTCCTATTCCATAATAAGTGACGCTAATGACGATATTTGCAAACGTTAAAATATAGGTATGACCAAATGGAGAAGATAATAGTAGTTTTTGATTTTCTAAGAATTGTTGGCCAACATTTGTGCAGTTGTTGGTTTATCAAGCTTTTTTAATGGGTTTTTTATTCTCACCTCTTCAACGGGAAATCTCCAAATAACGATATGTTGGGGTATTTTCGATAAATCTAATAGAATTATTCTAGATATTTTGTTAATATATTGTTCGGCTGTGTATCGTTTGAGATGCTTTTTATCTATCAAAATTTTTAATACGTTTTTATTCTCATTTGTTCTCTTTTAATCACTCTCTTTTTCTCTATCTCTCGCTCTTTCCCTCTTTCATTCTCTTTTTATCTCTCTCTCTCTCACTTTCTATCTCTCTCCCTCTGGCTCCCAATCACTCTCTCTCTCTCTCTCTCTCTCTCTCTCTCTCTCTCTCTCCATATATATATATATATATATATGTGTGTGTGTGTGTGTGTGTGTGTGTGTGTGTGTGTGTGTGTGTGTGTGTGCGCGCACGCTCACGAGTGAGTGTGTGTGTGTGTGTTTATGTATGTTTTGAAGCGCTACCTGGCGTTGCCCGAATGGAGGGAATAAGATTACGTTTATGTATGTATTTACCGACTTCTCTACTCGAGCATGATGCGACACAAGGTCAATTTTAAAGGGATTTTAACAAAGTTTTACTTCTACAAGACCGGTTGTCATCCCGAATTTGAAGTTCCCAGTCGGCCTAACTATTTGCTCATAGCGAGAGGGCAAATAGTTGGATGCTTACCTTGACCAAGGGTATAAACGCTATTTGAAATGTAAACAACCTAGAAGACGATTTGAACCCGAGTCGCCGTGTTCATTTCTTACGGCGGTAACTGTTGCTTCATGAGCGCTTCAAATGATATAATATTAATATCATATATAGTATTTAGTAAAAAATGTTTCTGTAAAGTATTTTTTCAAGAATTAAAATCGTTTTTATTAAAACCAAAATTAAATTATTTTTCACAAAACATTTTTTCTGAGTAAATCAGTCTTTGTAGTATATTCTAATAAGCAAAGCAATTAATATATTTTCAGATTTTCATTTTACAATAAAGAAGAGATTATTCAGTTTCTTTCAGAATCTTTTAAGGATGCAAATTCTCTGAGAACTTTTATAATGAAATAGAAATGTTTTACCATTCAAAAGATTTAGTGATGCATTCTATTCAAGAAAATTTTGAATATAAAATTATGTACCGAGTAAGACACTTAAAAAATATAAAATTCCACCCAGTCTTTTTCCTGTAAAATAAGAACTTGAAGTTTTCCAAATTTAAAAACAAATCCTTTAGCTATGACGCCTTTTTTATTTTTTTATTCTTTTTATCTTATGATTCAGTGCAAATTTACGAAAGTCCCGTGGCTAACGTAATGTAACATCGTAATAAGCGATTTCGAACTATCACATTCACCGTCGGACTAACACCATTAAGAAAGGTATGAACCCGTTTATCTTCACCATCTATAGGTTAAATAGTGCTGCTCTTCTTTTACAAGGATATACTTCGTATTAAATAACCCACAAAGGTTGATTCACCTTCAAAAATAGAAAATCAACCCAACACAATCCAACCCAACTGGGAAAATTTTCTAAATAGCTTAAAGAAATGCATTCTCCCCGAGGATTTATCTAGATATTTCATTTCGAAAGAATGAAAGACGAAAATAGACATAACTTGGCTCCCATTTGTCGAATCGATTCCAAAGCAAATTCACTTTGATCGACGCGCAGATCTTGGCGTACCTTATAACAGAAAAGTTTATGCTAATGTACCCCGTTTTCTGAAGATAATAACATTATAAAACACTCAGAGAATTTATATATATATATATATATATATATATATACCCAAACACACACACACACGCGCGCGCGCGCATATACATATATATATATATATATATATATATATATATATATATATATATATATATAAGATTTCACGATATATATATATATATATATATATATATATATATATATATATATATTTATCGTGAAATCTTTTTTATGTGTCAATAAGCTGCTGTAAACAGTTATGTTATTGGACTATTTTACTGTGGCCTTGTTTAAACGTAAGGTGTGTGTAATAAACACAATCATTTAAAGTAAGATAACGAACTGAACAACGTAAAACGGAAAATTTGATCCTATAATGTTTAATAAAGTACACATTCAAGACAACACATTTATATATACACACACACACACACAAATATATATATATATATATATATATATATATATATATATATATATATATATAGTTGGGGTTGCGCGTATTTGATCAACCTACCACATCATGATAAGGATGTGATATATTTTAATTACCAAAGTTTTCCATCTCCGAGACGAGTGTTTTCATTAACCTTCCCATTCTTTTCTACTAGTTAACCAAGGCTGAGTGGACAACAGATAGATTCATGCCTTTATAAAAAGCATTAGTGAAATATGAAACACAAAGAACCTTATCTAAAACTTGAACTCTTTTCTTTTTCCTCCGCCAAATACTCTTTTGCTTACTACATTTCCATTATGTATGTGTATGTATGTATGCGTGTGCCTGTGCCTGGGCATGCGTGTAAGCGTAAACTACGTATAAACGAATAATTAATTTTTTTTTTTTTGTAATTACGAAAAACCATGAACTTTAGAAAATTAAAAAATATTCTAATATTTTTGTACTAACACACTTTTTAGATCATTAAGTGTTCAGCTCCATAGAATATACGGATTCTACAGCAGTATAAGCCTATTGCCTTTTGATTTTTTTTTTTTACTTTGCATTTTACACCTACACATAACATTCTTAAATCTCCACAATATTGTATCGACTGATTATCGTGAAACAAGATTGTGACTTGCAAAATACGATCTTATTTCGTATCGTATACAACATATAGGAATATATATATATATATATATATATATATATATATATATATATATATATATCATATATGTGTGTGAGTGTGTGTGTGTGTGTGCATTGGTGATACATATATAAGAGTGTTTCACGTAGAGATTTACGTGAATTCATCTGAAAGCGAAATTTTTTTGTCGACATACACAATACGCGATCAGCTGCCAGTGACTATTTTCATGTTATATTCTCATTCTCTTCTTTTTGCTGTAGTGATTTTTTTTTTTTTTGTTTCTTTTTAATTAATTATCCGTTTTGACGATGGAGCACTTAGTCACACTCTGCAGAAATTATATAGGGCTTTACAATTTGGTGCATAGCATTATGCATCTCATGAAAATCACAGACACACGTACAGTCCCACACATACGCAACAGCAGATACTCATACATATATAATATTAAAATCCTGTTCATGCTTATATATATATATATATATACATACACACATACACACACACACATATATATATATATATATATATATATATATATATATATATATATATATATATTGCTTTAAATTTGTTATTAAATGATAATTTCGTTGAGGTTGGCGTCCATGGTGAATATCATATTTAATCATCAAAAATCATGATATGATGAAGATAATACTAATTACAATCCTTCATATGAACAGAATTAGAAGTATCAGTGTATTCTGGAACCACTGTTGCAACACTACCCCACAGATACGGGGTAATTAACTTTTATATAAAACCTAAGGAGACATAATCGAAAATGAAAACACGTGGATATTGTCGACAGGGTAATTTCCTTGTGCAGGGAACCTTTCATATCGTGTTTTTTTTCTTTTTTGTATTCTGCGTCGTCATTTATTTTGCATGACAGTGATCTTGAATATTAGTAAAACATCCTTTTAAAAGAAAGAATATATAGAAAGATTTTGAATTTACTAGTAGGCATACCAGATAGAACAAAATCATATATATATATATATATATATATATATATATATATACAGAGAGAGAGACACAGAGAGAGAGAGAGAGAGAGAGAGAGAGAGATGCCAAGATACTGACACAGAAAGATGTGAAGGGATTCACTTTGGTTTGCTCTATTTTGGCTTTGAATGGCATATCAAACTCCGTGACTTATTTAATGGCAAAACAATGCTTGTAGATTAAGGGCAGTGGTACTATTTAACCCATAGCTGGAGGATAAAGGAGTTCAATACTTTTCTCAAGGATAATAGTCCGGAAATGGACGTAATAGAACAACTGGTGTTCGAACTAGATTACTCCATGGCTTCAGTCAAGCGCTTTAGCCGTCGCGCCACATGGATACTCCTCTCACATAGATAGATAGATAGATAGATAGATAGATAGAGAGAAAGAGAGAGAGAGAGAGAGAGAGAGAGATCAGTTTATTTAATCGACCAAAACCATAGGGTTAATTAGTTTACATTTATATTTGAAAAAAAGAGAAAAATATCTTTTGTGCGAAAAGTGAAAGAAAGTTGAATTGTAATCAATTGCAAATGAATGAAGATTATTTATTAATGAAAGGAATTACGTGTAGCATGAATGAAATGATAATTGATGGCATTCTATAAGTTATTTGAAAAATAAATTCACTTGATCATTACTAGCCTGAACGGACGATTGTTATATAAGCTAATGACTAGTGAAGCAAAAACTAGATTTACATTAGACACATTTTGCCAATCTAGAAAGTTTTCACAAATTAGTATCAGAGGTATGACAGATGATGTTCTATTAATTTATCTGTTTAAACCACTTATTTCTTTATTAAAAATTAATGAATGTTTACTCTCTTACAACAAAATGAAGAACATGCTATTTGAAAAAGATACATTAGATTTTCAAATGTTAATTACTTTTCGCATGTAAATCGAAGAATGATTTGTTTGCAAAATAAAACTTCCTTTTTTTTCCTTGAAAAATTTGGTTGAATTTTTATTATTTTCTTGTATATTTGTTATTAAGATTTTCATTTGAACTCTTAATTCCTTCGCTAATCTTTTACCATTAAAATCATTAAATTCTCGAAAAAATGTTTTCATTTTGAAATAAACTGAAGTCATATAACCTGTGCAAATCTTATCGTCATCATTAAGTCGCGCTGATAGTCGAGATTTCCTTCTCCATCTCTCTCTCTCTCTCTCTCTCTCTCTCAACCCCCTCTCTCTCCCTCTCTCTCTCTCTAACTCTCTCTTTCTATCTCTCTCTCTCTCTCTCTAATCTCTCATCTCTATCAATCTTCGCTTCTGCCAGATACTTTTGCCCAAATCTGTCCATACAGACCTTTTGTGTTCAGTTCTTTGCTGGTTTGCCAACACAGTTCGGTCCATGGATAGGAGTCCATAATTGAATGCCCTTTATTTATGCGTCCTTATTTTACTAGCAGTTCTCACCATATCTTATACGTCTGACGTGAGTATCTTCTGTAGTTTCCATCTGGCTTGTTCTCTATACGTTTCGTTAGAGTCCACATGTTGCAACCATACTGTAGTACTGATACGATCACAGCTTGGAAGAAATCCCATTTTGTTAAATCGGAACGATTAGATTTTCATATGATCAATTACCAATGAAAAACAGCTCTTGTCTTCCCTTAGACAAGAAATGAACGATATCCAGCGGTTAACATTAAAGGTTATCTATGATTCCCCAATAGCGATAATTTAATTTTATAAAGAAGTAATTGGCCGACCATAGTCGAGGGTTGCCTGATTTCTCCCTTTTCAATAGCTACTACACCGAGGTATAGGGAGATTACTATTCATTTCCTTGCATTACTCGCTTTACCCTTGATACTTATCTTATGATGGTAAGTGTTAAGCAAGAAGGTATTAAGTACCATTTTTGAGTCTTTGGTGACGCGAACTGGGATTGAAGCTCAGTATCCCTAACCATTGACAAACACTCTACATTTGAAGCCAATATATATATATCTATATATAAGTAAAGTTGGCGAACCTAGTCGAGGGTGACCCTAACGCTCCCTTTTCGATAGCTACTACACCAAGATGTAAGGGAGGGCGCTACTCCTTTCCCTGGATATATATATATATATATATATATATATATATGTGTGTGTGTAACGGGATACAGTTGTCACTATCTACTTGGTAGATGTTTGGCAGACCATATGCTGTATAATTTGGAGAGTGTTCAATATCAGTGATAGAGCGATAATAATAATAATAATAATAATAATAATAATAATAATAATAATAATAATAATAATAATATATAAAAAGAAAACAAAATCCCTTCGGCCACTAGTTAGATGTCAGGTAGTGAACTGTTAGGGCTCAAAAACCAATTTTTGGTGAGTGGTTTTCGGAGAAAATCGGGTCAGTAAAATATCTCTGATTTAAAAAAAAAACTGATTTTCCGTAACTCGTAAAATCTTTTAGTGAACTACTGTATTTTTTAACTCCACTTAGAAATACAATAGTTCACCAAAAGATTTTACGAGTAACGGAAAATAATTTTTTTTAAATCAGTTTTTTAATTCCCAAAATCATTTTCAGCTTAACTGTTTCGAAATCACGAAAGATTTGTTTAAATTTACCGCACTAAACTTTATATGGCTTATGACTTCTCTCAATCGATGAGCAATACGCACCTGATAGTATAAATGCTTTAAGTAGAGTTACTGTCCTGAATAGAGCAGCAAAGTCATCAGGAGCCTTATATCTAGTAAAATATGACCAGCCCCTTCGAAAATAAAGTAAAAAGAAAAAAGACAGTAAACATAAACCATAAAGGTGATACAAGAAAACCTGAAACTAGAGCCGGGTGTTAGTTTGAGAAGTAAGGCACAAAATAGTAGGACTACAGACTTCAAGTAACTTAAAACTTTTTTTTTTTGCCACCTTTTGTTCATGAACGGTCACCATGACTGTTCTCGGTCACATATGTGTCACATATGTGTCAAATGCGGAAATAATAAACAACTCCTGGTTCAGGTACAGCTACAAAATACCACCCATGAAATAAAAAAGTCTAATAACAACGTGGGACCCAGGATACTAGCTTGAGTGTCATGATCGGCAGGTGCTCTGCTGATAGCCAACATACGAGACCCAACCGTCATCCTGCGAATGCAGGCTGCTCTTTTTTCAGGTACACGAATGACGACTTAAGGAACCACAACAACCAGAGACGTAAACGTAAACATGGACTTGGGAAGACAATCAATTTGCACTAAACTGCTATTTCAGGAGCAACCCTTCACAAAGATATAGGAAAAGAATGATAGAGATCTGGCAAGAATGTGCTAGTTTTAAGACAACAAGTAAAAGACTTGCCCCGCAAGTTAGAGGAATAATACTAAAAGGCTGGTTTTATGACCTTGAAATAGTAGAAATATATCAGAAAATAGATAATGAACAAGATAATCATAGAGTGCAAGACATATTAAGAATTATCAAACAAACACAGCCCAACAGAAATGGGCTGCCAACTTCGGAAAATGGAAACGCCACACAATCAAATAATGCACAACCAAACAACCCAAAAGAAATACTATCACAAGAACAAAAGGCAAGTCTAGAAAATTTTAAGAGAATTATGAAAAGTGAAAAGACTACCCTACCACCATTAAGAAACAGAGAATAGAGAACGGTTAAGACGGAACGAATAAAATAAATCAAGTACTACCTAATATATATCAACGAATAATATAATCGAATCAATTGAACTAATCTATGCAGGGACACATTTAGTAAGTGAGAAAATTGGGATCCCCTCAAAAAGCACGAAGAACGAATCAAAACCAGGATGGGAAAATTGACTAGAAACGAAAAAAAAAAAAACTAAGAAAACAGGCCAAAATGATAAAACAAAAGAAAGACGCTGAAATATATAGGAACGAAAAGGAAAAGGCAAAACCTAACGAAATAAACCATAAAGTACTGAAGAAAGAAGGAAGATTAAAGAGATATCGACAAAGTGTAAAACAATTAAGACAAAACAGGACATTCCAAAACAATGAAAGAAAATTCTACCAAAAAAACTGGAAGATGACGCGGAAAAATACTTACAACAGGATGCAAAGAAAAAACCCTGAAAAATGTTGGACTAAAATATAGCAACCAAAAAACATAATGGAAAATCTGAATTGATAGAAAATATGACTAAAGAGTTAGAAGGACTCGAAGAAAGCCCGGAAGTGGAAATACACGTAGGTACTCTCAAAATGAAACTAAAAAAATCTCATACTGGAAAACGCCTGGCCATGATGGAATACATGGTTTCTGGTTCTAGAAATTCACCTCCATTCACAACAGACTAGCACTAAAAATAAACAGATGCTTACAAGGAGCACAAGTACCAGAATATATGAACAAAGGAAAGATCACATTGATCCAAAAGGATCCAAGCAAAGAAACCGCTTCAAACAACTACAGACCCATGACCTGCTAACGATGATGTGGAAAATATTAACAGCCCAAATAAGGAAAGAGAGTTACTACTCGCTAACAATCCATGGGTTGTTCACCGAGAAGCAGAAAGGATGCCGCAAAAGATCCCGAGGCACAGCAGAGTTACTTTTCATAGATCAGCACATACTAAACTAGAGCACGACCAGACGGAAAAATCTAGATATGGACTGAATTGACTACAAAATGTCATATGACATGCTTCCGGAGAGCTGGATGATAAACTGCCTCAAAATGTATAAAATATCACTTGAAGTCATAAACGTTTTCGAGAAAACCATGAAAACGCTGAGAGTTAAATTGACAGCAGAGGGAAGAAGTTTAGCTGAAACAAAGATCCAAAGAAGTATATTTCATGGAGATGCACTATCACCGTTACTATTCATAATTGCCAAGATGCCACTTAACCACATACTCAGAAAATGCGCAGCCAGAAACAAACTTAGTAGATTGCAAGAAAAGATCAATCACTTTATGTAGATGGATGCCATCAAACTTTTTGCACAAAATGAAAAACAACTGGAAACTTTGTAATACACGTAGTTAGGGTATAGAGTCAGAACATAGGAATGGAATTTGGTATAGAAAAATGTGCCATACAAGTAAGGAAAAGTGGCAAACCATATCTGACTGACGGAATGGAAATAACCAGTCAAGACAATATCAAAACGCTCTCAGAAAACGAAGACTAAAAATAGTTGGGCTTCTTGGAGACTGACAGCATTAAACAAGTGTATATGAAAGAAAAATTAAGAAATAATATCTAAGGAGAACTCGAAAGCAACTTGAGACAAAACTGTTGCAGAAACTTTATCAAAGGAATAAATACCTGGGCTGTACCCCTCGTTAGATATTCGGGACCCTTTCTGAAGTGGACCAGAGAGGAGCTTAAACAAATGGACCAAAGAACAAGAATACTAATGACCATGCATAAAGCACTACATCCTAGAGAAGACGTTGACAGACTATATGTATCAAGAAAGGAGGGTGGGGGAGGGCTGCCAGCATTGAAGACAGTGTTGAGGCATCAATACAACGACTCGAGATCTACATTGAAAAGCCCGAAGGAGGACTGAATACAGCCATCGGAAAGGTAACTGGCAACACGATCGCCAACTATATGATAATAACTAGGAAACAAAAATGTGAAGAAAAACAAATCAACGGGTGCTTTAAAAGACTAATAAACAACTTTTCTCACGAGAAAACATGTACGTGGCAAAGAAAAGAAACTTTAAAAGAAAAGCAGAATCTCTCCAAAAAGCAGCACAAAACAACGCCATAAGAACCAATCAAATCAAAGCGACAATAGATAATACGCAGCAAAATAGCTAATGTAGGTTATGTGGTAATAGAGACACAACCATCAATCTCATAATAAGCGACTGCAGCAAATTAGCACAGAAGTATAAGACTCGACACGAATGGGTGAGCAAGGTGATCCACAGGGATATGTGCAAGAAACTGAAATTTGACCATACGAACAAATGGTATATGCACAACCTAGCAGCTGTCCTGGAGAATGGCACACATAAACTCCTAACGGAAATTGACATACAAACGGATCACCTCATCTCAGCCGGAAGACCGCACCTTATAATAATCAACAAAAAAGAGAACTTCAAAAACTGTCGACTTTGCTGTAGTCGCTGACCACAGATTAAAACAGAAAGAAAGTGAAAAGGATAAGTACGTCAACCTTATAAGGGAATTGCAAAAACTAGGGAACATGAAGGTGACGATTTTACCAATCGTGATAGGTGCATTCGGTACAGAAACTAAATGATTATGAAAGTTACTGGAGGACTTTTAAGTTGGAACACGAGTGGAGACCATCCAAACTACAGCATCGTTAAGAACGGCAAAAATACTGAGAAGAATCCTGGAGACTTGAGGAGACTTTTTGTCACTCACACTCCAATGAAAGACCATCAGCTAACGCTGATGTGAAAAACTTTTATGAGGTAAATAATAATAAAAAGATAGATAAATGTTAGTTTTTGTAATTATTAAATAGCATTTATGCATATCTATGACCTGATGATTATCGTTATAGGACAGCATAAAACAATTTGTAACAGATAAACATACATGTAATTAAGTATATATAAAAACTAATATATATATATATATATATATGATATATATATATATATATATATATATATATTAAACAAGTCTTGGAAGCAGAACCCCAGGAAGCAGCCGCTGTACGGCCTCCTACCACCCACCACCAAAACTATCCGTGTTAGACGAACTACACGTGCGGGACACAATTGGAGAAGTAGGGACCAACTCAAAAATGACATACTCCTGTGGACCTCTCTACTTGGACGAGTAAAGACAGGGTGACCAGCTAGAACCTATATACAAAAGCTCTGTGCCGATACAGGATCTAGCGTTGAAGACCTGCCGGGAGCAATATACGATAGAGACGGATGGCGAGAGAGGGACAGGGAGATGCCACAAGGTGATGATATATAGCTGGTAGGAGACTAAATGAATCCAAGCTTTTCTAAAGGGTATAAGCGCTATGTGAAATGCAAACGTGTCCATTTCCTATGAAGGTGATTATTCATTGGCCTAGTGGGAAGAGTGTTCGCCAATTGCACAGAAGACCGAGGTCACATCATACCAAAAAGTTTGAAAATGGTACTTGATACCTCCTTGCTTAATATTCACCAATATAAGGTACGTATCAAGGGTAAAGTGCAGCAATGCAGGGAAAAGAGTAGGGACGTCCCCTGCACCCCTGTGTAGTAACTATTGAAAAAGGAGCCTTCCGGTCGCCCTCGATAACGGTCGCTAACTTTAATATATATATATATATATATATATATATATATATATGTGTGTGTGTGTGTGTGTGTGTGTGTTTATCAGAGCGTATACGATGCCTTTTTCACTGTTTTTACTAACGTCTTTTACAACATTTATTTCATGTAAATATCTAAAATTAATTGACCTCACAATTGCCAACTAGTCATTTAACTGTTATTCTTGTAATTTTCCATGAATTGAAACAACTCTGAAATTTCTATTAGCTCTGTCTTCTAAACAACAAAAGTGAAAATGGCGGATATTTGATCTTCCATTCCTCGAATTATTCAAAGCAGGCTTTTTATATTTATAGCCATTGTCACAACGTTTCGTTGATTATGTTTTTCAAATTTCAATAATTGAAAACTAAAAGAAAGATTCAGAGGTGAATCTCAATAATTTTCAAAAAAGGAATGGCTATTACAAACGTAACAGAACATATCAGCTGCAAAGCTCTATTAAATGAAGCAAATAAAACGTGTATAATAGTCCGGATAATTTGAGGAAAAAAAGAAATTACTCCATCACTACATAACAAAGAAGAATAATCAGTTTAAATCCAGTTGATAAATTGCTGTTTTTAGGCTTTCTAAAATACGAATGAATAGACATCTATTTTTTTTTTATTTATTTAACTTAGAAGCCAGTAAATTATCAAGAAAATAAAACGGTCTTTTTTAATAGATTGCAGCACCTAAAGTGTCGGAATTAAAATGATTTACAGTCTTTTGCTCACGGAGAATCTTTTTAAACTGATATGTTATGTACTGTATAATTTTCTACCGTAAATATCAATATTAAGGTGATGCATTTTTGACGTTGTCTGTTTTCCAAAAGTATTGTTTTAATCATATGAGGTGATATAAAAAGTATCATAAAAAAGATTCAATTTGTTAAAAGTGTAAAATTCAAATAAAGGTCTGTGAACAGTTTGGCAGAACACAAAATAAAGTTATGATGTCTATACGAGTCAGCACTGATTTGGGGAAAAAAAAATCAAAAACAGGAAGCCAATCAGAAGGAAATATATTAAAGTCAATTGCCCTGATTCAATAATGATGATTTAAATAAATATTGAAATATTAACCGAATTAACAGCTATTGTATTATGTTAAAATATAACAAATTTGATTCCATAAGGAATGAAAAATAAGGTTATAGGTTATAAATATAAGTATTTAAAGGTGGTGACTTTAGTCGAGGATGACACGAAGGCTCCTTTTTGATAGCTACTACACTAAAGTATAGGAGACGGGGCTACTGCTCCCCCTGGATGCTTTACTTTACCCTTGATATGTAACTTATAATGCTGAGTGTTGAGCAAGGAGGTTACATGTACCATTTTTTTATTCTTTGATATGACTCGACCTGGGATTAAAACCCGGTCTCCTGGGCCACTGGCGGAACCCTTATAACGCCTCTAAATAGCAAAAAATTTACTGTGGTCAATACACAAAATTTTATCACAATATATAATCTGTTATAAAAAATTAAAGGTAATGTAAAAACTCATTACTCTGTGCTTCACACCTAAGATAGTCAAGTTTGCTGGTAATCGTCTCGTCTGACTTCACCCCACTCCACACACACACACACACATTGAGAGCAATATTGAACAAGTCCTGGCGACAACACCCCACAAGACACCAACTATACGGCCACTTGCTTCCCATCACGAAAACTATACAAGTTAGACGAAACAGACACGCAGGACACTACTGGAGAAGCAAGGACGAGCTCATAAGTGATGTACTCCTATGGACCCCACATATGGCCAAGCAAAAGCAGGACGACCAGCTCGAACTTACATACAGCAGCTATGTGAGGACACAGGATATAACCCTGAAGACCTGCCAGAGGCGATGAATAATAGGGAGAAGTGGCGAGAGAGGGTCAGGGATATCCGTGCTGGTGGCAAGACATCATGATGATGATGATGATGATATATATATCGGTTTGAGTGTATATAAAATATCACTGGCTGAAAATATATCCTCACCACTAAAATAGATGTTTCTTCGGTTATTTTAATCAAGATAAAAAAGCTAAGCCCAAGTCAGTGTCAAAATCTATTTTCTTTAATAGTCAAACGTTCTTGATTTAAGGAACATATCTACAATTAATTGACACAATTCATTTCATTTAATAATCGAGATTTATCCTCCATAGAAAAACAAATAATGGAATTACAAAATATGCAAGAAAAAATAGAATCACCAAAAAAATGTATAAATGAATAAATGTAATCATTTACTTAGCTTCTCTTACTCAAGAGAAATAGCAAAAATTGAACCCTCTACATTAGATTAATCAGCAAGAAAGTTAGTAACCCAATACTTTCTGGGTGTTTGTACCACAGATCTATAAATTCTTATGTTTGTTTATTTATTCCGACCAGCTATTCTTGAATTTTTTATATGGTTGGTTGGTATTATTTCTTGTTATTTTGATTTGTGTACTTTATACTGAAGTCAGTTTATTTTAAAGCAATTATACGATTTCGAGAAACTCATGATAATAGTCCTTTAAAAGTAATAACTTTTTAATAACTATTCTTGATATGAAACTATTTTGATTACCAAAGTCAGTGTATTTTAAAGCAATAATACGGTTTCGAGAAACTAATCATAATAATCCTTTAAAAGTAATAAATATTTTTTGTAACTTTTTAATAATTATTCTTGATATTAAACTATTTTGATTACCGAAGTCAGTGTATTTTAAAGCAATAATACGGTTTCGAGAAACTAATCATAATAATCCTTTAAAAGTAATAAATATTTTTAGTAACTTTTTAATAACTATTCTTGATATAAAACTATTTTGATTACCAAAGTCAGTGTATTTTAAAGCAATAATACGGTCTCAAGAAACTAATCATAATAATCCTTTAAAAGTAATAAATATTTTTAGTAACTTTTTAATAACTATTCTTGATATCAAACTATTTCAATCAACGATTTGTTTTTAAGTATTCCTATCGAATTGCAAATCATGTGTGAGCAAATCTACTTAGACCCTACAATGTATCATGATTTGTGCTAACACTTCGGTTCAGAATGAACCCTAAATTTATGGCAACAAAGAAGTGAATTCCCACCCACCACGTATCACCGGTTGCAGTTTAGTGGAATGTACAGAAAAAATATAGCTATGTTGAATTGATTAGATCACTAGACACAACATGTGAAGCACATTGTGAGAATCAAACTCACTGCAGCAGTAAAGATCTGGAAGAGAATGTTGCTCTCCCCTTCTTCCTGGCGAGATGCATCTCCGTGTTTAAAAATATATATAATATAAAATAGATAGGGCTTTTTTTTCGTCTTTTACCATGATAAGTATGGAAAGTAAATTTTGTTTATTGATAGTAAATGCTCCCGATTACGTATGCTATAAAAGTACAGAAAATGGCAATTATTGCGTTCAACGTTTGATTTTGTGCCTTGGATAAAATTTACGAATTAATCTATGTAAAAACTGGTTAATTTGCACATTTTCATTTTTATAAGTTCTGAATTAATCGAAATTTACATTTACTCAAAAGTTTAAAAAAATAAACAAATATCTTTAAAAGTTAGTAGTCATTTTTAGATTTGCAACAGTAACGTTCATCCCTTTTCCGAATCACTTATTCATTATATGAAGTTACAAGTCATTTAAAGGACAACGAAGATGAGAATAATTACGTCAAAATGAATGTAATCTTATACATAAAAATTCTGCATAATTTTCTCATTCCATCGATGTTGATAATGAAGTAATTTTACAGGATGATTATACATATTGTCACAGATCAAAACTTTTCTAAAGGTAACGAATACAAAATCAGTGACATGGCCGGTGAAATGTCTGTATCGAAAATTTTCGGAGGAAATTTACAAAATGGTCCATTCCACCCGCCAAAGAATATCAAGTAAATGCCATTATAGAAATAAAGAACCTGTTGAATAAAAAATAATATGTTTTGGATCTTCTCAGTCGTTAATTTATTTAATTCCAAAGAAAAATCCAACGTGTGTATCCTCTAAGCGTGCTAATTCCTTAATTTTGGCCAAAAGTATATATCTATATCGATATAAGTATATATAAGTATATATCTATATAAGTATATATCTATATCTATATAAGTAAATCTGTACAGCACTGATCTGTCAGTTATTTCTGAAATATATGCAAAAGTTGTTATGTGGGTAACATTATAACAGGTTCATTTCGTAAATTTGAATTCACTTAATCATAAGAATTTTGTTTTAAATCCATAACCTGGACGAATTAAAGCTGTCAGAAAAGGTCAAGCATAGGCTATTATGCCTATCTCTGCTCATCTGATAACTTCTGAAATATATACTAAAATAACGTTGTTCCTATTATTCAATATTTTCCTCAATATCAATTTATTACACATTATTTTCCTTAACATAACTTGATAAAATATATTACTAATTTAAATAATTTAATCTATTCTTTAAGGAATATATTTTGAAATCAAAATGTTCTGCATTTGAATAAAATTTGATTGCATTTTAACTGAAATTAAGGAAAATTAAGAAGAAAAAACGTGGTAAAGGATCTTTAATTGTGCTAGTTCTTCTTCAATATGGAGCTAAATCCAGTTGAAAATTTATGGTGGGATTATTTTTAATACAGACTATGAGATAAATCCATCTAAAAAAGAATATCTGTTAACTACGATGTGGTAAATTTGAATTCACTTAATCATAAGAATTTTGTTTTAAATCCATAACCTGGACGAATTAAAGCTGTCAGAAAAGGTCAAGCATAGGCTATTATGCCTATCTCTGCTCATCTGATAACTTCTGAAATATATACTAAAATAACGTTGTTCCTATTATTCAATATTTTCCTCAATATCAATTTATTACACATTATTTTCCTTAACATAACTTGATAAAATATATTACTAATTTAAATAATTTAATCTATTCTTTAAGGAATATATTTTGAAATCAAAATGTTCTGCATTTGAATAAAATTTGATTGCATTTTAACTGAAATTAAGGAAAATTAAGAAGAAAAAACGTGGTAAAGGATCTTTAATTGTGCTAGTTCTTCTTCAATATGGAGCTAAATCCAGTTGAAAATTTATGGTGGGATTATTTTTAATACAGACTATGAGATAAATCCATCTAAAAAAGAATATCTGTTAACTACGATGTGGTAAATTTGAATTCACTTAATCATAAGAATTTTGTTTTAAATCCATAACCTGGACGAATTAAAGCTGTCAGAAAAGGTCAAGCATAGGCTATTATGCCTATCTCTGCTCATCTGATAACTTCTGAAATATATACTAAAATAACGTTGTTCCTATTATTCAATATTTTCCTCAATATCAATTTATTACACATTATTTTCCTTAACATAACTTGATAAAATATATTACTAATTTAAATAATTTAATCTATTCTTTAAGGAATATATTTTGAAATCAAAATGTTCTGCATTTGAATAAAATTTGATTGCATTTTAACTGAAATTAAGGAAAATTAAGAAGAAAAAACGTGGTAAAGGATCTTTAATTGTGCTAGTTCTGAATTTTTTGCCAGGGCTACTAGCACATCGCAAATAATTTATTAAGAGAAAACAATTTTGACGATATATTTTAACTGCGAATTATAATATTGACGAGGTAAGCAGCCAGTCTTCTGTGAAAAGTTTGGAGAAAAAACGCCACAAAAACAGTCCAACTCCTTTCAGTAAATTCTACCTGCATGATTCCTGAAATCTTTTCATCGTTTGCAGCTCGGAATTATATCCAATAGAGAAAAATAAATGTACAGTCACGAAGGACAGAGATTCCTAATATGCTTGAGAAATTATTTGGTATGGTATTAGCTTTATTTGCATTGTTGCATAGCATTAGCAAATAGATTATGAAGTAAAACAGAAAAATGTGACGTTTCCTTGAATTACATCAGCAATAAAATATTTGCGGCCGCTCAATGGCTGATTATCACACTTTATAATACATAATCAATCATACGTTTTAATTGTTTGCAAATGATTATTATTCCTTTCTTGATACCATACAAAAAAACTATCTTTGACTTTACATAACCTAATAAGGATTGACATGCAGTAAAAAATACCCCAAAAACCAACCAACCAACCAATAGATGAAGAATAACTGTTAAGCTGACTTCGGCAAAAAATAACCCAAGAAGGGTTTACATGCAGTAAAACCAACCAATCAACCAGCCAACTGATCAAAAATAATAGTTAAACTAACATCATAAAAATAACCCAACAAAGTTTGGCGTACCATAAAATCAACCAACCAACGAAAAAATTGGTACTTATGTATCTTTGTTGCCGCAAAAACTTTTCGCCGAAATTTCCCGAGCGTTTCCGGAAAGAATCGGAATATGCCGAAACGCCTAGCTAATCAAATTCAAGATAAAATAATTCAATCAATTTGTTTACAAAGTTACAAACAAGTGTAAACATGAATTTATTGCAGTTAAGCGAAAATCTACGATGTGCAAAAATAGTGATCCAGTTCTACTAAGAAAAAAAAATTACTGGCAAAATTAAAAGTTGCTGGGCATGTGAGCATCCTTGCCACCTAAAAATAAATGAGGAAAAGTTATGCCTGGAGATGCCGTATCACCAAATGCAGGACCTGGATTATTATTAAATTGTTAGGTGAAAGTACAGAATAGTTAGAAAACAACCCCCTCCCCGTGGTAAGGATGGATTTCTAAATTAACACATTATTACTCCTGCACGGTATAATAAGTGCATAAATACGAAAAAAATTATTTAAAAAACAAAAAAAATTATACACAGCCCACCCACCCAAAATAGATAAAATAAAAATTCAAACTATTTTCTCATATTGAAAATTACTATACATTTATTGTTGATTTATCATTTTTCTCATGAAAAGGTTGGTAACATTATCCATTAAAAATTGTCTTTTTCTTTCTTTTTTTTTTTTTTTTTTGTCTTCATGCGTTTTGTCAACAAATTGATTGACTTATTTTATCGCTTGCTTAAATTTCATTCCAGAATTTTCCGATACTTTCCGTTATCGGCTCGGAAACGCTCGGAAAAGTTCGGCTTTTTGCGATAACATATTCCTACTTTTGCAATACTGAGTAACGTAGCTTGTTTTGCAATACTATAATTTTATAGTTTGTTTTAAAACTGCCACAAGAGCATTGGCACATTTTGATACTCTTTTCAGATTTTTTAAAAACACTTCTTCTTCTTCTTCTTCTTCTTCTTCTTCTTCTTCTTCTTCTTCTTCTTCTTCTTCTTCTTCTTCTTCTTCTTCTTCTTCTTCAACATATATATACATATATATATATATATATCTATATATATATACATTCGGTCACACTAGGATTATAAATGTATTTCCATCCTGTTAAGAGCATTGATATGAATCAAAAACTTTTAAAAAATTGACAAGACCTCTTCAGATCCATTATAAAAATAAATGAATACAGCCAGATAATGGGGATGGTCACAGGAGGGAAGGAAGGAACCTTCTCCCATTAAAGATTACTTCCTGTATCCTCTCGTTTCCGATAGGGACAATAACAAAATAATGGGGAGAAAAAAACATAAAAATTAGCAATAAAAATAAAATCTAAAATAGATTTAAACTTACTTTTGAAATAACTCGTAGGGTAAAAAATAAAACAGGAACTGAAATAAAAATAAATTCAAAATGAAAAGCAAAAAACACGTTTTAACCATTTACAGTAATCCATATCCTTAATTCAACCTTTTCTAACACCATTTTTTCTACATCATCTTTTTTTTCTTTTGAAAGTTACACAAACCTATGCCGTAAATGGTTAGACTTTTTAACTATGTACCATTATCTATCCCATTTCAATAATATTTACATAGTTAATTGATTATCAACTAAGACAACATTTTAAATTTTCGACTATAGTTTAAATTTATTCTATGCTTACATCTAGCTTTTAAATCACATCTCTGATTTAATAGTATATCTGGATCAGGATATAGCATAATTTGTATCTTTTCTTCTAGACATAAATTACATCAACTATCAAAGCAGTTCGGAGTATATGACCTTTTCAATATACTCCATTGAATTTCATGGGTCAAACCCATTTTTCAATTTCCAACAGGGTTTGGGTAAGGCTGTTTGATTTTTCAAATGTTTATGAGAAAATGAATAATTGTGGTTATTAAATCCTCATTTCCATTTCATCGATGAAATTCCTATATAAGTTTTTTTTTTCTGTTTTTAATGTTTTCTCTCGGGAAAATGATACCTTTGTACACTAAATTTTCTGAATTACATAAAACATTCACACATCATTTAATTTTCGTTTTACAATTACATTCGTTTTCTCTCCTAGTACTATTACTCTTGCTATCCCTATAATTATTATCTGTATTTGTTTGGTCTATATATTTCCAAATTACTTCATTATAAGGATGGTTAATCATTTTAAAGGATTTTTTCGCGCAAGTGAACTAATTTTTAAAGTTTTCCGATTAATTATTTTATGTAATATATTATTTTGGTTAAAGCGTTTATCAATCGATTTTAGAAAATATTTCCCTATATTCATGTTAACAAGTTTACAAAAAGCGGCGCAGACCCATATAATTTTCCTTTTTCCATTTTTTTGGCTAATGCCCTTATTATTAGACTTCGTATTTTCTTTGATCATATAGAAATTATTCTCATTAGGCATTTTTGGCTCTTGATAAGTAAGCTCTTCTCTAAATCCGCTACTCTTGAGGACCTCAATAAACATTTTACTGCGATCATTGAAGATTTTCATGCTGGATGATGATCTCCTTATTCTCATATTAATAGCTTTGGGAACCGGTTTAATTATTGCATTCGGGTGATTTGAATTTACGTTAATATAGGACGGATAATGGTCCGTTTCAAGAAAGGGTTTATAAAAGTTGTCTGAATGGTTTAGTGTAACATCTAGAAAATTTGCTATTTTAATATTAGAAGAAATTTTGATTTTTAATCCTTAGAATTTAAAGGCCCTTATAATCTTTTCTTGTATCCCGAGCTGGGACCATCACTATTGAGGATATATATTAATCCATCATAATGGTATAAACCTATTTGAACGAGGTTGATTACCCAACTAAGAGTACCTATTATATATAAACCCACAAGATCTGCTAATTGTGCAGAATCATATCCCGCCATAGATTAAAATTACCCGAGCTTGTTTTTACCCAAGTGGATACATTTTTCTTAAGTACAGTTTTT
This sequence comes from Sepioteuthis lessoniana, assembly GCA_963585895.1. NCBI lineage: Eukaryota > Metazoa > Mollusca > Cephalopoda > Myopsida > Loliginidae > Sepioteuthis > Sepioteuthis lessoniana. The sequence goes on along the minus strand of OY757910.1, from coordinate 53,108,908 downwards.
CTACATGCTAGTAATATTTGGTACTGTTCTTGTTATTTCTACATATTTTTTAGCATAGTTATTGCAATCAATTAGAACTTTTTTCGTAATCGATGGATAGAAGTCAATTATGTCAAATTTAGTAAAGGTGGCTTTGCATTTATTTTTAATATTCCTAAACCATTTAGTAATGTCATTAGAGTTCTTCCAAAGATTACGATGGCTAGTTTTTGGAACATTAAATATAATATTTAAGTTAAGTTTTTTTTTAGGTTTTGATTCATATCAATGGTCTTAACAGGATGGAAATAAGATTATAATCCTAATATGACAAAATACTGTATTTTTCTTAAAATGACATTTGCTCTGTGAAATTATTTACATTGAGCTCTTTACCAAGAATATTTGAATATTCGAATTTTAGATATCATATTGTCCTGGCGGAATTATTCCCTACTCGGATTTACTGGATTAAGAATACCTTATATATATATATATATATATATATATATATATATATATATATATATATACACACACACACACACACACACACACATATATATATATATATATATATATATATATATATATATACCACGATTACATTTAGTGTCCGTTTTTATAAAGCATATCTATTTCTTTAAAAAAAAACTCTTTGAAAACTTTTTTAATTTCTAAATAACTTAAAAAAGATTCCTATTTTTTATAAACAAAACTATAACTCAAGACAATGAGCAAAGCTTGAAATTAATTGAGAACCATGAAAAATAAGCTGCATTCGTTATATAATTTTATTCAATTTTATGTTAGGCCATGTTTTGTTACATATATATATAGTCATCCACAGATAGATTGATTCGTTCTATCAGAACTCTTCAGTGTGGCTAGACAAGCAGCACGCAGGGATCGAAACCGTCCAACTTTACGTTGGACTGCCGTTCAGACCACTCGTCCACCAAGCGGACCACGTTGGCTTAGGGAATTTTTAAGGTATTTTATTTTTAGAAGCAGCAGCAGCAGCCTTTGTTTACATTTTTTATACCCTATCGGCTACCAACCAACTCTGTTATGATATATATATATATATATATATATATATATATATATATATATATATATATATATATATATATATATATATATATATATATATAACATTGTTGGTTTTCACAAACTCACTTGGTGTGACTGTGGCAGACCAAATGCGGTATAATTTGGAGAGTTCTCAATATATGTGAGAAAGCTCTAACATAATAAATAAATATATATTAGTTTTCATATGTATTTACTACAATGGATGCTTGTCTGCGACCCCTAGCCATCTTTATTCCTGATAATTGTCGTAATAAGACGGCAATGAACCAATGGTCGCCGACAATCATCCATGCTATTAAATATATGTAAAAACTAATACATGTTCATTTATTATTACCTTATTATATATATATATATATATATATATATATATATATATATATATATATATATATATATATATATAAAACGTGATTATTGAAATATCATCACCATGACTTTAAGTAGGTGTTCCCTTGATATAGTGGCTAATGTGCTTCATTGTGGAATCATAGTAAGCGATTTCATACTCCAGTTATTCTATTACGTTCACTTTCAGACTAATACTCTCGAAAAAGATATGAACTCTCTCTCAATTCTTTACTATTGGTTAAATCTAACCATTGCTGTCCTACAAAGATATTTTTGGCATTAAATAAACCTCGGAATTTGATATGACATTAAACAAAGAAAGCACTTTTAGTTTCATATGATAAAATAATGTTGAATGTGGCCACATTCACAAAACTCGACTATCTGATTTTTCTGGCAACAGCCAATTTTGAAGCAGGAAAATTGAAGTCACTGTCATAATGTAGTAAGTGATTGCCTTTAATTTTTTTTACCGCACTGTTCCGTGTCATCCGAGCTCTATGATTTTTACTCTGAACATTTGCGTTTTTTGTACTTCTTTTTCTTATATGAATAAGAAACGCGTATTTAAAACGTATCAAGACTCTGGTTGCATTTTCAAAAACAGTAACGAACGTTTATTTTACATGTCATTCAGTACATTTATTTCAATGAGATTTCTTCTGATCAAAGCACTCTTGAAACTCTACTATTTATAGTGTACGAAGTTGTGTCGCCGTATTTCTTTTAATATCCTCCACGTCCTTTAATCTCTTCCCCTAGATATGCATTTTCATTTTAGGAAACAAGAAAATGTTGCACAGGGCAAGGTCTGAAGTATAAGGAGTGTTCTGCATTTGCAAAAACATGTGCCTCAATAAACACCCCAAATCGAAACACGTGAAGATATGAGAAATGGAAAATCGTTCTTTTCGACCAAGTCTACTGTGTACAGAAACAATATATGAAATAATATTAAACCGTTTTTGAGTCTGATTAGTCTAATTTTTGAAAAAATAAAACACGATTAAGCCCAATATAAGTGACCAAGAAAAAGAAGAACACAAAGAATCTCTAATTTGCTTAACGCTGAAACCAAGCTAAAGTTTATTTGTCTACAATTTATAAAACAAAGAAAAACCTTTTACAGAAAAAATAGCTTTTTAATGAAAATGGTTGCAGAAGATTGAACAGAAAACGAAAAGAAGGCTTTTTTACCAGCTCACGCTATGGCGATTAAGAAAGAACCCACAACGTCAATAAGAAAGCATGCTAATTAATTCAAAATCCACGAAAAACTGAGAGGACAGCAATTTAAAATTTAAGCCCTGACCTTAACCCCTCTTGATTACGCAATATGGGGCGTTTTAGAAAAAAAACAAAAGTAACTCTTCAGCAAAATATTGGTTCACTTAAAACTGCTATTGAAGAGATATAGAATAAAATGTTTGAATTATTTATTTCAAACTCATGCAAACCTTTTTGAATGCTTGTTGATATAATAATTGAAAAAATAGAGACTATATTGAGTAAATTTATTGTTTTGTGTCTATTTTCTCGTTTTATTGTTTATCTTTTAAATTAATATTCTTTTATAATAGAGAAATTATTCAAGAATATTCCTCATTTTGCTTTCGCACCCTGTAGATTGCCATCAATTTTCTAACTACAGCAACTGTAATGACTAATATGACAACCTATTATCGATTATTTGTATGTAAATAACTAAGCTATTTAAAAATGGTAACTAAGGCGAAAGCACAGTTTCTATTTCTGTATGAATTAGTTAGTCTCAGTCACTATTTAATCACAAATGATTTGATTTGATTCTCCGTCGCGTCAAAACTGTTCAATACGAGAATTTCAGTAAAATTCGGTAAATATCTATCCGTTAACTTTTTTGACACGATTTCAACTACACCTCCATGAACTTTTAAAATAATACCTGGAAAGCTTTTAATCTTTACAAGACGATCCATCTTATATCGTTTACTGGGTAAGGTATGTCTCTCCAAATCTATACTTTACTGTTTCTTTCGCCGTTGGCTCGGGAGGCCGGAGTTTAATCCCAGGTTGTGTCATACTAAACACTCAAAAATGGAACTCGATGCCTCCTTGCTTACACTCAGCATTATAAGGTAGATATCAAGGGCAAAGTGAAGGTATCCAGGGAAAGTAGTATCGTCCTCCCCTTCACCTTGGTATGGTAGCTAATGAAAAGGGAACCTTTGGGTCACCCTCGACTATGGTTACCAACTTTACTTGTAAAAGTTATACTGTCTCGCAGCTTTTATCCACACTCGTGGATTAATGAGATTTCGAAAGAGAGTGACAGAAGGACATAGACAGACAGACCTACAGAAAGAAAGATAACACTCTTCCTATATGGATTTAGAACCTCACCAGCATGACCAGGTCACGAGCAGCTAGGTGGGATTTAATTTCGTATGGAGCTAAAAGAGCCTTAAAGAAACAGTTTTGCTTTGTAAATTTTAGTTAATAATGTTCATCCAAATTTAGAAAGAAATTATATCAAATATGTATTCGAAATATTTTTTTAAATTTTAAAGGTTTTCGATTGTATGCTAAACCTCTTTAATAACCCCAAACAATCTTCCTTATACCAATCTTGGGGCAAAAATCTCAATGACTTCTTGTGACTAAGACATAAAAAACAAATAAAACTGCCCTTGAATTCCAAACAGTATCCTAAAATTCAATAAAAACAACTCTACGTTTTGTTTTTGTTTTTTTTGTTTTTTTTTTGTTTTGTTTTTTTTTTTTAGTTGTAAAAATGACAATCTTTCAACTCTTGTATTATTATGGTTGAATTGTGCCAGTAAAAAGATTAGACTAAAGCAAAGTAGAGAAGAAAAGCGAACACCATTGTCACGTGAAGTTCATGAAATTTTACAAGCGTATATAAATTAGTATACACCTAGTTCGACAAAGAACTGTTTAGATCGTTAGCAGTGATAAGGCAGTTAAAGCTCGGGATAAAAATGATTAACAAATTTAATCAAATTTTGACATTAGATAATCACTAAGGAGTTGCTATGCCGTTAAATTGAGCAAACCTAACCAACCCAAATCGAAATTATTAGTCATACGAATAGGCACGAGGTATTTATTCTGATATAACCAAACATAAGTATTCTCAGACACACATCCAGCAATTTCTCGAATCACAACTAAATGTCCGCTTATTTGGTCATAAATATTTGCTATTGACCGGTAAGTACAAATAGATTTTATTGATTATTAGGTCATTTGGACAGATAAGATTATATGGAACGAAAATAAGAACAATGCTGTGTTCTCCCGGACAAATCCATAGATTGACATAACTAAATATAAATATACAAGTAAGCGCAGATGGAAATAAATGGACTTATCTCCCTTGTTTAACATTTCTATCTTTGATATAAAACCGGACTTCGCTATAAGAAGAACTAATGCGACTGTTGATCAATCAATAGGGTGTATCGAAGTGGGATAATGGTAAGATTGTCTTACTGACCATTATTATTGATTTATGGGATACACATTTTTTCTAGTCTTAAAATAAGCAATAAAAACATACTTAAGAACATTCTAGAAATTTAGGATCAAAACCGCATTAGCATTTAAGTTACATTTGTATATTTTTCAACCAATCAGCTAAAAACATAGAATAGAACATTCTAGAAAAATAGGATCGGAAGTCAACTAAAAGAAAATATTTAGGCTCGAAAATAGTAAAATACAAATCTGGTGAATAAATGTCTACGCGCCAAAATTTTAGGACGATTCTTTGATCCACTATTACGGTATAAATAACTCACAGACTAAGACAAAACCCAGCCTAGCCATTAAGTCAGTAAAGCAGTAGCCGATACTCTGTCCGGCAAATTCCTTTTCTTCTACAGCCAAAGTTCATGACCTAGCTACAGATGGCCGCGAATCATATTCAAAAGAAAAACCCGACAAACTTTCTTTCATCAACGCGATACGCTGTCGCCACAATCATAAAACCCGCTATGAACTCAATGTAAGTAAGAACGACTTATTCATGGACTCCGTTAACATAAACGTACACACATCTTTAAACAAATTTATTTTCTTCTTGCCAAGCTTTATTTTCCAAAAGGCCATTTACACATCATGTATTTTATTTGTTTTCATATTCTGTTATATGCATATTAAATTGTTTGTTGTTTAATCTTCATTGTGTTCTATTCTATTTCTTTCACGCAATTGTAAAGTTTTGTGTTGTATTTGTGGTGGAAATAATTTAGAGAGCAATACCCGTAAAGTACGAATGCATATCCACTGGTCCAATCAAATTACATACGACCCCAACAGATTCTTCAGTTCGATTCTCATCAAACGTTTCCTATTTTAGGCCTTGACTAAATCTACTCAACGTTTCGTCTTAAAGGACAATATATTTCAAGGAAATATATCGAGAAATCAAATTCAAATCCAAGGTGGGTTCTGTTTGTCTTTCACTTGAGAATTACAATTATACATCTCTTCTCGCCCTCTTTCAGGGCATGAGTAAAAATAAGGACTGGTTAAACCCTCTAATTTTATAAAAGCAACCAGTAAAGAAAAATTTAAAATCAGGTAGCGTGCCGCAAGCAACTCAACCACAACTTTTTTCTTCTAAAACCACAACAGCATCATTGACTTAGTGTAACTCTATCAGCATTCTACAAGAAACACATCGTCAGAGCATAATGGTCAGCCCAGTTGTCTCGAAAGTTATTTACAGCTGTCTAGTGGGTTGGATCCTAACAAGACATTCCAAATCTAGGCTACCTTTAAACGGAAAGAACCATTTCCACGCGTTGTAATAACCGGCCTCAGAAATCAGTTTTGACTGAGTAGTGATTTAGATCCTTGCGAAGTTCACTATACTTGCGTCTTTGTTCCGGATCTGGGCTCCGTTTAACGTTTTTGGCTTATGGATGAGTCTCGCAGAAAGCAGAGATTTCAGGGAGATCCCCGGAGTTAAGGAGCGATAAACATACACAGTGCTTAGGTTGGGTTACCCGCCACAAAAAAAAAACATTAGATGCTGTCAGTAACTTGAAACATGTGAACCAATTTATAATGCCTAACAAGACAAATAATGTAAGAATAGATACCCCAAAATAAACGGATTTACTTACTTATCTTTGGTTACATCTATGGAAAGAGACTGTAGGATATTTCAAAATAGATTCCCCATTTGTTGCCAAACCCTTTCGACAGGTCTTAGAATTGCAGATGGGTAAGATCCCACCCACAAAGATGTACTCTAGATATACTAGGTATGTTCCCCTTCTATAATTCAGAGCAGTGTAGAGGACTTCATTGCCATTAATTCCACGTTCAGTGACCCGGGTGTGATTGTATCTGTAAGGGTCTAAACTATAGGCCAAGTACATCTACATAAAAATGAATAGAAATGCTTGAATTAAAATATAATTGTTGATAAAAAAAATATCCATTATTTACATATAAATGAATAAAAAGATTTCACTGGAATGTTGAAAATGCTATGTGTTTATTATGGCAGATCGAAAGTTGCGTTGTGTCAACTATTCTGCAGCAGATTCAACTAATTTATTCAATTAATTTCTGTTGGCTATCTTGAATAATTCCCACGTACAGACGAATCCTGAATTACAACTTAATGCCCACCAATTTAGCCTTAAGTATTTGCTATGGACAGGTACATGCAAAACTAGATTTTATTGATTATATGTTCATTTTTGCAGATAAGATTCTATAGAGCGAAAATAGGAACAAGGTGGTCTTCTTCGAAACACATCAATATATTGAAGTAACTTACGAGGCGCAGTTAGCATAATGGTTATCGTCACAATAAAAATTGAATTGGTGACTCCAGTTCAATTCCTGGCAAGGCTTCGTGTCTCGCTAACTCCCTTGGACAAAGCAAGAATCCAATCTGTTCTTTCTCCTCCTGCTATAGTAAATAATAGGGCGAAGTATAATTGACATTAGCTTCAAGTAGTGCTGACAGCACGGAGTCCTTTGACTCACTCTCTCTCTCTCTCTCTCTCTCTCTCTCTCTCTCTCTCGTCATCCATCCCTATTTTCCATCATTCCTAGCAGCTCTTCTTTGCTGCATCATGTCTCCTTACAGAGCTGATGTAAAAGTCTTTGCTGGTTCCCCCAACACTGGCACGTCCAAGTGCAAGAATCTATAAGGGATGCTGGTTCCCCCAACACTGGCACGTCCAAGTGGAAGAACTTATAAGGGAATGTAACTGATCGTTTTATCTTTGTTTCTCCAACAGTGTCTCACATGTCCTGTTTGTCTTACGTGGGTGGTTTGTAAGATTGGATGAAGGTGATCGTATTGCTGTATTTTGTGGGGTGTTGCTTCCAAGATTTGTTCAAGACAGCATGTTGTCTTTTTTTTTTCTATATGTTTTGTAAGCGTCCATATTGTGCATAATCCTAAGACTATTACTCATTAACTTTCGCCTAAAAATTATGCATAAAACTTTTGTTCATATATATATATATATATATATATATTAGGATAGCATTGACACAAGGTTGACTTTGAGTCTACGCATTTTAACTTAGATATATATGTTCTATATCAAAGATATTGAGTATTTTTATTTATAATTACAGAAAACTATGCATAAGAGTGTTCACCAATGGCCCGGGAGACCTGGGTTCAATCCCAGGTCGAGTCATACCAAAGACTTTAAAAATGGTACTTGATACCACCTTGCTTAACACTCAGCATTATAAGGTACGGCTCAAGGGTAAAGTGGAGCAATCCTGGGAATGGAGTAGCGCCCTCCCCTACACCTTGGTGTAGTAGCTATCGAAAAGGGAGCCTTCGGGTCACCCTCGACTATGGTCGCTAACTTTATGCATAAGACTGTTCAAAAAGTTCTAAATTTCACGCAGAAAGTAAAGCTTTAACTGAATATTTTTTTCTGAGGCAACACACTATTCCTACATATAAAGCTAGAAAAAATAATACATATTTTTCTAGTTTGATAAGAAGCGGTAGAGTCCTACCACAAAAATGTTCAGTCGGGAATTTCTTTCTGATGAGGTTTAGAATATTTTGAACACACCTTACATATATACATGATTTTTACTTATTGAAACCTCTGCTTAGAATAACTGCATTAAATATCTTATGACCAAAATAAACTGCATTTGTTAGTTCATATGATACACAATGCATACTCATCATGTATATTTACGATTTAGTAATTCCTATAGATATATTTATCGATAGATATTCATTGTTATTAATCTCTGTTTTTTTTGTCTGATTTATAGATTAAACATTAGTATAAGGATGATATATCCTATATATAGGGAAATGCATAGTCAATATAATGTTACATAGCCATACAGGAATATGTGAAATAGACATATTCATACCGGTACACAAAACGTTCATAATGTCCATAACGCACATATATAGATTACATAGGAATCCCGAAACATAAAAAACACTTACGACTTCTTAGTTCAGGTACGAAACTTTTTATTACCTTTGAGTTAAAAGATTTTCGACATAAGGAGAAAGATACAATCTTTCTATACTGATTTTTCCATCTGCCTCCCCCACACCACCACCACGCGCGACACCCGCCGCAAGGCCTCAGCGAGCAAGCGAAAGTCAATCTTCTTCTTCCGAGGCAGGAACTCAACTCTACTGTTCGGAGACAGGAACTCAACTCACTGACTTTTCTCAACTCTCAGCCCAAGCTTCCGGTCATATTATCTATCTGGGGTTTCTATTTTGACATCTCTGAATGACACATCCATTCTGCGTGCGCGTGAACACCTGCGCTTATGTTGCACCTAACTAACCCATGCGCTAAGCGAAAGGTTCTCAACCTAACAAAACCGAAAGGCAAGATATATAAAACGAAATCCCTCGGCCGTTATATTACAATAAGGTTTTGTACTACGTCTTGTTCAGACAACATCTTGTGAACTTGAAACATATTCTCTGCTGCTAAAGGCTAACTACTGAATTTATCTGTATGCGTAGTAGTGAATCCATACAGTATTCCTAACGCAACCACACTTTGGATAAAATCCCTTTTTTTATTCTGAGAAGTCTGATATCTCTATGACTGATAGCATGTCAGTAGCAGTCCAAGTCTAAAATTGTCATTTCTTTCAGTAGATGAAATATTGCTGACGATGCATTTGAACATGTCTATTGATTTCAGAAGCTTCCTACGTAAAGAACAGGTAGTTCCTTTTCATTTAAAACATAAGATTTCTGTTTTATATACGTTCATTGAGAAGCAAATGCTCCACATTAAAAATCTATTAGGGAACGTAACTGATCGTTTTATCTTTGTTTCTCCAACAGTGTCTCGCATGTCATGTTTGTCTTAAATGGGTGGTTTGTAAGATAGGATGAAGGTGATCGTATTGCTGTTATTTTGTGGGGTGTTGCTTCCAAGATTTGTTCAAGACAGCTTGTTGTCCACTTTCTCTAGTCTTATTTTTTTATGTGTTTTGTAAGCGTCCATATTGTGCATAATCATAAGACTATTACTCATTAACTTTCGCCTGAAAATTATGCATAAAACTTTTGTTTACATATGATTTCTGTTTTATACACGTTCATTGAGAAGCAAATCCTCCACATTATTCAGCAAGGGTATTTACGAGGAGCGCTAGATCATGTACGTATTTTGATTCTGTTCAAATTTCAGCTGGATAAATCCTCGAAGCAATAACCCATGAAACAGCTGCTGTATGGCCATGTATCTCCCATCTCCCAAACAATTCAAGTAAGATGAACAAGACATTCTGGGCACTGCTGGTGATGTAAAAGCTAAGTAACAAGCGACAGTCTCTTATAGACTCCAACACATGGACGCAGGGATTTACACACATCAGCTCTGCGCGGATGCAGTTTAGAGGACCTGCCAAGAGCGACTGACATTAGAGACAGACGGTGTGAAATAAGGAATTCTGGGTTATTTACACGACTTAATGATGAATGCATTTATATTTTTTATCTCATGCTTGAAAGCTGAACTCACTTCATAAGAGAGATTTTATCATTAATTTTTTTCTTGCTTTTTTTTTTAATACTCTACTATATTTTATAGCATTTTTTCGCATTTGTTACACAAATATTAAATATAGAGCTTGAAGCGGAGATAATAATGGCAATATTTGACCTCAGTTCCCTTATCTTCAGAAACTAACATACCGTGAAAAGCCCCTCCCTGATTAAGTTACCAAAGTTTAACAGCTTACGCGTCATTCAAATTCGCTATACGACTACATTATTTTCTATTCAATTTTACAGCTTGTTTAACGATCGTAAAATAAACCTACAAGTGAACTGGGTCGTGCGCTAAAAAGCAGTAAAAATGAACTCAAAGAAAACAAGTTTAAAAATAATACATTTGAAATATTCATGAAACAAAATCTATTGGTTTGTATGTGAAACCACAATCCCTTAGTACGCTTAACGCTAGGAATATTGCGGGATTACCTTCCCTTAGTTTACTCACTAACCGCGTGGAGACACCATAGTTTCTATGGCAATGCTCCCTCGTACATAAATGCTAGCTCAAGAAAAACTTTTTCCTTCTTTTTGTTCGGCAGCTCTCCAAGAGAAACATTTTTTGATGACGTGTCAGATTCTCGTACATCAAATGACACGAGTAGGTAGGATTTTATATAACACACACACACACACACACACACACACATACACACATACTCGAAAACTTTCACTAATGGACGTTTTTCTCTTCTAATTTGCACACACATTTCCCACAAGTTTTCCACAAGCGTTATTAACTTTAGAACTTACTCCTTTTATTGCATTCACATATAATTGTTATCACTCTGCATTGTGCATATTTCTCTAAATAAATTCTATAGTAATTTACAAAGCTCTTTGCTCCGATGTGGCACAAGGCCGAATGAATGGGGCGCCCAATGAGACTCGAACTCACTCGTGTAGGTTTGCTAGTCTAGCTTGCTAATCGTTACACCACCAGAGGTGCCCAAATAAATTCTATTGAGTTTTCAATTGTTTTCCCTCAATTTATAAACAACCACTGTCAGAGAGACTGCTTAGTAACGTTTAGTAAGATGGATTGATTAATTTTTATTGTATGTCAATCAGCATGGGGTTATTTCATGCCTAGAAGTTAGAGAATCGCATACATTGTATATTCATCTCTACATGATTTTGTAGTTTATTTTTGGCACACAGTTATATGATATCTCGTGTTTCCCATACAAAAAAAAAATAAACAGGTTTAATTGACCCCGAAATAGGACCTTAATAGGTACTACCATTCCGTGTCAGAGATGATCTTGAATTATTAGCAATGAATGAGTACTCACACTTTCCAGTGCTCAAGAATTATAGCTCCACAAGCAGATGCATTTTAGTGTCATACCCAGGACAACAGTTTTATGGTGGGTCATATCGCTCAGCTAGAGATGCATGTTGTAAGAGTTAACCAACATCATGATCTTTAGATTTTGGTTTTGAGATTGGAGATCCATGACAGCTATTTGCTTGATTGATTGTCACAAGAAGTAATCAGAAGACATTTGGTCTGTGCTATAAAGACCTGCCTTATTGCTGGATTCACAATTTACATTTCAAATTCATTTATCATGACCTAGAGTAAAGAGACGATAGGAATTAGAATTGATTATAATAAATTAAACTGTCAAGCATATAAGCCGGCTATCTAATATGTTACTCCTCTCTTCGCCTGAATAACGGCGGTTTCGTAACTTGAAATGGAGTAAACATGCTGCCGTTGTCATTACATGGCTTTATTTGTCGAGGGACCGTTCCAGAGTTGTTGATACAAGTAATTTATTGAGGGCTGCAACAAATCTCATATACGATTATTGAGTTTTGATTAGTTGAGACAAGGAGAGAATGGACTATCTGGAAATTAGTTGAAAGGAAACAATATCATGCTTAGAAATTCGACCCTCTTCCTCTCCGAGGTCACATATACTGGTCAATACCAATATAACATAACCCTCTCACTCCAAACATGTCATATTTCTGATCGATGCATAGCTCATTTCGAACCCTAATGCACTGCTCACTCTCTAAATAGGGGACGGAATGGGGAGGCGTGTATAATTCAACATTTTCCGGTTGGCACAGCTTCAGTCCTGAATCGTCAAGCTTAACAGCTTGGCGATCCAGGACTGTTGTGATTCTTACTGGCCAAAGAAAAGTGTGTTTCCTAAACCGATGAACCGTGGTAATCTCCTCTGGTGACGAATATTCTGGCAAGGAAAATTCGGTCCTTTCTCAGAAAAAACAATAATGCCAGTTGGCTAAATAAAAACAGTTAAATAACAGAATATATAGTGAAATAAAATCAACTATCTAATGGTATCTATAGTTTTACCAAACAGAATACAGCGTCTGGACGAGTTGTAGGTGTATCGGTCCTAAGTTAAGTTTATCAACTTGTTTGAGTCATTCACTGACAAGTGGGTCGGTATGCGCGATGGCTGACCGATGCTTATAGGGAGTATCTGTCGACCGACGACACTCGAAATTGAGTGTTTCGTCTGTCTCTCTTGATACCAGCTGATCCGTTCTTTCCAGGCGAAGCACCACCCATCTTGTGACGTCAAAACACTCTCATGATATGCACATTTCTTTATTCTCATGTTGAACTTACATCCCAAACGAACTATTATTCAAGTCAAGTTCAAGAGTCATTAACTTCACTCTAAAAACTCAAAAAACAGTATTTCAATACTGTCAGCCCATTGCTGGCTGTCACATCATGCCAGCTTCAAAATCCACAAGACTCTTTCACCTCTCCCTATACATGGTTACATCTTGTCTTCTCAACAAACAACCCGTTGTCTGTGGGGAAAAAAACAACAGATTTTTCATATTAACCTAATCCAGACAGCTGTTAATATTACTATAACTACGGTATTCTGAAAAGCAAGTGAGTCCTGTTACATTATACGCAGTTAATTTCACCCCTTCACATCATTCTGGAACGATTCCCCACCTTAGAGAAAAAGGATAAGCATAAAGGGACACAAGTAGTCTGCAAACATGAGTGTTAATTAACGGCATCTCTTTCTCTGATACGCCCTGTTAGCGAGGATTGCAATACACTGACAGTATGCCCTGCACAGTAGTATGACCCCATCACAATTGAATGTCCTTGGTATGACACTAAACTTCACTTGATGGTGAGGTTCTAGTTCTAGAGAGTGTGATGTCATAATTTCATTCTGATAGTTTGAACCTGGATTGATGTTGGTAGAAATAGGAGCAATGTCTTTGTCATTTCCTAAGAGAAATATTCTGAAGCAGAAAAAGTTAATTTCTGATCAAGTTAATCATAAAAATGTACACAAGCAATTCCATTACTTAATAGACCGACCTTGCAATGCAGCAACAATGATTTTTCGAATGTAATGCCTTTATAAATTTTAGATGCAACAAAGCAAACAAACAAACAATATTTTTCTTAAACCTCATTCGTTGAAAAAGTCCTTTGTATATTGTTGTGGTGATTAAGATGGTGTATCATATGCAGAGAAATCGAAAGTTAGTAATTTGGTCGTGAGGATGATTGAAATGGTCAATTGGTTTGTTGGTTGGCTGGTGGTGTTTTATGACATACCAACCCTCGTGGGTGATTTAATTCCAAATCATACACACACACACGCATGCACACACACGCATATATATATATATATATATATATATATAGTTTGCCGGTAACTTTATTTTTAAACAGGTTGTTTGAACTCATTTATTTGTACGCAGGAGGTGTCCTCGTGGTGTAATGGTTAAAGCGATGGACTGTGGAATCGTAGTGCGCGAGTTCGTACTGCAGTCGTGCTATTACGTTCACTTTCGGGCAAATACCCTTCAGAAAGGTATGAACCCCCTTATCCTCCTAGCTATGGGTTAAATAGTACCACTACTCTTCTTCTAGGAGAATAGCTTTGGCATTAAATTTTACAAAGGTTGATATGCCATTAAATATAAATACAATACAATACAAAACTATTATTTGCACGCAATTAGAAGTTCAAAGCATTCTTTTCTTTGACGACTGATTTTATTTATTATTAAACATTCATTAGCATTCAGTTTACTCATTCTAATAATTGCTATTTAACATTAGTAATTCTCTTTATCATGTGTTACTCATAAAAATTATTTGTGCACAGCTGTATGGTATTAATAACCAATAATAATAGCCCTTATGTTCTATTCGACCCATAGATGTGACCCTAATAAGTATTTCCAATCTGGGTCAGAGAGGACCTGGGTGTAATGGCACCGAATAAGTATAACACATTTCAAAAAGCTTCAGGAAGAGAGCGTCACAATAAAAATCAGTTTAGTGATATACTACGGACACTAATGTGGACAAACATACATTGATAATTTGGTTCCAAAGTTTTCTTATATCAAATAAACCTAGTCGACAATTTTAGTGAGTTTCCTGACTGCCTTTAAAAGGAAGGAGAAGAACTTTGCACCTTCCAACGGGTCTGTCAAAACACCTAAAAGGAGATTAAAAAGGTTTAAATATGCATTTTTTTTTTAAATAAGGGTTTGATTTGTATTTTTTCTGAACTGGAACTGACTAGAAATTAAAACGTACATTTTCTAAGGATTTCTTCAAAAGTCGGGAGGGAAGACTTTGAATTGTCACCAGTTCCTTAAACTCTCCACCTTCGCAACGTTTACGAGGAGATCGAAAGATTTGCAAAGTCTATATTTAAAATTTATATAACAACGAATAGACTCTACCCGATACCGTTGTCATGACATGGCTATATTTAAAGCGTAATCTGAAGTACGTATTTACCCAGCCACTACGCCACTGGCAAGATGTGACACAATGTCACTTTTTTTATACGACGATGATCGTTTCTCTAAGCGCGCCTCTATATTTCTAAATAGATTATTTTGTAATTAGCTGAATACCAGTTACGTACACATTGACGGAACTGGTGTAAGCTGAGTGGGCCTTCTTTCGAGTTATCCGTGAAGGATATGATCAAGTTATACTTCCGAGGATGATCCATTACCATCAGAAAGCGTATTGACCATATTAGGATTGATTTTAAACGGAAGTCAGTATAGCTGAAGCTATTTTATGCTTAGGGATAGGAGAATCGGGTTCACTGTACGTTTGTTTTTGAATTTTTGTGTAGTTGTTTCCAAAGAATTTTATTTTTCATGTTGTCCTTTCATTTCTAAACAGATCTTTTTGACGCATAGATAGGACACTAACAAGTACTACCACTTGAGTCAGTTTGAGTCTGGAAATAGTGGCAATAATGGGGTAATCCACTCTTCCAGAATCTCCAGGAATTGATCCTCACCGTCAGATGCAGCTATCATGCCCAGAACATCTTTTTTTTTTTGAGGAGCGAAAGGGTTTTAACCCCTCTACAGGGGATAGAGTTAGTGTATTGTAATGACCACCACCAGGGCCGATCATATTAAGATTAAACCTGTCTCTTATTCTTATTAAAGATGAATTTAAATTATACTGCAGGTATATTAGATTTACATGATGTAGTGGTTATCATGGTTTTATTTCTATTAGATAATTCTGATAATTTAGATAATTAGATAATGTAAATTAATCAGTAAATTTTAATTTTTTGTTCGCCAATGGCCCGGAAGAACTGGGTTCAATCCCAGGTCGAGTCAAACCAAAGACTCAAAAAATGGTACTTGATGCCTCCTTGCTTACACTCAGCATTATAAGATACGGATCAAGGGTAAAGTGGAAGAATCCAGGGAAGGAGTAGCGCCCTCCCCTACACCTTGATGTAGTAGTTATTGAAAAGAGAGCCTACGGGTCACCCTCGACTATGATCGCTAATTTTACTTTAGAATATGACAGTCTTTTGAGATTTTGATTTAGAAAAAAAGTTATAACATCTACAAATAATCTATTTAATTACCGCTTGAATTAACAACAAGAATCGAACAATTTTGAATGTATTCCAATATTGGCTGAAAATATCTTCAAAGTTTTCTTAATCATCAGTTTTTTAATATCATTTTTCCCAGAAAACTGTCAGAAAGCTATCTTCACAGTCCGATGGCATTGCAAAATTCATGTGGACTCTTTTAATAAAAGTAAAAAGGAAAAAATATTTTGTTTTACTTTGTCTTCTTATTTCTTCAAATATCAGTCGGCTTAACTGTTAAAGAATTAGGATCTTTTGATAATTCCTTCCACGATCAAAATACATTATCTACGCACTGATTGTCATTTACAGATACAAAATACTATGACTGCAACTGCTACTACTACGAGAAAAAATGGTAAAGACAAAGAAAGCAAGCAATAAATTACCTTTTTATTTCTTAGAAGAAAGTTTTGGTGAATATATTTTTAACAAAACTAAGTCATTCAGTTCAAGCATGTTGAAATCTTATTATTTTCTCTTTAAAGAAGATCTTTTCATTTTCCTAATCTTAACGAATTACACATCGTAAATCTTTTTAGCCTCGAAAGCTTTGAAGAAAGAGAAAAAAAAAACGACGAGGAGAAAATGAAAGAGAATTAATTGGTTTATTTTGTTGGAAATATAGGAACGAATTCACCAAGGCTTATGAAAGATTCAGCTCCGCCTGACCTTAGCAAAGCGCAAACAATTCTACTACTACTTATGAAGTACAAATACACGTAACGCTAGGGCTTATGGTGCATACAGAGGACTTTCAAAGTAATAGAATACAAGATAAGAAATCGGTGCATTGCTCGAAAGTCATAATCAAAATTTCTGAGATTTATAAAACGATAAAGATAATGATTATCTTTCTTTTAATAATTTGCAGGAAATAATCACACAAACAGGATTCACAGAAAAAGCAATACTTTTACAAGAAATGGAAAAGATCAAACTTCTAAGAAATACGCAGGCCCCATAATTTGGTGGTACACTTACGTCAATTACGTTATATTTTAGACTTTTCAGCATATCACCCCGGAACCTATTAAAGTAAAGTAAATTCAAGAAACACAAACAATGCAGATGTTATAGATCTTTTTGTGAATACATCAGCACAATGCGAATCCTAGTTGCATAGCCTGAGAAGGTGCCATATCTGCTCGAAATGGTTTGCCTCTAAAATTAGTGTACAAGTTCAATTGTCTCAGCAGCAGTGTCTCACCAAATAAAAATGATGTTAATATACACAGAGATAAGGCGTGGACTGCTATCGATAACCTATCGATCATATGGAAGTCTGATCTATCCGATAAAATTAAACAGGATTTCGTGCATGCCGTGGCTGTGTCAGTACTACCGTATGGATCCACCACATGAACGCGAACAAATCACTTAGCAAGAAAGCTACATGGGAACTACACAAGAATGATACGAGCTATTTTGAACAAATCCTGGAAACAACACTCCACCAAACAGCAGCTATTGGGTCAATTATCTCGCATTTCAAAATCCATCCAAATTAGACGAACAAAAATTGTAAGGCAACGCTGGAGAAGAAAGACCGAACTCATAAGTCCCGTTCTTTTACATGGACGAGCTTGTGTTGGCTGACAAAGAAGAACTTATCTAAATCAGCTCTGTGAAGACACAGAATTTAGTTTGGAGGACCTGCCGGGAGCGATGGATGGTAGGGATTGATGGGGAGAGAGAGAAAGAGAAATAGTGTGTGTCAGGAAAATCTGTTCGGTAAGTGTGACTTAATGATGATGATGATGATGCATTTTCATTGCAATTTGTGCAAGTGCTGCATGGAAATTGAAAACATATAAGTCGAGTAAAAATTTCTGCTTATATTGTAAGCTTTCCTTTGAAAATGATGTTCACATAGTTTCTTTGTTTTAAATGCACATGAAACTTCGTGGGTTTTAAATGCACATGAAACTTCGTGGGTTATCTAATGCACACGCCTTCCTGGTAGAATAAGTGTAGTAGTACTATTTAACCAATAGCTGAAGAATTCATAACTTTGCCAAGAGTATTAAGTGAAAGTGAACGTTCTAGAAAGACAGGATTTCAAACTCACTTCCTAGGATATCACAATCCAGCACGTTAGGCACTAAACCATTTCGGATTTAAAAAATGACTGACAGTTGCATTTTGCTTGTTACGGGGTGGGGTAAATAAATACTTTGTATAACCTTAATTCTTCATAATGAGTATCTCTTGAAATCCTTGTCCTCTTTAAATTGGAATATATCCTCGAGGTATTTCAAATTTTCTCAGGCACAATTGTCCTCGGGGATAGGCGCTCCGAGAGGAAATAGTTCAGAAATCTATTCATCAATACTTTTGGAACAACGTCTATGTTTTCGTGTTGTTTTCGTTATTGTCTTAATGACATTTTAGGAATATTTTGAAGGAAAATCACAGTGGCGCTTCTAGCGTAATGGTTACCCTGGCAGTAAGTGGTCAGAGCAACCCAGGTTCAAATCCTGGTTGAGGCTGTTTGCATTTTACATAACACTAATACTCTTGGGAAATATATGGATCCAATTATTCTTCATCCAGGTATGGGTTAATAGCAGGGCAGTCGAAGCTCGTTTAGGTTGATATAGACAGAGCTCGAGGAGAAAGAAAACTCAAAATGTCTACTAGTTTTAGACCTAAAAAAGGAAGGGTTCCGTTAATATATATCAGCCCAAGATACATTGCATGAGTAAGCGCTCCGCGAGCAAATCAAGTCCCGGGATTAGAAGAAGAAAAATCAGCTAATAATCCACGAGTACATAGTTAAAAAATGTGAATATATATATATATATATATATATATATATATATATGTGTGTGTGTGTGTGTGTGTGTGTGTATATATAAATATATAAATATGTGTGTGTATGTGTGTGTGTATATATATATATATATATATATGTATATTGTGAATAATTTTCAACTACGTGCTCGTTGATATAAATATATATATATAGAATGTTCATAACGAACGGCTGAATGAAATAATACCCAATCTAGACCGATCGTAATCTCTATTAAAATAATTAATAATATTTAAATCTTGTTTGTTTGTCAGGCAAAAACAGGCATTCGGCAAATGGGACGTGTCCGTCTTGTGTTGAGATTGGCTTTGTGAGGTTCTATTAGCATTTCCAGCTGTCTTTTAACGCGCCAACGAGCAATAACAATGGGTAGTCACTGTGGTCAAACAATCGAGACATTGATCGGAGTCTGAGGTGCCGTTTACGCTTTTGTCACAACATTAAAAGTTGGAGATGAGAACTCTCCAAGTCAGTGATTGATTTAGTATATCTTTATCACTGGAGAGCTGGGGCCATGCTAACAGTGAATGATTGTTCCAATTAACTATAGTCCTCTGGAGTCATTTCCTTGCCTTAGCTTAGTTTGGCACAATGATATAAGTATGAGGAAACAGTGGGAATTAAACTCGTTAGCTAAGGTCTCCTAGTCAAGTGAACTAAATACTATATCTTGCAAGACATTCATTTATCTCATAATCTAAGCTTAGTTAGTTACAAGGTTAGAAGTGTTGAACAAACCGCGAGAATCGAACCTAAAATGTTATAATATTCTAGCTTATTTACTGTGACAATTAGTGGGTCACCACTCCTACCTATTAATCAATCCTTTAGCACAACGCCACATCGAGTAAGAAACGAAATCACTCTCTGAAGTAGCGGACCCATAGTTGAAACTGACTTCATTAGCTATGGTTGTCTAATTCGTTAATCATTACACGAAACCAGGTGTCCTTGTGCTTTACTTAGCTTAGTTTAGTTTGGAACAAGGCCCGAAATTTGGAACAATGGCCAAGCTTGCCAAGTTTGTAAATCATTATATAACACTGGCTGCCACGTGACCCATAAGTAAATATAACTCAAGTCCTACGTCTTAAGAATGGAATTTTTAAAAGTTTGAGGATATTTTATTTTCATTTTTATTTTGACTATATATTAATTGAAACTTATCTATTAGAAATACAAACAAATAAACCCCTGGGCAAAATTTATGGAAGAGACACATTTAGAGGATGATCACGAGATATATATATATATATATATATATATATATAAGTAAGTAAAGTTGGCGACCATAGTCGCGGGTGACCGAAAGGCTCCCTTTTCGATAGCTACTACACCAAGGTGTAGGGGAGGGCGCTACTCTTTCCCTGGATTGCTCCACTTTACCCTTGATCTGTACCTTATAATGCTGAGTGTTAAGCAAGGAGGCATCAAGTACCATTTTTTGAGTCTTTGGTTTGACTCGGCCTGGGATTGAACCCAGGTCTCCCGGGCCACTGGTGAACACTCTAACCACTAGGCCAATAATGAATCTTTTATGACAATTCTATAATTCTAATAAGGTGAAAAAAAACAGATGACACAATTTTCAAATTAAAAATAAATTTCTGAAACGGATATCTGGGAAAAAAATCTAATAAAAAAGAAAAGACTAAAAAAATACATACAACTTGAAAATAATCTCCCAATAACGCATGACTAACCAAAGGAATAAATGCGGACAGAATGCATTAAGATAAACTTAAGAGTGCTCAATATAGAAAGTAGAGCGAAATATGAATGCCTACAGAGTCAGAAGAAATCTACCTCAGTTTCACCTAAACCGATCATCAGGACCATTCTGACTAAAGAAGGGATGGACGATAACTACATTTTATCTAATTATTTATCTATTTATTTATTATGCTAATTATATTCTTTTTTTGCAGTCTGTTAATCAATAAAATTAAGTTTGGGCCCAACCCTTTTTTAGTCAGAATCGTCATATTGATCTATTTAGGTGAAACATAGGTAGATTTCCTCTGACTCTGTAGTCATATATATATATATATATATATACATATAGGTCCGCAAGTGAATCTGGTTCTTTAGATTTTATTAATATAACTCTACTCTACACGTGCTTCAGACTTTATTGTCATCTTCAAGACGCTAATAATGGCTAGGAGAGTCTTTTTTGGCTTTTATTGTAGATATTATTTTGGTTGGGTTCAAATTCTTCTTAATTCCAGGATTTGTGTCAGTGAATATAATTTTAAAGTTAATTGTATATGAAAGCCTTAACCGCTGCAGATGTTTTTTTCGTGTATGTATTTACAAGAGTATACTTTGCGAATGTGTGTGTGTATACATTCATATTAGCAGGTTGATTTTTTCTTTTCTCTCTCTACGTCCCTGAGTTGAATATGGTATATATATATATATATATATATATATATATATATATATATATATATATATATATATATGTGTGTGTGTGTGTGTGTGTGCGTGTGTGTGTGTGTATTTAGCAGTAAATAAGATAAAAAAGACAAGAAGCAAAACATTTTTATATTATAGCTAAACATTTTGGCTTCAAAATATTTTCCTTAAACAAGCTATATTAAATAATTTACATTGACATTTTAATTATTTTATTAATACGTGCGGAAGAAAATATCTCGGAATAACGCAATGTAGAGGAAAAATATGGAATTCTTGGACCCAAAAGTATGAATACTCGGTTGCCCCTCATCGAGCGTTTATGATAACCTTAAGTTTTTCAGGCATGGATTTCACTAATTTGAAGTCATATCCTTTAGCATATTTTTATTCGAGTGTGGCATTAACTAGATCTTCTTTGCTGGATGGAGCCTTCCCATGGATCATTTTAAAAAGATTTCCATCGTATTTTTTATATTCCACCACAAATTTTCAGTTGGACTGTGTAACAGCCACGTCATTGATTTGTTATGCGTTCTCTAAAGAAAAGCATTAATCCACTTTGCTTTGAGACAATATACTAAAAAATAATTTCATACTAAAAATAATTTCATACTAAAAATAATTTCATACTAAAAATAATTTCATCGTCACAAAACCAATTTTCTATCAAACAAGAAAAATATTTAGGAACCGAGCCATTGGCCTAATGAGTAGTGTTCACCAATGGTCCGAGAAATCAGGGTTCAATCCCAGGTGGAGTCATACCATAGATTTAAAAAATGATACTTGATACTGCCTTGCTTAACTATCAGCATTATAAGGTAAGGATCAAGGGTAAAGTGGTATGGACTCTTTTATCCTCCCAGCTATGGGTTAAATAGCATCATTGCTGTTCTTCTAGGCTTTGGCATTAAATAACCTACAAAAGTTGATATGCCATTAAACAAAGAAACATACTCCAAGAAACATACTCAAGGGTAGAGTGAAGTAATCCAGAGAATGGAGTAGCATCCTCTCCTACACCTCAGTGTAGTAGCTATTGAAAAGGGAGCCTTTGGGTCACCCTCGGCTTTGGTCTCCAGATTTACTTACTTATTCCTGGTGTAAGGATTTCCATCTTAGTCATTTAAATGATATGCAACCCAACATCATGAATGACTGAGGGAAATGTACTTGCTTTCTTCAGGCAATCGTTTTTGCATGTTTCATATGAACGGCACCAGATCAACATTCTAACATCATCGCCTTATGTAATCCTCACTTAATATCATTTATATTTAATTGCCCATACACCAGGTTTGTTTCTTTTTAGCCCATTTAACCCTCCTTTCCTTTTTGTTTTCTATTAATAATGAACTTTCTTTGATTCATTTAATTCAGTCAATTTCATACAGATCCCAAAGAAATATGAAGTACATCTACTTAATGTACGTTTCAGCTTCTTTGATGGTTGCTAGATAAACTTTTATTCAAGACTTGCAGAACCTGTTGAAATATTACCGATGCTAACAACTTCTTGTATTATTTCTACAGTATACAGTACGAGTTTTTGTTTTACTTTGAACTAAGCATTAATTCAATATAATTAATTCAACCGAAATTAATGAATATTTACTTATATCTAAAATGTTATGAAAAGATATTTATGACAGCTAATCAATTGGTATCATAAGAAATCAGTTTTCATATATCTTACTTGATTTATTAAAACATGTGTAAAAGAAGGTGTGGATACGTTAAAATAAAATATCATTTATGACCGGTTCATAGGACTAGTGGGTACAGTGTTCGCCAATGGTCCAGGAGACCTGTGTTCATTCCCAGGTCGAGTCATACCAAAGACTTTAAAAATGGTTCTTCATACCTCCTTGCTTAACACTTAGCAATATAAAGTACGTGTCAAGGGTAAAGTGAATCAATCCAGGCAAAGGAGTAGCACCCTCCCCTAAACCTCGGTGTTGTAGCTATTGAAAAGGGAGCCTTCTAGTCGCTCTCAACTACGGTCGCCAAATTTACTACTTTTTAAATTGAAATATATCTAATTTATACTTGTTTCTGGAAGTTGCTAATTCATTGTAAAACGTTCGAGAAGCTTCTTGAAAATTCCGAATTTCAAATTGATTTGGTATCAAAAGCAAGGCATCTTTTTACACATCCTGTAACAATTTTGATGTGTAAGTCGAAAAAAATTCCTTCTGCAATAAAACACTACTGTCAGAAATTAGGTTGAAGGTCACATTGTCTCACCTAACAGTGGTAAACTTGATAAAGAAATGGAAAGACACTAGATTAATCACGCCGAAAAATGTTTACGAAGGCCTCAGCAGATAACAAAAATCAATGGTCCATGACTTTCTTTGAAGTTAAAAAAAACAAAACTCGTGATTCTGCAAACAAAGACCTATCAAATGAGATCAAGCAATATTTCGTTATCGATATGCATCTTGCATCTGTTAGACACATTCTAATTAGTTTCGTTATCGTTCCAAGATAAATTTAAAAAAAATGCTTGTAACTACTACAAGGAAGAAGATGAAATTGCAATGGGTATGTCATCATCAAAATTGGTCCATTGATGACTGAAAAAAATCATATGGACTGATGATTCAGAAATTGAGCTGTCTCATCGAAAAGTCAATCTTTTTGAAATTCTATTTATGAACGAGCGTCAGAAAAAGATTAAAAGAAGGCTTCAATTGTGATCTCAAAACTCTGTTGAAACAATAAAAGTTTGTATACCAATGAAGGAATGAAGAGACAATATCACATTTCTTTATAAAAAAAAAGTATACGTATCTTCTTTATTACTCGAAAGGGTTGAAATGCTCCTGGTGAGAGAGACAGACAGACAGACAGAGACAGAGAGAGAGACTAGGAGAAGAATTTCTCTGTCTGCTATTATTGACACCGTATCTTCTTAACTGGCTTTGTGTTTCTAGATTCAGAGCCACTCTTAGAACTACTTCTGCTTCTCATTCAGAGCGGGGGTGAGGCTGACCCGCCCCAACCTCTGGACACTCGCTGACTGTTCTCCGAATCTGCCCGAATGTCTGCACGTATTTGTGTCGACTGCGAATCATTGTATATTATTTTTACGCCCACGCGTTTTCCTTCCAGGACTCAATTCAGGTGATTTATTTCCGCTGTTTTTTTTGTTTTTGTTTTTTTTGTTTACACGGGTGCATATCCTGTTTAGAAATCTATAATAACTGGCTATCAAAGGACAATATGTCTCAAAGTTAACATTATTATTCAAAAATTGTTGACTCGATGTCCAAAGAGGTCTACCCATTGCTGAAGGCTAAAATAGATCCAATTAATTATTTATTTATCGTAATGAATTTGATTTTGGCAAAAAGTTTTAGTTGGATTTGATTTATATAAAACATAAATTTTATAGAAAACTCACCAAACATTTTTTCTGAAATTAACTTTCTGAATTGTAATTGAATAATTACTGCCAGTAACCTATTCAAAACAAATAATTAGCTTTTTGAACAATTGTAATTCAAAATAAAATTTTATGAACTAACATATTATTTAGAGAACACTTATGGTCACAACTGAATATTCCTGCAATTAACAACAGAAGAGAGTCATCATATAAATTTTAAATATAAATTTACACCACATATTGCATTCCTACGAACCAACTTATCGAGGCAGGTGTCTTAAGTGTAATTCATGTGAGGGGAGGAGTCTTACGGTATCGGGATTTCAGAACTGGTTTAAGACATTTGCAAGCAGATGTGAAGAAAGTTGTCACGAAACACAACGCGGTTTTGAATAGATATAGTACGTTTTCAAAAATTGATTGCATTGTAAAACTGAGATGTCAAAAGATTGAAGCTGACAGTTAATGATAATCAATTGTGAAAATCATATGACATGTACTTTCTGGTATGATTTAGTTACTTTGTTTAAGGGTATATCATCCTTCGAGTGTTATTTAATGCCAAATCTTTTTTTTTTTAGTGAAGAATCGCAGTGATACTTTTTTAACCCATGTCTAGGGGAATAAGGGGCTCAATAATTTTCCGAAGGGCTTTAACCTGAAAGTGAACCTAATAGCATGACTGGAGTTCAAACTCATTTACCTCGAGACACCTTGGGTTTGTATTAACTTACTTCGTCTGCACGTTGGGGTTAGAATGGCTTAATTGGTGGACTAACAATCCAGCGCTGAAGCTATTCAGACCCCAATGTCTAACTTGATCATAATAAAAAAATAGAAAGAAATGTTAGGTGGGGAGTAAAAAAGGGTTACGTTAGTTTGGTTTCGTTGCATATCAACTGGTGTAGGTTATATAATGCCAAAACATATTCACACACACACACACACACACACACACACACACACATATATATATATATATGATCTTTTAATGAAATTATTCAACATTTTAAATAAGCCAGGGCTAATTTGAAAACATCCAATTAAATTGTTTCTAGTAATGCTATCGAACTCAAACAACTATTCAATATTCCGCATTCGTTTGCACATAGTCAAATGGTTAAAGAATTCTACTTGACCCATATATAGAACAGGTAAAACCACCCCGAGAATGAATTGATCTTGGAGTAATAGCAATGAAGGGGTTCTCCACATTCCCCAAAGCTCAAGGATTTGAACCTCATCATCAGATTGTGTTGTGTCATATCCAGGACACTTGTTGTGGGTGGGTTCTTCCTCTAAGCAGAGATGCGATCGGCGCATACTACAGCCCCAGACGACTGCGCTGGGAAGGAGTAAAAAAGATTGTAGTCGAAAGAATGTGCAGCAAACTAGACTAAAGTGGGGGAGTGAACAGTTAATACTCCTCATTTCGTGGGCAGGGCAGAATAATTCAACATACTTGTTATAAAGATAAACTACAATAGTCTAAAACTGTTTCCTCACATAGCATATTCATTACGTGAAAGAAACTTTCACTTTTGTGAAGAAATCTGGTTCACTGGATAAATGTCATGTGCCTTACCGTAAGTTGTAGTGTACATATCGATCAAGCATGTAAGTCATCCTCAAGATTATTTTGCTCAAAATTCTTGGTTTGACCTATTCCTGTATAGGTCATCTCTGAAACGTAGAGTAGACTACAAATAGAATCAGGGTTTTAATAGTCAATGAAATAAATTTCATGTATATTTTAATTAAAAAATGGTGCCATATAAATACAGTAATAATGCCAACGGTTGTACATTTTATAAACTAGCATACTATCTCATAAAACAATCAGTGCATGGTGTAGGTAATTTTTCTCTGAAATAAGAATTTCATCTGCCAGCTTATGGTATTGGGATTTTAAAACTGTTTTAAGACATTTGCAAGCAGTTGAGATGAAAATTGTCTTCGAATAGAATCATAGTTTTAATCGTCAATGAAATAAATTTCATGTATATTTTACTTAATGCCGACTAGACCAAGCATGTTTTGGTTAAGCAGTGCATAGATTTAGATTCGAGCAGAACTTATACCTCAGAGCTTATATTCATATGAACTTGGAGTCTATTGCACAATCATGAAATTACGCAGATAAACAATATACATCAGTTGTCTGGATGACCATCTTGGCGCTGTGACGTTTACAGTCTGTGTATCAGCTGTTGGAAACGGAGTGTGATGTTGTGTGATTATTATACTTAATTTGTATTATATTTCACTGGTAATTTGTTAAGTATGCGACCAAACACGAGATTTAGTCAAAATGTTTGTGACATTCTGTAGGAGTTATGGTAAATGATGGGAACTTATTGCTTAGCGTACTATTCCTCTCGTTGAATAGTCTGTTCTAACGATTGTATAAGTCGACGGTTTGCATTACAGATATTTTTTGCTGGTTTAAAAGGTTGACTTGTACGCCGCAATTTACGCTAATTATTTCCACACCAATTGAGGTTATTATTCTTATCATGATCATAGAACTCACAACATGACAGATTAGAGGACGTGATGAAAGAAACATTAATAAACACTAAAATTAAATCCCAACGGAATCAGATTTAAGGAACACATCATCTCGGAGAGAAAACTTCCTATAGTATTACAATGGAGAAGTGTAGCTTTCTTTTCTATTCCGTAATAGGTTAATTAAAATTTTGTAAATATTACTAATCAATTCAGTTTCATTCATCACTAACGTTTCTATTGAAATTATACTCATGTTATTTATTTAATAGGCTTACTTGGTCAGGGACACTGGTTTTATTGTACTTACATTAAGTGCACGTACAAAATGGTCACCCATCTAAGAACTAAACTTGTTAATCGCTGCCCTAACTTTGGTAATAGTAGTAGTGTTTTTCAGCGAATAAAATAAATTCTCACTTGATAGAAATAGTTTTTGTCTACAGCAGTTTTGATGTATTTCAGTTCTTACTCCAAATGCTCTATTAAGTTCAGTTTCAGACTAATATCCTCCAATTCGGGATTTAGATAGTATCATCGCTGTTCTTCTACCAGTATGGCTTTGGAGCCGCTCGTTTGTTCACATGGGCTTTCGACTCCGGACAAAGGCCATGAGCTAACATCAAGAGCGCGCCTGGTGTGAGTGGTATTAAGCGTTTCATCGCAACCGCTTAGTGTCAGGGTTCGACCTAAAGGGGCATTGCCTCGTTTTAGGGCTTGAAACCACAAACACCTTAATAAGAGAATACCGACGGGACCAAGCATACTTTGGTTGGGCAGAGTATAAGTTTCGATCCATGCGTGGTTCCCGTCCTTAGATTAGCCTCATGCTGCATTCTGACTTATGGCTTTGGCATAAAAGTTGATATTCTATTAAACAAAGAATCCAAATAAACCATATATACACACATGCATACAAATACCCACGACATGATACAAACGCGTATATATATATATATATATTTATATATATATATGTGTGTGTGTGTGTGTGTGTGTGTGTATTTTGAGGGGGGTGTTTCAGAACTATCCTGATAATCCCGTTAGGTGAAATCTTGGTAGATTACTTCTGGGTCTGTAAGTATTCCTACACACACTCACGCATGCACATACATACACACACACGCGCGCGCGCACGCACACACACACACACACACATCTAAACACACACACACACACATATATATATATATCCATATTGTCAGATTAATAATCTACAGTTAAATCACACATTCTACAAATTCAGTGGAAAAGAACAGCCTCTATTTTTTCATCTTTTTACCTTTGAAACTCTCCCTCTATCGAATGCACGTGTTCGTATATACATATATATCCATATAAATGGAAATAAAAATATAACATTCCTATTAGTACGGTTATCCCTCAACACAGATATGTATATTGATTTCACATACATATATATATATGTGTGTGTTTGGACTTGTATATATATATATATATATATATGTAAACGCTCCCTCTTACATAATTTATTCTTCTTCTGCTTAAACTTACATAGAAATTCCCGGAAAGCCTCTTGGCGAAACCCCTTTTATCTCCTGATCCCTTAAAATCTGCTGTTCCTTTTTCCTCCCCAATAATGGCATACGGCACTGGGCACACATTCTCTGCGACAATTCTTTTCCCAATAATTGGACTGCATTTTGTGATTCTGCCATTTCCATCTATCGATCGATCCTCATTGAGCCGAGTTGCCGGCCGACCAGCCGGTCCGTCGTCTATACTCTAAGAAAGATGTCATCTTCATCTGAAACCAACTGCCCAGCTTTTCTTTTTATCTTATGCATTCCCTCCATTTGCTACTGTTATCTCTATACTTGCAACTCCCTATACCTTTTAGCGTGATGGAATCGTCTCCAATAATCCTACCTCTACCTTCCTATCTCCCCCTACAGAAAACCATCAAAATGGAATAGTCTAATAATGACTTTCTTTTCCCTGTTCACTCCCCTTAGCTCTCATTGGAGCTAAGATGGAACATTCTGAAACAAACATGGCTTCTCCCTTTGCAAAGAGGAAATATAGTAGGAAAGGAGATGGGTAAGGCGCGTAAAAGAATTTGAAGGAGTTTGGGCAGAAGAAAAGGGAGGGAAACGTGTTGTAAGAAAATAATAAGGATGAAAAATAATAAAGAAATAAATATATAAAGTAAAGAAAAAAACGTGCCAGGTAAGCTTTTAAAAATTAATAAAGAAAAAACTAAAATTAATTACTAAAGAAGTGCGACTAGCAACGAAACAATGACTCGCAAGCTCATCGAATAATAATGATATAGTTAATCCGACACTGCGAAAAAATGTGGCCTTGTGTCAGACTATGCTAAAATTAGCCAATATCAATAGGATAAATTTGTCAGGTTTATTAAATCTAAATACAAAAGTCCCTGTTCAAATTTTATGGTCAATGTTTTCTAATTTTCATAAACATACGCAAATTAATACGAAATAATGTTCCTGTATGGGAAACATTTAAATAGAGAAACTTTAAAATATATTATCTGAATTATTTGAATTTAAAATGGAATCGCGTGTTATGTATTTCTATTTGGCAAATCAAACAAGTATGTAAAAAGAAAGAAAAAAAGAATATAAAATATGAACAATATCTTAACAGAATCTTTTAAAATTAGAAACAGTTATATGACCTACAACTTATATATATATATATATATATATATATATATATATATATATATATATATATATATATATATATATAGAGAGAGAGAGAGAGAGAGAGAGAGAGAGAGAGAGAGAAAGGTTGGTTACTGTAGCCCGATGATTTTCATTCGTTTAATAAACTATAATCAAGCCTCTACCGAGTTCGATCCCTTCTCAGTGCCTCTGAAATCAATATTAAATGCGTTTTATCGTGGGATGTTAGTCCCCAAAATGATATTAAAGAATTCTTTTAACCTTGTTCCTAACTAACTTTTGCTTAGTAAAAATACAATTGACAAGTATTAAATTTGTCACCGGGGCCAGATGTTGGTAGCTCAGCTGAGGTACCAATCAGGATTTTTTATGCTGATTTTCCAAGACATGAAAGCTTCTACTACTGATTAAAAAAGGTGTGTGTATCACAGTCTTTCTACACTCATTTTACTCATAATTTGGAATTTGATTAAACTTAAATGTATATATACTTATACGTATGTTTATTATATATAATAAGATATTTGAATACGCAGAGAAAAAAGGCAAATCAACCCTGGGAAGATATTTGAAAGAAAGAAAGAAAGAAAGAAAGAAAGAAAGAAAGAAAGAAAGAAAGAAAGAAAGAGTGAAAAACAAGAAAATTTATAAAAAAGTAATTATTATTGGTGTAAAAAAATATAACAAAAAACCCAGAAATATTACGGAAAAGAAGGAAACAAAATTACCAAGTAAAAATAAAAATAAAAATGTAACAAGAAAGAATGAAAATTAATAAAGAAAGAAAGAAAGAAAGAAAGAAAGGAAACTGAATTTGCGTAAGAAATATAAGTGAAAAGAACGAAAAAGAAAAATATACGAAAAAAATAAACTACAAATAAAAGGAAAAAGAAAAATATAACAGGAAAATAAGAAGATATAAATAAAGAAAAGATAATAGGAAGAAAGAAACAGAGGAGATAAAGAAAAAAAAAGCACAATAAAAAGGAACATAAAACTAAAAGAAAAGAAAAGAAAAAATAATTCTAAAAAGAAAGAAAGAAAGAAAGAAAGAAAGAAAACTACAAAAAATAACAAAAGAAAGAGGATGAATGATATACTGTAGGATGAATAATGATAGGAAAAAAATTGATAAAGAAAATACAAAAAAGAAGATAAAAAATAAATATGTTCAAAGAGACAGAGAGTTTTTGCAAAATAAGCAACTCCTATAAAAATGAAGAATAAACCAGAAATCCACAATCAAAGAAGCGGATTCCGAAAAGGGAATTTGGAAAGGGTAAAATTAAAAAAAAAAGCAATAAAGAATAACATTCTGAAAGAAGAAAGAAATAAGGAAATTGACTGACAAGTATAACAATAAAAAGAACAAAAATAAAGAAAGGCAAAGGATTGAGAAAATCTAAAGAAGGCGGGTTTGCACGTACATTTGATATGTATGAACCCTTAAAGGAATTCTAAGTGACGGTAACATGCATCTTATATTCACCGGTTTTTAAAGTAGGGAGTTTTCTATGGAGAAAATGTGCAAGATATAAAAGAATGGCGTTTTGTAAACGTGTATAGAGGAGGAATCTGGGACTATAAGGGAAAATTAGAAGTAAATGGAGAGGTTCTTGGTAAAATGATTTAATAAATGGGCCAAGCCGCGAAAGGAATGTTGTGCGAAATTTCATCAGAAAGAATTCTTAAAAAATAAATAAATCAAAATAAAATGAATAAATAAATAAAAAGATAAATAAATAAATGATGAATAAATAAATAAGTAAATAAATAAATGAATAGCCATTAAAAGATTTTTAAAAAATAGCGACGATCTTTTTTTTTTCTTTTTTTTTTTATCCAACATGAAAGAAACAAACTGGAAAGAAAAGAAAGAAACAAAAAGATAAGATTGAAAAAGAAAAGAAAAACCAGCAAAAAAAAATAAACAATCTAACATAAAAAAATATTACAATAGAATTAATGAATATTGAAATGAACGAAGATAAAAGACGAAAAGAGATATGTAATATATTTGTGGACAAAAAGAAGCCTGTCAAAATGAGATTTTTTAAATATAAGCGTAAGCCATGAAAAAACGTAAGGTATATATATATATATATATATATATATATATATATATATATATATACATATATACTAAACAAATAAATAAAAAAGTTAAATTACCGTAATTAGAACTGACAGAAGAAATTTGAAAAATTAAAATAAAACGGAAATTCAATAAAACGAGGAGGTAACTCCTAAATCTCCCCCTACACCCCACTTGTTTATTCTGGTTTAATTTTAATTTTAATTTTAGTTAATTATCCATTGGGTCTGAAGAAGTCCTGTATTAATTTTTTCTTCATGTTTTTGGTTCACACCAGAAACTGAAAATACGGGATGGAAATAAATTTATAATCCTGAATTAACCGGTCTTTGGTTTTTTTCTTAAAGATATATATATATATATATATATATATATATATATATATATATATATATAGTTTGGTTTGGTTTGGTTTGGTTTGGTTAGGTTTGGTCTGGTTTGGTTTGGTTTGGTTTGGTTTGTTTTTATGGCATCTCAACCATCGTAGGTTTTTTAAAACCAAATCCATTTTATTACATATGAACAGTTCTATTTCATACAATTCGGTTTAGCATAACTACACGGTTTAGTTCTATTTAACACATAGATAGGACCCTATTGAGTGTTACCACTTCAAGCCAGAGTGGACCTGGGAGTGATGGCAATAAACGGTTATTCTGCAATCCCAAAAGCTTCTGCATTACTGGAACCTCATCGTCAGATTATTTAGCGTCATAAGCAGAACAGTCGCAGGGGAATCTTAACCCTCTACAGAGATGCAGTCAATGTATTCTACACCCCTAGCTGACCGATATATATATATATATATATATATATATATATATATATATATATATATATATATATATATATATATATATATATATCATCAGCCGCCAACTAGGGTGTTATCACCCTGGTTGGCGGCTGATGAGGCTAGGGTATCGCACGTGCTTTCACACGTTGTATAATGAATATATATATATATATATATATATATATATATATATATATATATATATATATATATATATTCCAGTCATATTGTCTATTATCGTATTTCTCGTACCCACTTCTAACTGAATATTAATAAAAAAAAAAAGAATTGTCCATGTACGAAAAAATGATCATAGTCTTTATTTTTAACTGATTTATTGATTCGAACGGCATGCAAACCTGTCTTGGTTATTTCAAGCCTAACGTTTATGGAACTGCGTACATATTTAGATTTTTTGTTAATTTTTATAGAAGTTTTTCTTTGGGAAAAGTATGAATGCCTTTATTCCCCCAGCAACGGTTTATATAAGGCCCCAACTTCTCTTCTAAAAGCATGCTTTTGGCATTAAATAACCCACGAAGATTGATGATGTCAAACAAAAGAACCAAACAAATAAGATTCTTTACACGATTTTTTATCATTTCAAGTATTCCTGTCTTGTAGAAATGAACGTAAAGTTCTTTTTTAAAATAATGAGCTTGAATCATACTGATAAAACAAAAGATTAGACATGTGCAGCCAAATCCTCAGTTTAATGAATTTGAAACGAGAAAAATGATATTGAGAATAACCAATAAATGTTGGCATAAAGAAAAGGAAAGTAAAAAGAAGACCTTTCGAAGGCTACAAGTGCGAAAGCGTATAAAAAAATGAAGAAAGATAAGTGTTAAAGCATGAGAGAAAAAAAATAAAAGTTATATAAAAAAAAAAAAAAAAAGTTAAAAAGTCGAGATAATAGGAATTTATAGTTATGAGAATATAAAAAATGATGATGATGATGATGATGATGATGATGATGATGATGATTTTAAACCTATGTAATCAAGAAAAAATGGTATCCAAATAAAATAATTAAATATTTGGTAAAAGTAGAAAATCCACAATATGGAAGCCAACAAGATGATAAAAAGAAGGAGAGCTGAAGACGTCAGAGAACAGAAAATTACGAGAAACGAATAACAGACAAAACGTAAAAACGAAAATAAAAGAAACCCAGAGAAAGAAAGAAAGAAAGAAAGAAAGAAAGAAAGAACGAAGAACAAAAACTAAAACAAAAGCAATACCTTAAGATGAAAAGCGTTAAAGACAGAAAGAAAAAATACGAAAACGTAAAAAAAAAATGAAAGATACAAACAAGCATAAAGAAAGAAAAAGGAAAAAAGAAAATTTAAAAACTGGAAAGAAAAAAGTAAATAAAAGAACCAACCTTTAAATAAAATAACAGACGAAAAATGCCACGTGCTATTCTATCTTACGTTTAATGAAGAAAGGAAAGAAGGGAGAAAGAAAAACATAAAAGGCTTCAAAAGAAATGAAAGAAAGAAAAAATCGAGAAAAAAGAAAAGATAGAAATCTAAAAAGAAATGAAAAGAAAAATACATAAATTAAGAAAAAACAAAATGCTAAAAATAAGAAAAAGACAAAAGAACGAGAAAAAACATTAAAAGAAGAAGAATAGAAATAAAGAATGCAAGAAAGTAAGACAAAAACGGATTAGAAATGAAAGAAAATTTACGATAAAAGTTTAAAAAATAACGATTATCAAAAGGGGAAAGAAAGAAAGAAAAAAGAAAGAAAGAAAGAAAGAAAGAAAGAAGATTGACCATGATTCTTCACCATCAAATTGAATAAAACTAATAAAAGGCAAATAAAAAAGAAAATAAATTCTAAAATAAAACTTACAAATCAAAACAAAAAATGTTGGAACTAATGTAAAAATTACTCTCAGAAAAATAAAACCAGATAAATAAAATATATGTTTAGCAAAAAAGAACTAATGGAAAAGATAAATATATTTTTAAAAAAGACAATGATAAAAGAGGAAAAGATAAACATTTAGAAAAATTGACACAACGCATCGTAGTAAATATAGAGGGAGAAAGCCTAAAAATAAATATAATAAAATAAAAACATAAGAAGGAGAGTACGAGAAAAATAATAAGAAAAACGCACCAAGCAGTCCAAAAAGAATCGGAGGAGCAAAAAAGAAGAAAAGAAAAGAAACAAAGAAAAACGTTACTGAAAAGAATTAAGAAAGAAAACCAAGAAGAGAATAGATAAATTAAATAGAATAAAATAATTGCACAAAACAATTGCGAAAAGTAAACGATTAAAAAATTAGAAATAGAAAATAAAACAGTATGCTAAAAGTAGAGAAAATAAAGCTTGAAAATATTGAAGAAAATAATATCGAGGAAAAATATTATAAAAGAAAAACAAAATAAAGCTTAAAAGAGGAATAAAAAATAAAAATAATGAAATAAAAAAATCCAAAAATATATAAAGAAAGAAAGAATAAGTGGAACAATAAAAGAAAGAAAGAAAGAAAGAAAGAAAGAAAGAAAGGTAAGAAAGAAAGAAAAATTGGTAAAGTAAAAGAATGAAAGAAAGAAAGAAAGAAAGAAAGAAAGAAAGATAGAAAAAAAGAAAGAAAAATTGGAAAAGTAAAAGAATGATATACAAAAAGAAAGAAAGAAAGAAAGAAAGGAAGGAAGGAAGAACAACCGGAAAAGTCAGAGAAGAAAATACAAATATCATAAAAGAAAGAAAGAAAGAAAGAAAGAAACAAACAAACAAACAAACAAACAAAAAAGGCAAAAAAAAGTCTGAAATTAGAAAATAAAGCAACGAAATACTTAAAAATTTGGAAGAAAGAAATATAAAGTAGAGAATTGCATAAAAAAGGCGAAATGGAAAAAGAAAAGGAAATAAAAAGCCTAAAAGTATGAATAAACGAAAAAAGCAAAAGAGCAAAAACGACCTAAAAATGCAAAGAGAGTGTAAGGAAAGAAGGGAGGAAGAAAAAAGAGGATTTACGAAAGACATAAAATGAAAATGAAACAAATGGAAAATAGAAAATAGTGAAATATATTGAAAAGTAAAAAAAATATCCAAAGAGAAAAGTGAAGAATTAACATAAAAAAGAAAGACACAAATTCTACAAAGTAAGAGAACGAAAAGACAAAAAGTGTGAAAAATAAAAACTTAAAAGTAAAAAGTATTTAAAAAAAACAGAATACGAGAAAGTAAAACAAAATAAAAAGAGATAACGAAAGAAAAATGTAAAAAGAAACCTAAAAATAAAGAAAAAGAAATAAAATGAAGAACAAGGAATTCTAAGACAACAATATAGGGGAAAAAAATTTGAAAAAATCTGATGCAAATGAATATAAGAAAATCAGAAATAATAAAGAATATCGAAAGAAAGTCGTCTCTGAAAAGGCAGGATGACTTTCCCTGTGTAAATGAATAAATTAATGAATAAAAATGCAGATTCAACAATAACGATATTAACAAAGGCACTCAGACAAGGTGAATAAACCAAATATTTTACCTTCCTTCTCGACTAGCCCGTGGCTACACCATCTTAACTCTTTCCTGTCATACTTCACAGACCTTTATGTTTCTCCCATTTATTAGCATTTTTATCTATTTTTTCCATTTCAAATTTTGTATCTATTTATTATAGTAAAACGATGTGAGGAAGACACACTCCTTAAGGAAGTCTTTCTCTATTCAGAAAAGAAATGTGATGTTAGCCATTGAAAATAATTGCATTATGCTTTATATACGCATACATTTCATAAAAAATTGGGTAGACTCAGGCAGACAAAAAGAGATTGAAAAACGAATAGGTTTTATATGAGTACATCACAATTAATGGATGGTTGACATTAGAGAAGTGCTTTTGCAATAATCCTTATAAAATCGGCTTTTATCTTCAAGACTTTTATGAACAAAAATCCATATTCAAATTCAGTAATAAGCCGTTAAATCAGGTGTCCCCAACCCATGTCCCGTGAGCCACATACAACCCCTTTAGCGCTGTAGCCAAAATGAACTTTTATCGCGTAGTCACTGGCTCCAGATACACGTTTGTAGTGCACTTGCAGTGAGGTGAGGCTATTTCTTTGCTTGGGAGGGTGACACACCAAAACATAATTCTACCTTTAGTGGTAGGACCTCTCTTTGCTTTATTTTCTTTCTGTTCAGTCTCTGTGACCGTAGAAGCAGGAAGAAATGGACAATGGACTCAATGCGGTGGATTCTTTGTTACTCGTAAGACACTCGTTTCGTATATTTGCTTCCTCGTTCTGGATTCACAGACCAACCATCGATGAAAAACAGAGACTGAATGAAGAAATCTGTGATATATATATAGTACTTCAAAGAACACAGCTCACCACATTCGCCTGAATGGGGTGACACTTTCAAATTGTAACCTTTGTAAGATTGGTTACGGTGGGTTCCATCAAGCGTGTAATGTTACAGAGGTGTTGATATATGTCAACTCGTCCTTCCTTCGGCGACTGACTAATATAACACGGTACCATTTGCTTATAATGTTACACTTTTCAAAGACTATCCATACGACCCTATACCTAATATTAAAAAGTTTCCCTTCGCCTCATTATTTTGATGCTGGAAACGTGCCATTACAATTCGAGAGAAACTTTTTGATCTTCAGCGTTCAGATTTTGAAGTTTTTATATCAGAACGACGTGCTTCCATCTGGAAGATTTTTCAACCTACACCCAGTAAATAATGAGTGTGTATGTCACAACAAACCGCAATGAAACGTTGTCCTCGAAAATTGAGAAACTGTCAGATTATCAAATATCTGATGTGTTCCTTCTATCGACTTCTTTATTTAATCCTGATATCCCATCTTTTTGTTATAGTAAATAAAATCAGTGTTTCCTCAATAAACTCTAATCTTAACATTTGAATTCAGTTGTTTTTTTTCTTTTTCAATCTTTTTAAGATCTCGTCCTGAGTCAAATTTTGTAGTCCTGAAAACTTTAGGGACACCTGCGCTTAATTATTCACAAGAAATGTTAGGTTCAATTTTAAAACATTTTTGTATCTAGTAGAACATAGCCATATGATAAACATTGTAGTGTAATCATTAAAAAAGTAAACTGACGTTGAGTTGTTTTTATTAACATTTAGGATTATCACATAGATTCAAAATATTTGTTTTCATTCATTATTTGATGGTATTTATTGTTTATTTACTACGGATGACAGCATCGCTTACAGAAAAGAGCATAGGGTACGTTCGGAGATCTCAAATATCATAGAAAAGCTCTAAATTGAATAAGTACATCGAAGAGACGTTCGGTTTTTTTTCCAGATTGAAGCTTTCGTATTACACTGGTTTACAAAAATTAATGTTTGGTCTGAGGCAAGAATGGGGATAGGTGTTTTTTTGTTAATTTGAGTGTGATGAATTCAGATATATAAATAGTTTTGCTCTATTACTTCTAGTTTTCTGGTTTTTAAATAGTCTCATTTTAGTATAAACAGAGAATATATGTGCATATTTCAAGAGTTGCAGCAGCTTATAACAAATAAAACATGATAGATAAAGTACACTGATTGAATCATTATACTTGGATGACACAATTACACAATTCATAGTAACACAGACAGCCAAAAGTGTGTTTTCTTAGAAGATTTGGTGTATTTTGCCTCCGGGATGTCACGCAAGAGCATCCAGCAGAAGTATCCGATCATGCCGGGGTTCCATTTGCCTTGATACTTGCTCCCCATATTCGTAATGTCTTGGTGGAATCTTTCTCCATGCTCATCACTCACTGCTCCAAGGTTTGGTGGGAAGAAGTTGAGGTGAAAATGGAGAAAATGAATCTTGAGAGACATTCGGCACCACATATCCTTGTAAGACTTTATCAACTTCTCAATACATGCTTGGTAATCTGGTACGCGTGTGTTACCAAGGAAGCCACTACAGACTGACTTGAATGCTTCTCATGCTCTCAGTTCCTTAAAGTTAAGAAGCTTCTCAAAATCAGTATTCTTCAGCACTTCTCGGATCTGAGGTCCGATAAAGATGCCCTCTTTGAGCGTAGCATCACTAAGACCTGGGAACACAGTAGACAAGTGTTGGAAAGCAGCACTATTTTTGTGCAACGCCTTCACGAAATCCTTCATCAAACCGAGCTTGATGTGAAAAGGAGGAAGAAGCACCTTATTCATGTCCACCAGAGGATTCTTCTTGAGGCTGTGTTTACCAGGAACAAAAGTGCTTCTAGACCCCCAGTCTTTTCGCTTGTAATGCTGGGATACTGCTCGACTATCCCAGACACAGAGAAAACAACAGTATTTTGTGAAGCCCGCTTGCATACCCATAAGAAGACATGACTTTATTTGTTCCGATTCCTGAAACTGGTGATCCTTACATCTTCCTGGACTAGGCTCCACTGTTTAAGCCGAGAAGCCAAGAGCTCTGACTGCTGTTTTGACAGATACAAATCACGAGCGAGATCATTCAGGTCTTCTTGCGTGATCCAGTTTGGCTCATTGCCCCTTGTTCCTGAATATTTAGACTCAATACCTTCCAAAGATATTGACTCGGCAAAATCCTCTCTTGAAGGCATTTCTTCATCTGATGAGGAAAGAAGATCTTTATTTACTGGAGGTGTGGGTACAGGAAGATCATCTGAATGGAGAACGGGTCTCATAGCAGATTGAAGGTTGGGATATTTGATCTTTTTCCTAGAAGATGCATTGAAACCAGTTATATTAGTTAAACAAAAATGACAATCATCTGCGTGGTTTCGCAGCTCTCCCTAAACCACCAGGACTGCAAAATTGAAAGTTGCTTTCTTGCCATTAAACCATGCAGTTAGTCCATTGTAGCAGGGTTTACAACAGATGTGTGGAGCCCAAGACTTGTCCTGATCACCAATTTTACAGTAAAAATAGTGAAAGTAGGCGGTTCTGAGGAGGGAAGTGATGGTTCGACGCTGTGCAACTGTTGTGAAGTCTCCACACACGTAGTAGAAAGAATTGGCCTTGTTGAGGCATCCTCGACATTTTGACATGCTTGAAGCCATTGGAGAATCTGAAAATATAACAAAGTAAAACTAAATGTGTATTTGAAAATGTAATATTAATATTTAGTAACCCAAAAGATGTGTAATACGATAGTTGAGGGACACCAACCTCCTGTGCCGCCTGCGAGACAACCTCTTCCAATGACTGCCAGAGTGTGGATTGAGACCTGCTTCCTTACCTGTCAAAATCCGTCTTGATATATAAATATATATATATATATATATATATATATATATATATATATATATATATATATATATAATGTAATGCTATCACTTTCATTTAGTGCATAATAACTAAAAAAAAAAAAAGCTATGAGTTTCAAAATATTAGAATTAACCCTGAATTCATATACGCCTTTATGTACTGTATATGCACAAAATACACACAATGCATATCTAAAAAACTAGTGGTGATGAGTAAAAAACGAATCTCAAATTTGAATTCAGCACCTTCAAATTAGGTAAAAACGGGTATTTTTGTGCTTGCTTCAATTTCTTTGTAAACCAGTGTTATTTCTGCACTTAACTGAATTCCCCTTAGCGTGTTAAAATGCTATTTTACATCTAGATTGACTGTAAGACATGAAAACAGTCAAAGCTCTATTGCCAAGTAAAGTTTAAAATCTTTCCAGATATGACTAACAATTCCTGAAAGTTTCTTTGGCATCGTGCCTAGGATGGCGGGACATTTACTATACAGACGGACATTTCATATGATTATCTCTTTGAGAGTCATCCCCATTTTCACGGGCAGTCCTTTCTGATTTCCGAAAGAAAGCAAATCACGTCAGCTCTCCTGTACTCTTCTAAATATTCTAGCCGATCTGATCAGTGCTGCAGTTTAAATGATTTTGTTTCTTCCTCTGATCCCAAATTTTACTAATTCATTTTCTGGGCGTTTGAGTAATGTTCCGAGGACTCCGATTGTGATTGATATCACGGTCAGACTATGTTCTTCAGCCTTGATAAGACAACTAGACTTGGAGAAGGAAAACTCTGTATTCAAACCTGTTAAACTCTGCTTAAAAACTGACCTTGTGTCATATCCTGCCTTAGCGGAGGTGTAGGTAAAAATAGATATCACTGTCACTCTCTGGTTTCATATACATTTTTGCAACCTGGCAAGATCCAGATATTTATTCAGTTTTACATTTTTATAATGACTTACTGAATGGGCTAATTTTACAATTTCAATAACTTTCTGATTTTTGATAATAAAAACTTGGACTATTCATCATCACAATCATTATCATTGCTAGTATAGAACTCTTTGGA
Organism: Sepioteuthis lessoniana; assembly: GCA_963585895.1. Taxonomy (NCBI): domain Eukaryota; kingdom Metazoa; phylum Mollusca; class Cephalopoda; order Myopsida; family Loliginidae; genus Sepioteuthis; species Sepioteuthis lessoniana. The sequence goes on along the minus strand of OY757910.1, from coordinate 53,067,491 downwards.
CATTTTTCACACTTGTGTTTTCAACTGAGATCTGTGTTACTGCAAGTTTTTTTTAGATATATCCAGGACTTTCCCAAGGATCCTAGTTGATTTTAATAGCAGTACCGTCTGAAGAGTTACAATTCTTCCAATAATATCGATTCCCTACTCTTGAGGATTGTTTTAAGTACTCTAACTACGATTGGTATCACCGACACTTTTATATTCAACAAGTCTTTCAGTTTTTCGCTTTCTTTTATTTTCATTCTGTGGTCTGTTGGAATAATTATTATTATTTGCTCATTACAGTTTTTCACATCAGCGTTAGCTGATAGTCTTTCACTGAAGTATGAGTGACATCAACTCTGCTCAAGTCTCCAGGACTCTTCTCAGTATCCGGGCTGTTCACAATAATGTTATAGTTTGGATGGTCTCTACTCGTTTGCCAAATTCCTAGTCCTCCAGTCCCTTTAATAATCCTTTAGTTACTGTACCAAATGTACCAATCACAATTGGTCTAATTGTCACCTTCAATTCCCAAGCAAAATCGAGATACTTATCCTTCTTTTCACATTCTTCCAGTTTTATTCTGTGGTCAGCCGGGACAGCAAAGTCGACAATTTTGCAAGTTCTCTTTTTTTTTGATTATTATTAGGCCTGGTCTTCCGGCCGAGTTTTGGTGATCCGTTTGTATGTTAATGTCCCAGAGGAGATTATGTATGTCATTTTCTAGGACTGATTCTGGGTTGTGTATATACCATTTGTTCGTATGGTCAAATTTCAGTTTCTTGCTCATCGCCCAGTGGATTAGCTTGTCGACCCAGTCGTCTCTCGTCTTATACATCTGTGCTAAATGTCTGCATTCACATATTATGTGATTGATGGTTTCATCTCAGTCACCGCATAGCCTACATTTATATTCTATTGCGTTTTATCTCTTCTCGCTTTGATGTGATTGGTTCTTATGACGTTGTTTTATACTGCTATTAGGAGAGATTCTATTCATCTCTTAAAGTTTAATTTTCTTAGCCACGTAAAGGTTTTCTCGTGTGATTTGTTGTTTATTAGTCACTTAAAACGCCCATAGACTTGATTTTCTTCCTATGTTTGTTTCCTAGTTTTTGTCATTCTGTTATCTATCGTGTTGTCAGTATTGTTTCTAATGGTCGTAATCAGTCCTCTTTCGTGTTTTTCTGTGTAGTCTTCGAGTCGTTGTATGGATATGTCGACGCTGTCTTCGATGGTGGCAAGTCTTCTTCCTCCCTCTTTTCTTGGTACATTTAGTCTGTCAACGTCGTCTTTGGAATGTAATGCCTTGTGCATGGTCATTAGTTTTCTAGTTCTTTGGTCCATTTGTCTAAGTTCCTCTCTTGCCCACTTAAGTATATAACAAGGGGTACAGTCCAAGTATTTATTCCTTTGATAAGGTTTTTGCTGGAGAGCTTTATTTCGAGTAGTTTTCTGGTTCTCCTGAGATATTCTTTTTGGATTTTTTTTCATTTCGACTTGTTTGATGGTGTCAGCCTCCAAGATTCCTAAGTATTTGCAGGTATCGTTTTCTGCAAGCATTCTGATCTTGTCTTGATTTGGTAGTTCTATTCCGTCAGTTAGATGTCGTTTGCCACTTTTCATGACAAGCAGAGCGCATTTTTCAATGCCGAATTCCATCCCTATGTCTTGACTGTATATTCTAATTGTGTGTATTAGGGTTTCAAGTTCATTTTCAATTTTTGCAAATAGTTTTATGTCATCCATGTACATTATTATTATTATAATTATTATTATTATTATTATTATTATTATTATTATTATTATTATTATGTTGTTGTTGTTCCGCGTTTATGGCGTCTATTGTGGCAAGATTTGTTGATATAATGGTGGAAATTGTGATAACTTATCATTTGATATTTAATCTGAATATTATTCTTCTGTGCATCACTTTCAAATAAATATTCATAATATTTCATTTTTGCATTCTGTTTCTTTTCTTTTTTTTCAATAAGTTTAAATTTGGATATAATGACGCTGAAGAAAAATTTAGAATTAAAGGAAGAAAATGCAGAACGTTCAAATATGCAAAAAGTTTCATTCCAGAGATGAAAATATTGAAAACGTACTACCTTGATACTGATTCACGAACACCATGAACAAATAAGTATTTCAAAATATGATTCTATGAACTACTGTGTACTACGCCGAACAAGTACTTTCAAAAATTTCTTTTATTTAAGAGATACTTCATAACAAATAAAAGATCGTTTGGTTGATTGATTTTAAGACACACAACCCTTGTTTGGTTAATTAATATAAGGTTACTTTTTTTTTTACAAGCAATATAGTTTGAAGTAATTAATTAAAACATCGGTCGGTACATGGGTTTTAAGGCATATCAAATCTAATGGGGTAAGTAAATGTTGTTGTCCATATTTTTATAAAAGATCCAGTTTGAAGTAGATAATATAGAGATAGTTTTATTCATTATTTTCTTTTGGAATGTTAAATTTCTCTCTCTTTCTCTGTCTCTCTTAACATAATTAACAAAAACAGGTAGGTTCGTTCTCAAATTTTATTTACAATCAATGCGGTTTAGAGTAACAAATAGAAAGAGGTCTGTTCGTTGGTTTGAAAGTAGGGTTATCTAACAACGAAGTCAGTCTTCTTTTTTTTTTTTTTGCAAGATATATTATTTTAAATAAGTAAAGCAATAATATCTATAATCAACTTGTAAAATTGTGGACGTTGCTGTTCCGGCTGACCACAGAATAAAACTGAATGAAAGTGAAAAGAAGGATAAGTATCTCGACTTTGCTAGAGAATTGAAAAAAATAAATATGGAACATGAAAGTGACAATTATACCAATCGTGATTGGTGCTTCTGGTACAGTCACCAAAGGATTATTAAAGGGACTGGAGGACTTGGAGGTTTGAGGACGAGTGGAAACTATCAAATCTACAACATTATTGAGAACGGCCAGAATACTGAGAAGAGTCCTGGAGACTTGAGGAGACTTGCTGTCACACAAACTCAAGTGAGAAATGATCGGCTAAAACTGATGTGAAATATTCTCAATGAGTAAATAATTACAATGAAAAGTGGAAAACGACAAATGACGAAAGGCATAGAACTATCAAATCAAGAAAAAATCAGAACGCTTGGAGAAAAGGAAACTTACAAATACTAGGGAATGTTGGAAGTGTAAACCACCAAACATGAGTAAATGAAAGAAAAATATTTAAGAAAGAATACCTCAGGAAAATGAGGAAACTATTCGAAATCAAACTACATATCACAAATATGATCAAAAGTATAAATACCTGCGCTGTGCATCTGGTTGGATACTCGGGAGCTTTCTAAAAGTGAACCAGAGAAGAACTTCAACAAATCTACCTGACAACAAGAAAACTCATAACGATGCACAATGTCGCACATCACAGAGACGATACGGACAGACTGTATGTGTCCAGAAAAGAAGCAGGAAGAGGACTTACAACATTCAAGATTGCGTTAATGAATTTATACAATGACTTAAAGATTACATAAACAAGTGCAGGGGAAAATTGATAACAGACATTGGAAGCAATACTGACAACACAAGCGTCGACAGAACAAAAATAACCAGAAAACAAAAATGGAAAAGGAAAGCAATTCTATGGATAAACCTAGCGACAAACTAAAGAAATCTCACACGAGAAGACTTGGACATGGCTAAGAAAGGGAAGCCTTTTGAGAGAAACTGAATCTCTCCTGATAGCAGCTCTAAACAACACCATAAGGATTAATCATAGCAAACCAAGAATATATAAGACGCAACAAAATAGCAAATGTTGGTTATGTGGTGATAGAGATGACCGATTAATCACATAATAACCGAATGCAGCGAATAGCCGGAAAGAGACTTTGAGAGTAGAGAGGACTGGGTGGAGAAGGTGACCTACTGGGAACTGTGTAAGAAATTTAAATTTGTCCATCCGAACTAATGGTATATGCACAACCTGGAATCCGTCATGGAGATCGAGATGCACCAAATTCTCTAGGATTTTCCGATACAAGCGGATCACTTAAACGCTGCCAGATGCCCAGGTCTAGTTATAGTCAACAAAAAACAAAAACAAAAAAAAAATTCCCTAATTTTGAACTTTGCCGTCCCGGCAGACCACAGAGTAAAAATGAAGGAAGGCGTAAAGGGAGATAAAAATCTGGACCTAACTAGAGAAATGGAAAAGCTGTGGGACATAAAAACGACGGTGATACAAATGGTAATCGTTGCGCTCGGTATAGTCAGCAAAGTATTGGTAAAGTAACTGGAAGAATTGAAAACAAGAACCACAGAGGAGATCATCCAAACGTTAGCGCTTTTAAGATCGGCCAGAATACTGAGAAGAGTCCTGGAGACTCAAAGGGATTTGCTGTTTCTCAAACTCCAGTGAAAGACTATAAGCTGTTGCTGGTAAAGAGTATAAGTCTAGACATGACTGGGTGAGCAAGGTAATTTGCAGGGAGTTGTGCAAGAAATTGAAATTTGACAATACGAACAAATGGTATATGCCCAACCCAGCATCTTCCCTAGAGAATGACACATATGAACTTCTATGGGACTTTGACGTATAAACGGATCACCTAATCTGGACCAGAAGATCAAACCTTATAACAATAAACAAAAAAGAAAAAAGAAAGCTTACAAAACATTGGAATTTGCTGTCTCAGCTGACCACAGAATAAAATTGAACGAAAGTGAAAAGAAAGATAAGTACCTCGACCTTGCTAGGGAATTGGAAAAAAAAGACTATGGAACATGAAGGTGACAATTATACCAATCGTGATTGGTGCTTTTGGTACCGTCACCAAAGGATTATTAAAGGGACTGAAGGACTTGGGGGTTGGAGGACGAGTGGAGACCGTACAAACTACAACATTTTTGAGAACGGCAAGAATACTGAGAAGAGTCCTGGGGACATGAGGAGACTTGCTATCGCTCAAACTCCTGTGAAAAACCATCAGCTTAAAACTGATGTGAAAAACGCTCAAAGAGTAAATCATTTGTAAAAGAATATAGCTTAATTAGGGAAATGTTAACTATTTTGAGTAAAAATCATTAATATATATAGTTTCAATTATCCACATGTATTTTAAAATAATAATCTTAAATAATCTATTTGAATGATTGATTAACAAATGTAAACACTCTGGCTCTGAGTGGACCTCATATCAAAAAAGAGATTTCACCACATTTCTTGTAACTCAGTAACAAAAGCCTCACCATCGAATGCAATTTACTTAAGACAACAAAATTAGGAATATGAAACAGAAATGGCTTCACTTTACTTAACACTATTTTGTTTTTCTATGCCAAATGCCATTCCTATGCCTTGACTGTATATTCTAATCATGTGCATCAGAGTTTCCATTTCTTTTTTTTTTTTGTTGTTGCAAATAATTTGATGTCATCTATGCACATTAAGTCACTGATTGTTTCCTGCGATCTACAAAGTTTGTATCCGGCTGTGCATTTTCTAAGTATGTGGTTAAGGGGCCTCAGAGCAATTAAGATTAGTAAGGATGTTCGGACATCGTCTTGAAAAATACCTCTTTGGATCTTTGCGTCAGCACAGCTTTTCCTCGTGCTGTCAATTCCACTCTCCAGTTTTTTTATGGTTTTCTCGATAAGGTTTATGACTTCGTGTGATATTTTGTACATTTTGAGGCAGTTTATTGCGGAAACATATCATATGCCATTTTGTAGTCAATAATAAAGGAGTAAATACTTTCTGAAATAATATAGCTTAATTATAGAAATGTTAACTATTTTGAATACAAATCATTAACATAAATGTTTTCAATTATCCTCATGTATTTTAAAATAATAATCTTAAATCATCTATTTGAATGATTGATTAACAAATGTGAACACTCCGGCTTTGAGTCAACCTCATATCAAAAAGGAGGTTTCACCATAATTCTTAGAACTCAGTAACAGAAGCCTCACCATCGAATGCAATTTACTTAAGACAACCGAATTTGGAAGATGAAACAGAAATAACATCACTGTACTTTACACTATTTTGCTTTGAGATGGACTTATTGTTACCTACTTAGTTCTCTATTATCGAAAAAAGTCGTTGCTTATTAAAGAAACTAACGTCTTCTTTCAATGAAACATTTGCTTTTGTTTTCTTTGAATAAGTTCTTTTTTTGTTTTATTTCAAAGTTTTTTTTCTTTTCCTTGTTAAATATCGGTATTTCTTGTGGCACATCTTAACATTTGACTAATAGATCAGAAAATAAAATATATTTTTGTCCCTAGAAAAGAACATGTGCGTGTGATTTTCTCTCACTGAGAATACACGCATGCAGATCCCCGTACATATATATATATATATATATATATATATATATATATATATATATATATAACATTGCCTTTTTATTAATAGATTTTGATATCTCTTAGAGACAGCAATGCTGACCCAATTACTGATCTTCTATTGTTTTCAAAGTTCCCTCACCATTGTTTAAGTTTTTACACAATGATATCACTTATTTTATTGTATTTTCCTTCATACGTCATGAGGCTATTATCATTATTTTTATCTACTCTTGATAGTTTTTCACATTAGTTTTAGCCGATGGTTTTTCACTAGAGTTTGAGTGACAGCAAGTCTTCTAAAGTCTCCACGACTCTTCTAAGTTTTCTGACCATTCTCAATAATGATGCAGTTTAGATGGTCTCCACTAGTCCTCTGACTTCCAAGTCCTCCAGTCCCTTTTATAACCTTTTAGTTACTGAACCGAATGCGCAAATCATGATTGGTATAGTTTTCACCATGTTCTACAGTTTTTCAATTCCCTAGCAAGGTCGAGGTACTTATTCTTCTTTTCACTTTCCTTCAGTTTTATTCAGTGGTCAGTCAGTACAGCAAAATCCCCAATTTTGCAAGTTCTCTTTTTATTTTGTTGTTTATTATTAGGTATGGTCTTTTGGCCGGGATTAGGTGCTCCGTTTCGATGTCAAAGTCCCATAGGTGTTTATGTGTGTCATTTTCTTGGACAGATGCTGGGTTGTGCATAAACCATTTGTTCGTAATGTCAAATTTCAATTTCTTGCACAACTCCCAGTGGATCACCTTGCCGACCCAGTCGTGTCTCGTCTTATTCTCCTTCTGTGCTAATTTCCTGCATTAGCAAATTATGTGATTGATCGTTTCGTCTCTATCACCACATAACTTACATTCGATATTTTGTTGCGTCTTATCTATTCTCGTTTTTGTATGGTCGGTTCTTATGGCGTTGTTTTGTGTTGCTATTAGGAGATATAATATTTCTCTCTTAAAGTTTCCTTTTCTTAGCCACGTCCATGCTTTTTCGTGTTATATGTTGTTTATTAGTCGCTTAAAACGCCCATAGAGTTGTTTTTCCTTCCATTTATGTTTTCTAGTTATTGTCATTCTGTTGGTCGTCAGTATCGTTTCTGATGGCTGTAATCAGTCCTCCTTCATGTTTTTCTCTGTTGTCATCGAGTTGTATCGCTGCGTCAAAGCTGACTTTAGTGCTGACAAGACTTTATATTTACTATTTCTTTATACATATAGTTAGTCAACGTTGTTTCTTGGATGTAATGTCTTATGCGTGATAATTACTTCTCTAGTTCTTTGATCCATTTGCTTAAGTTCTTATTATTACATTTATTAATATTATTCCTATTATAATTAGCAGTAGTTGTCATAATAGTAGCATTCGTGGTATAATGTCTCATCTCTTTATATCGGACAAGATTCAAACGATAAAACAAGCTGACAAACATGCCTTTATAATTTTCATACTCCGGCTTTGTTTCCCATTCAGACCGGCCATTCTTCGTGTGAGAAATATCCTGACAGTCATTTTTTTAAGAAACGGGAAACCTTTTAACCAAGTATTCTCTTATGTGGTCCCTAAGGGACTCAAAGCCCCAGAGGACAGACTAAATGGTACATATCCCAAATTATGACTGTCTCGTTCTGTCGAGTGAACCCCAGCCGACTAAAATCTAACACAAATCCCTGGGTTCTGTTTTACATCACGCAATATCTCTATTAACTTGACCGATTTCCATTAATCTTTATTTCAACCCAACTGACCCTCAACTCCTTGTCTGTCATTCAATATTTCCATCATACAGCAGGTGTTGACCTCAGAGTCAAATCCGTCATAAGAGTTTGTCCCCTTTTCCCGTTTCTTTAGAAATGATCTTGTTTATTGTGATGTTTGGTTTCTACCTAAATCATTCGATAGGAAATCACTGCAAATCTCCAGCAACTTCCTCAAACATTAGCTGACCTCAAGCTTACTAAGGCTTTAGCAGAATAATCAATTCTTTGAATATCCAATTCCAACAAACTGACTCGTCTGATTTCTTTAAGATATTTACTTTTTGTTGAGAGTTATTTATTAGGGAATTAAACTCATCGTCATGTTTCATTGTTTATTCAGTTACTGAGTAAGAACAATATATTTGTCCAAATTTTCACGCTTTTGATCCTCACATAGTGATATACTCGAACAGCCATGTTCGCGATACAAGAGAAACTTTTTTCCTCGGTCAAGGTCTAGTCTCTCAGAATGATGAATCAAAAACATATCTACGTCAATCGGGTACAAATGCCGACATTCTCAAATTAAAACCTCATTATTGTCTCCCTTTAACCTATCAAGACTATTTGCTATCGAATATTATAATCAATCATTGAACCAGTGATTCTTAAATGAGAGAATTTAGGATGCCAGCGGAAGCAATTTCAAAATTAAACTTAATGTGGTTTAGTTGGTTGGTTTTAGAACAAGACAACACTTGTTCTTTTCTTTAATGATGAAATCAGTATTTTTCAGTAAATTATATAATTTCTCATACCTAATATGAAAATATCTATGAACAATTAGGTCATCAATAAGTAAATCTTGATATTAGGAGTTTTTCTTGTGCTTTATGGTTTCCAATAACAACTATTTTTTAAAGTATCCTTTCTTTGCACTGTCCTTTATGGTTTCAAGTATTCCTATCTAATACAAATACTTTCACTACATTTATATGGTTTAAAGTAGTCCTATATAATAGTAAACAATTGCACACAATAATTTTCCTATAGTTATTTGTTTGCAAGTATTCTAATACAATACACAAATACTTTCAAACTTATATGGTTTCACGTATTTCAAGCAATTCTATAGTTTCAAGTAATTACTAATTATAATCTCTAGTAAAAATGATAGTTTTAAATCACTGATCTTAATCCAAAAGAATTGCACAGTTATATTCTAATAACTTTAAAATAAATGTATTAAAGTCATATATGATACTCAAACATATATTATCAGTCTAGTTCCAAAAGAATTTAGTTGTAATGGCAACGAAGGAGTGACTCTACACTTCTTAAAGAATTATAACTGTCAATGGAGCTTAGAATACAGTGACTTCATTCTCTGCATCCTTCCACTTACAAAAACAGGGGGTGGCTATGACACTAAACTGCATCCATTGGTACAGCTCCAGTTCTGCCGCTTGGGAGAGTATAAAGTCACCTCTACCTTATCATTACTTCCAGGTCCACTCTAACCTTGAATGGAAGTATTTTTAAGTTCCTATTTATGGGTTGAATTTATTTGTTTGACAATTACTTGTATTAGATAGAAATACATGATACGATATGACAGTGTTCAAATTATTTGTATTCATAGATACTTGTTTACCAAGGATAATTATTATTAGTTTCATGAAACCATAGAAATGTGTCATAAACAAATATTATCAAATAGAAAAAGTTACTTTAAACCATATAACCGTAATACATTCTTAGTATTTGATAAGAATAATTGATGCTATATAAATTATTAGTATAACGAATAAGTACATAAAGCTATAATAGTTTACTAAGGAGGATTATTATTAACGACGTTAAATTTATAACGAATAAGTTTTATCAAATAGGATTAGTTACTTTTAACCATCTAATCGTGCATACATTATTTGGATTAGATAAGAATACTTGATGCCAAATAACTGTTCAATCAAATGTTTATTATCATTGCAAAATGAAAAGTATGGCAGAAAAATATGGCAATGAACGTTTGAGAATATAAATATATCTGATAATCATTTATAGATGAATCAGATTTCGGCATTACATAGTGCATAAGAAATGTATAAACAGGTAAACAAATAAACCAAACCAAATCTAAATTTTCTTTTTTTGCGCCTCACAGAAGTTTCAATTTCTCTTAGTTGAACCAACAATAAACCGACCTAATGTTTCATTTAAGACATCGAGGGGTGCTAAATGAATACCTAAATACTAATTTCCTTCATTCTTTGATTCAATCATTTCTTAATTTGGTTCGATTTGGTTTCTTTTTAATGGCATTTCAACCTTTCTGAGTTATGTAATGCCAAAGCCAATATTGTAAATGGACATTAGTAGTATTATTGAACCCATAGCTTGTGGAGATAAGCAAGTTCCTACTTTTTCCAAGAGTACCTGTCCGAAAATGAACGTGATAGCATGACCGGTGTTCAAACTCACTAACAACGATTTCCTCGATAAATGTATTTACTAACCCCTCTGTACGAGCAGGATATGACAGAAGTTCAAGGGGGTGTCCTCGTGGCGTAATGGTTAATGCGATAGACTGCGGAATCGTAGTAAGCGAGTTCGTACTCCAGTCACGCTATTACGTTCACTTTCGGGAAAATACCCTTGGGAAAGGTATGAACCCCCTTATCCTCCCAGCTATGGGTTAAATAGTACCACTACTGTTCTTTTAGGAGAATAGCTTTGGCATTAAATAACCTACAAAGGTTGTTATGCCATTAAACAAAGAAACCAAACCAGAAGTTCAATTTCTTAAGCCAAGTTTAACAGGTTTAAATTCTGCGTATTCCTTCTCCTAGACTGGTTTTCATATCGTTGCTAAATAGCTAAGTCTACCTTACAATTTACTCTTAATTGAATGAACAATACTTGGATTCATTTCATTCCAAAAGGTATTTAATCTCTGTGAAATGCAAACAGTCTTGTCCATGATTTGAACTTGGACTGGCGTTTTCTTATAAAAGTAACTATTACACCATGGATGTCTTCTTAATTTACTTCGTGGAATATTTATTTTTAATGTTTCCTTCTTTTTTAGATGAAGCCCTGTCTATTATTAATAACCTTATTCTGTTTTATCCTTCGTCTTCCTAATTGTAGCTGCTATTTATTGCATCTCACTAGAGCAGTCGCTTCTATGACAGAGAGTAATCGCACACTTTGGAAACAATGATAAAGAATAAGCTCCAGCTGAGACTGCCCGAGGAAGAAAGGGACGTGAGTTTGAATCACACCAGGAGCTTCGTCTTTATTCTTGTTTTTGATGCATGATGTTCCTCGCTGTTGCAGAAATGACGCCCTGAGTGAACTGCGAAGAAGAGTAACATGAATAAGATGATGAAAAATGATGCATGTCAAAACTATTAATAATATGGATTTTTGAAATGTTCGTTATTTGTTTCAGTTTCGTTTCTTTTTTTTTTTTTTTCAGTGCTTCTATAACATTTAATTCGCTTAATTCTTCTTTTATTTGTCTTTTACATTATTGCTAATAAAGCAATCACTCTCTTTTTTTCTCACTTTCTCTTTCACTCATTTTATTTAATTTTGTCTTTTATTTGTTGTCACTCTACCTTAGATTTATCATATATTAATGTATGTCTTTCAAAATGTGAAAATGTAAGCTCTTCCCTTCCTAAATATGCATATTTATGAACACAGGTAGATCTGAGTGAATTTATATAAATATGTATAAGGTTAAACATTGCTTACGTGTATGTACATGTAGATAGTGGCGTGTATGTGTATAATATGTGTATATGTGTACTATAGTATTAAGTGGTAGATTATAACTTGGAATATAAAGAAGTGTTACCAAATAAATAAGAAATTACTATTTTTTATAATATATATATATATATATATATATATATATATATATATATATATATATATATATATATATATCGACATGAAAAAAGATTTTACAACTCTCATAATTTACTGTTTAATTCTCGTTGATAAGATCACGTCCAGGATGTTTTCTCCGATCCAACAAAATCAATATTCAAATTACAGTTTTTTTTTGTTTCTGTATTCATAGTATGAAACTGAATAGTGATTTTTGGTCTGTTCATTAGCTCATCTATCGTTGCTATTTCTGTATGTCATTTTTGTTTTCATTTGGCTTCTTATTATTAACTCCCTTCCTCTGCGTTAACGGGTTATACTTGATCTTTTACTCCGTCGCCATGTCAGAAATTTGGGAAGAAATATTATTCACCCGAGGCAGAAAAGTGGGGGTACTGTTGGTGTCTTCTATAAACCCCAGTGTATATATATATATATATATATATATATATATATATATATATTCCAAAAACAGTACTTGATGCCTCCTTGCCTAACACCTAGCATTATAAGGTACGGATCAAGGATAAGAGGAGGATACGGGGAAAGAAATAGCGCTCTCCCCTACATCTCGGTGTAGTAGCTATTGAAATTGGAGCCTTCGAGTCACCCTCTACTATGGTGGGTCAACTTTATATATATATATATATATATATATATATATATATATATATATATGTGTGTGTGTGTGTGTGTGTGTGTGTGTGTACAATGGATTTTCTGATTTGTGCTCTTTTTATGGCGGGACTGGAATTCTGAACGTGTTCCCGGAGTATTTGCTCCTATATAACGAATAACCCAGTATGTGGGGTCCATTGATCATATTTTCCAGCTTCAACGACTTCAGGGACTGAAAAAGGTGAGTATAAATTTACTAGTTTCCCTAAAACTTTTTATCGAGTAGGGTATTTGCGTGTTTAGTTATCCAGCGATCAAAGAGATTTGGTGTGAGTCCTCGTAGCATAATGACGAAACAGTTTAACTTTCGACCTCGAAGTAAGCGAGTTGGAACTCCAATCGAGCTACTATGTTCACTTTCGGACTAATACGCTAGGGGAAAGATATGAACTCCTTTATTCCCCCAGTCTTGAATCAAATACGGTCACTGCTGTTTTTCTTCAAGCATAGATTTGGTATTAAATAGCACATGAATGCTGATATACCGGTAAACAAAGAAACCAACTGAAACCAACATTGGAGTTAGCGAAAGCCGTAAATTTGAGGAAAACGCCACAAATAGGAATGTGAGGTCCGTGACCTCTAAACATTAAAATTAAATGATCATAATTTTTCTCTGGTAACAGATCAAATACAGGAGAGAGGAATTACAAGTTTTTATCGAATAACTTTAAACTGATCTTAGATTTCCAAAACTCATTCGAAAAAACTTTCATTTTCTTCCTTTTTTGAACTTTGAATTGAGTATTTTCTTCAAGAGACTTTCACACTTAATTGAGTGTCTATACAATTTGCTAAGTTGTTTAGTTGGGGTTTATGACATGTTTACTTTTTATGACAGAGCCATTTTAACAACTATAGTGTCCTTTTACACTAACCAACAAGATCTTCAATTCGTTTTATTTCCTGAGCTGTTATTTTTCCTTGGCATTCGTTTTAAAGTAAATTTTTAAAACCAACTTTTCTTTAAATTTTGGCTTTGTGATTAGAATAATGAAAAATGAATGTTTGACCATTTCGGGGCTACGAACCAGACATTTAGGACACTGCTGGAGAAGCAGGGACGAGCTCATCAGTGACGTTCTCCTATGGACCCCCTCACATATTTACCCTTGTTGTGTTATATTATGACGGAGACATTTTAACATCTATAATGTTTTATTCCTGAGCTAAGGGTGTTATTTTTCCTTTGCATACGTTTTGATGTAAATTTTTAAAATCTGCTTTTCTTTAAATTTTGCATTTGTTATTAGAATAATGAATGTTAGACTATTTCGGTTCGGTTCCTTTGTTTAATGGCATATCAAACTTTGTAGGTTATTTAATGTCAAAACGATTCTCCTAGAAGAACAGTAGTGGTACTATTTAATACATACCTGGGAGGATAAGAGGGTTCATACCTTTCCAAAGAGTATTTGCCCGAAAGTGAACGTAATTGCACGACTGGAGTACGAACTCACGTACTACGATTGCGCAGTCCATCGCCTTAACTATTACACCACGAGGACATCACCGACAACTTCGGGGTTACTACTTGATACGTAAATTTCTGCAAAAAAATCTCAACAAATTATTTACTTCTAAACATTTGTTTTAAATGTTTATCAGTATAAATGAATATAAATATTGATTTATGTGTTGTTTTATTCTCGCCTTAAGTAAATAAAGATATACAAATTTGCCCATTTTTAATAAGGAAATAGGTTAATTTTAGAATTTCATTTACCTAGGCACAAAAGCAAAGTTTAAGAAAATAATTGCTACTTTTCAAATCTTTCCAGCAAAAGCAGTTAATTACTATCTAGAAAATGTCTCATATAATGTTATTTATGATACAAAGTGTATCTTCACAATCAATATAAACAGGTAAACACTACTTAAAACATTATCAAGAAATTCATCCATTGATACGACCCTAAAAGTTAGAATGACTCCAGATCATAATGGTTCAGTGAATAGCAGCATTAACTTTCCCCAGAGCTCCTGAGATGAAGCGTCACCATTCGATGTAATCCTAACTAGGACATCACTGTTTAGGGGTCAGACACTGCTGCAGTGGTATTCATTGATGTATTCTAAATCTAACTTTTATAAAAAAAAAAAATTCAAATATTAAATCAGTTACCAGCATGGAGCAAATATCTTAAATGTCTTTGTTGATTAATCTTGAGTAATTTATTAATTGAAAACAAAACAAAAAAGAAAAAAAAAAGCAGATAGTAATTTACTAATGAAGAATACCACCTCAATGACGTTTATACGATGCAAAGTGAATTTCATTTGGAATATGTAAAAAAATTGACCTATAGAAATCGAGAAAGAGTGTGAGGGAGAGGAAGGGGACTGGAAAGAAAGAAAGAGATAGAGAGAGGGGGTGGTCATATTTGTGTATTCTTTTTTAAAGTTTTGAATATTTTCAAAATGGGGAAAATATGCGTTTTTATTCACTGCAATGAAAATTTTAACTCATCAACCATACAATTTAAAATTAATCTTGCATAATTATATATATATATATATATATATATATATATATATATATATATATATATATATATATGTGTGTGTGTGTGTGTGTGTGTGTGTGTGTGTGTGTGTGTGTGTGTGTGATTTTAAATTAATCTTGCATTATATATATATATATATATATATATATATATATATATATATATATATATATATCGATGCGTCAAATAGATATTTTTTTTAATACTTGAAAAATATAGCTTTATACATATTAATTGTATTGAGTATAGCTACTTAAAGCAATAATTCTTTAAATAATAAAACCATATAAATGCTTGTAACGATAAACCTTGGCATTCAGATACCCGTAAAATGCAACCAATCAACTGAGCAAAAACAGTACAATTAGATATGTTCCTTTGAAAAATATGCACTCCATTTATATATAAGTATGTAATTTATTGTTGGTCATTGAACTGCTACAACTTTATCTTTAATTACAAGGTTACAAAGCAGTTGAGCTTCATAATAGATATCTAAAATTGTCCTCTTAGATCATATAATATTCCAGTAGAAGTAACAGAATCTCGATGTATTTAGGCTAGAAGAAAATAAACTTTTTTTGTTTAATAATACTCATGTAAGATAAAATTTTCTTGAACTCTTTAACCTTAAAGTTTAATTAAATGCGAAAGATTCTATTCGTATAGAAAATGATAATTCGTTTTTTTTTCTTTTGATGTACTGGAATTTCAATTCCGCACATTTAGTTTCCTATTGTCGCAATATTACTCCCCCCACCCTTTTTCATAAGATATATATTTCAGTTTAGATACCCTCTTTCCTCATGAAGAACCAAAAACCAAAAAATGCTACGTTTTAAACTTTCCATAGAACAAAAAAATATGCATGTCAAATTTAATAGCTTTACATAAACCTTTTGACATAAATATGATAGAGGACAAGCAAATAATATCTTCAAAAATATAATATAGATTTCCATTTTGAGGTTTTGCAGTTTCTAAGATTGGTACTGTTTTGTATTACTATTTTGCTGCACAAAACAAGGCTGGTTTAATACAAACAGCTTTGTAACGGCTTACTAAAAAATCGCTTGTGGTTCTATCGAATCTTTCGGGAAATTTTCAAATAAAACCACTATTTGCTTTGCACTTCTAAAATATTTAATATTTTTGAGTTTTCTTGATACATTGCCTCTAATAAATCTTAACCATGCGTAGTTTGTGAGCATCTTTGCGCATGACAGGAAACAAGACTTGATTTCTTCTTTTGTTTTTCTTTTAGATTTCTTATTTAAACCTTCACGCAGAAAACTGAAAAAAATCATAGGCCACGAGTCTGATATTCAAATCAATAGATTTTGTCGATGAATTCTCAAGTATGTTTAAAATTGATTTCAATTTGTTTCTATGTGCTATACTTTGTTCCTATCGATCCTAAAAGCTGAAACTCTGTGGAAGCGCAAGTTTTCACAAGAGAAGAGCTCATGTCTCTCTGTTGATCCTCTTAGCTCGGTGTTGGGTTGTCTGTTCGTCTTTCTCATACATTCAGATCGGAAAATTTAAAATTGAAATACATCAACTTGTGATAAATACTGATGGGGAATATTTCCCGAACTAAATCTGAATGGATGCCAAGCATATGAAATTGAACTGAGTTATCAGATAGATACAAGGGGATTAAAATATAGATCGGCGCGGATAAATTTATAGGCCTAGAACTAATCTAGTTGATACAGGTGAACGAAGAAAATAGATTATTATTTTAAGAAATGAAAAGAATTTCAAAAATATATAAGAGGATAAAAATGTTAGATATGTGAAAATATTGATATTAACAGATTTTGATATAAGATAGCCAAATAAAACCTATTGGTTTGCATCACTTGTTACAACTAATACAAATCGAAAAGATGTTTCTTGCCTGTTCGAATATTTGAACGACACTGACGTCTTGTGAAGTATCCGTTGAATATTGATCGTCATGAATTCACGTTTTTTTTCTTTTCATTTGAAACACAAATTATTATTCTATTTAGTCAGATTATTTTTATTCAACAGAGATTAAATTAAATGAATCTTCCGAACGTTCTTATTAATGTTTTTTTCTTCTCTTTATTGTAGTCCCATCCTCTTTCTTTCTTTCTTTCTTTATTTGTTTATCAGGATGCTCTCGTAGTACAATGGTTATGCCCCATAGGAAATGGACAGCTCAACCTGATTTCGAACCCTGGACGAGTCTGTTTACATTTTGCAATGTACTAATACCCTTTCATAAAGTATGCATCTAATTATTCTCCCTCCATCTATTGCTAAATAGTCGGTAAGACTCGGCTATACTACCTTTGTATAAAACCGGTCAAGGAGAAGGAAAAAAATGAAAATTCAAACCAGTTAAACTCGCCTTAAAATAATGATCTTCTGTCCCATCCTTTGTTCGGGGAGGTTGTTAAACACGTATCTATCAATCTATGGTTTATCAGTATCACTAATTTTCTCTCCCACACTTTTAATCAGACAAAAGATTTGCAGAACACAGATGAGGATTTTCTAGCGCAACGGTTATCGTCATAGAAAATTACTAACTGGTTTGGGCTGTTTGTATTTCACTTCACCCCTTTACAAAGGCATGAATCCCAGTCATTTTGCACCCACCCATAGACGAATAATAGGAGTAAGTGGATCCTTTAGACTTGGTACGTCAACTAATTTATGGTAAGAAAGACTTTAATTCACAACCAAGTAACGAGGGGGCCAGTAATTCCATAATTCCATATCATCAAAAACTCCCTTTTTAGTTCAACCCGAGCACTATCCCAGATATAGGATGACTGTGACCTAGAGGGTTATATGAAGGATGCAATGTGTACATGTACTGATGATACATTCCTTTTTTTCAAACCTAACATGCATAATATGTATATATTATTATTATTCTCCTTTGAGCGTTTTTTTACACCAGAGTTAGCCGAAGGTTTCTTATTGGCGCTTGAGTAACTGCAAGTGTGCTCAAGTCTCCAGGACTCTTCTCAGTATTCTGGCCGGTGTTAATAATGCTGTAGTTTGGATGGTTTCCACTGGTCCTCTTATTTCCAAGTCTATTAGTCCTTGTATCAATTTTTTGGCGTCTGTACCAAAAACACCTATTACAATTGGTATTTTCTTCACCTTCATGTTCCTTTGTTTTTTGAATACCCTAGCAGGTTCCGGGTACTTATCTTACTATGCGCTTTTTTCAATTTTTGTCTGTGATCAGCAGGGATGGCAAAGTCCACAATTCGGCAATTCCTTTTTTGTTAATTATTATCATTATTATTTACTCCTTCAAAATTTTTCACATCAGCTAATGCTGATGGACTTTCACTGGAGTTTGAGCGACAGCAAGTCTCCTCAAGTCTCCAGGACCCTTCTCAGTATTCTGTTCGTTCTCAACAATACTGTAGTTTGGATGTTGTCCACTCGTCCTCTAACTTCCAAGTTCTCCAGTCCTTTTAATAATCCGAAAGCACCAATCTCGATCGGTATAATCGTCACCTTCATGTTCCATAGTTTTTTTTTAACCTTCTTTGCACTTTCTTTCAGTTTTATTCTATGGTCAGCCGGTACAGGAAAGTCCACAATTTAGCTTCTTCTCTTGGTTTTTTTTTCTTGATTACTTTAAGGTCTTGTCTTCTGGCCGAGATTAGATGATCCGTTTGTTTGTCAAAGTTACGAATGCATATTAAATCTAATCCTTGAGGAAATGGGCACAGTAAGCCGAGTTCAAATCCCACATTTATGCGAAGAAGAAAAATGGTTAGAGATACCATTACTACTGGCTTTTCATTTACGCCACGTAGGTAACAGTTTCAAACGTGGGTGGTATTTTTTTAGAATATGTAGCAGTATAGATATAAGAAAACCCTTAATATATATTTATGCAATTTAATTATTGATGACAAAATTGTCAAAGTTTTAGTTTTAGCCACAGAATTTCGAACTTTTCGAGTTTCCTAATGAATAATGCTTATAATATTTGTTTACATTCCAAAACATTCTCTAGAAAAAAAAAAGTTTGTTATGTTTTGTTTAGAAGAATATTAGCGTTTTATTAAAAAAAATGGTTGGGTCAGCATTTGTTTATGCCCGATACTCAGTATTTAGAGATATTCCAAAGGTCAATCAAAAGACCTAAGGTTCATGGAAACCTTAAATGATTCAGACACGTGTCGACATGCTATGAATCTTACCTTCAGAGAAATTCCGACAGAAATCTGGATTTATTTTCTCTCTCTCTCTCTCTCTCTCTCTCTCTCTCTCTCTCTCAATATATATATATATATATATATATATATATATATATATATATATATATATTCGAAATTCGTTAAAACAATTTTCTGCTTCTCCCAGACTTTAGATTTATCGAAACACATCTCACCTTTGCATGGATCTTACCAGCACAGAAATTAAGATATAAATACGAAATATTTTTTTCTAGTATATATATATAACATGATCACATGCTGCTTGCACAGATTTCCCTAATTTTTCTTCACCATCCGTCCCTATCATCCATTGCTTCTGCCAGGTCTTCCTGGCTACATCCTTTGTCTGTACAGACCTGTTGTAGATAAGGTTTTGCTGGTCATCATACACTTGCGCGTCCGTGAGAAGGGATTCTTAGGAGAATGTCACTTATGAGTTCATCCTTGCTCTTCTAGCTGTGTTCCGCATGTATTGTTGGTCTATTTTGGATTTTATTTGAGATGGGAGGTAAGTGGCCGTACAGCTGTTGTTTTGTGGGATGTTGCTTCCAGTATTTGTTTAATATAGTTCATAGCCTCCTTGTGCAATATTGCTGTCCAGCTTTTTCTCTAAAAGCTTAGTCAGCGTCCATGTTGTGTATGACTGCTGCTTGGAAAAAATTGCGTTTTATTTTATCGGATATGTCTGACATCCATATGACCAATTACGTATTGATAACTTTCCATGCCTTCGCGTATTGATGTTATTTTCGGTTGATGAGACACTGCTTCCTATATAGGTGAACTTGTCCTCTAGTTTCAGAGAGCCAACATTTAGTGTTAAGATATTGTCACTTTGATTAAAGCACATATACTTCGTTTTGTCAATGTTCACATGGAAGCTTTTGCCGTCTGCTGCCCACTCTACACTGTGCAGAACGGATCGGGCTGGGCGGATATTTGGGTCTTTGAAAAAGTTCTAAGCCTCTTCCAGCGATAAGTTTGATTATTGATTAGGTTATTTGGTTTAATGGCATATCAACGCGTCATTGTTATTTAATGCCAAATTCTGTTTATACATATATAATTCAGGTTTTTTAATTAAATGGTTTATGGGTAACATTTCTCAAACGAGCCAGAACTTATTTATTTGCACATAGTTGATTGGTTTCATTAATTGTTATTTACTGTTAGCACATAATTAAATATTTTCAATTATTACTGTTTGCACACAGTTAAATGGTTTCAATTACTGCTATTTACCCCAAATAGTTTTATTTGCCCACAGTAAAGTATTTTCAAACATTCCTATTTTATATTCATAGTAAAGTAAGTAAAGTTAGCGACCATAGTCGAGGGTGACCGGAAGGCTCCCTTTTCGATAGCTACTACACCAAGGTGTAGGGGAGGGCGCTACTCCATTCCCAGGATTGCTCCACTTTACCCTTGACCCGTACCTTATAATGCTGAGTGTTAAGCAAGGTGGTATCAAGTACCATCTTTAAAGTCTTTGGTATGACTCGACCTGGGATTGAACCCAGGTCTCCCGGGCCATTGGCGAACACTCTAACCGCTGGGCCAATGGTAATCCTTTAGTTTCCACTGATGTAAATTGTTAGACGTATAGTAAATGATTAAAAAGTTCTTTTTATGGGATCTCAACAGGAACTACTACTCTAGGTAAAAGTGGGCCTGGGAGCAATGGAAATGGATGCGTACTTCACATTTCCCAAAGATCCGGAACTAGAGCCTCACTATCTGATGTTATATCCTGGTCTTCATTGCGATGAGGGGCCTTTCCCTCTGTAGAGTTGCAGTCAGCGTACTCTACAGCCCAAGCTGACTTCAAAAAGAAGACCCATTATTGAACATTTTTGTTATGATAACAGACTGCCACTTCTTATGAAGTAGGAAAGGGCTAGCGTGTTACTACAACAAAAATCTTCAGCTATATCTCTTCCTTCTGGGTGAGGCTTAGAACTTGTTGAATGACCCTGGTATATCATTTCTTGTGATATCTACATCGCTATTATTCTTATCGACAGCGTAGCCTGAAGTTAATACTTTTATGCGATTTCTGTTTGGAAATTTCTCCATTGTTATACCTCTTTGATTTTAGCATTTTACGGTTTCTTTTTGACGGTATACTTCGGTCTACTGGATTGTCAGAATTTATCACCTTTTCTCAGTACTAACGTAATTACAATCATATTATTGTCAATGTCTGACTCACACATCTCGTAAGAAATTATAGGTAATGTATATTACACTTAATATGTATAACGCATAACAGGTATTGCAGTTTTATCTCTTTTATACAACTTATGATTTACAGAAGTGAAAGGATGACGTGAAATGGTGGTCATATGACTTCAGCTATTCAACCAGAATTCTAATGCTATGAATAAACCAAAGCTTAGCCTTGGCATAAGGCCTTAAGTATGGAACACCAATGGTTGATTGATTGATTATTTAATGTCGCAACTTGTTTTGTTTTTGTTTTTTTTTTGTTTTTTTGCAAGGATATATATTGTTTCAAGAAACTATTCTCATCTATTCTTTTTACCAAATGTCACTCTATCTGTAACTCTCCGCTATATTGATCCTGGTTTCTATCAAACCTTTTAAGAATTGCCTGTAGTTTGTTGGTTAGTTTACTTGGTGTTTTACGGCATATTAGCTCGTTTGACTTGTTAGAGTTCATTTGCTTACTTATGATTAAATTGTAAAAGACACCCACCTAACGAGTGTACTCGTTATGAAACTAAACGGCATATGTAATGGCAAGGATCCAGTTCCGAAGATTTAAGGAATTTGGAGTGCTCCTTCATTTTCATTAAAATAAAAGTATTTCTGTCAGACACTACTAATCCTATGTAATATCAATCATGTGTTTGCTTACAATTAAATTATTCCGAGTATTCCTATCTGATTCTAATAATCCTATGTAATATTAATCATTTGTCTGAATACAAATAAATAGTTTTCAGTATTTCTATCACACACTAATAATTCTATGTAATATTAATCATATGTTTGCTTACAGTTAAATGGTTTTACGTATTCTTAACTAACACAATTAACTCTATGTATTATTAATTATTTGTTTGCACACACTTACATGGTTTTAAGTATTCCTATCTGGCACTAATAATTCAATATAATATTAATCATTTGTTTGCACTCAGTTAAATGCTTTTAAGTATTCCTATCAAACACAAACAATTCTACGTAATATTAATCATTTTTGTACACAATTAAGTAGTTTCGTTTGGTTTTGTTTTATGGCATCTCAACCTTTGTAGTTTATCTAATGCCTAATCTTTTTTATACATATACATTAAATATATGATTGATATTTTTTAATGAGTTTAAGCTCATTTTTTCACACAGTTAAATGGTTTCACTTATTTCTATCTAGTACGAATATACAGTTAAACATAAGAACAGTTTGATTTCAAACAATTCGAATTAGCATCATCATCATCATCATGTCGTGTGGCTAGCACAGATATCCCTGACTCTCTCTCTCCACGTCTCCCTATCATTCATCGCCTCTGGCAGGTCTTCAGAGTTACATCCCGAATCATCACGTAGCTGCTGTATGTATGTTCGAGCTGTCCGTCCTGCTTTTGATTGGCCATATGCGGGGGTCTACAGGAGTACATCACTTCCGATCTCGTCCTTGCTTCTCCAGCAGTGTCCGGCATGTCTGGTTCGTCTAGCTTGTATAGTTTTCGTGATAGGTGGTAGCTGACCGTATAGTTAGTGCCCTGTGGGGTGTTGCTGCCAGGACTTGTTCAATATTGCTCTTAACATTCTAGTATAATTGCCGTCTAGCTTCTTCTCCAACCGTTTAGTCAGCGTCCAAGTAGTGCATCCATATAGCAGTATCGATACGACCGCAGCCTGGAAGAAACTGCGTTTCATTTTATCGGTCAGGTTTGATTTCCATATGATCGAAAGCCTATCGATAACTGTCCATGCCTTCGTTAGCCGTGTGTCGATGTCTTTTTCGGTTGATGAGACGCTGCTTCCTAGGTAGGTAAATTTGTCTTTTCG
Organism: Sepioteuthis lessoniana; assembly: GCA_963585895.1. Lineage (NCBI taxonomy): Eukaryota > Metazoa > Mollusca > Cephalopoda > Myopsida > Loliginidae > Sepioteuthis > Sepioteuthis lessoniana. The sequence goes on along the minus strand of OY757910.1, from coordinate 53,044,090 downwards.
GTTGATGAGACGCTGCTATGCATAGTACTCCTTTATTGCCATCGCTCACCGGTCCACACTGATAAGCATCTATGTTTCAAATTGTCGTCTAGCTTCTTCTCCAACCGTTTAGTCAGCGTCCGAGTCAAGCAGTTCTATTTGACCTTATCAGACGCCAACAGTCTTGGCCAGAGTGGACCTAGGAGTGATGGCAATGAAGGGTTCTTCGTATTCCCCAAAACTCCAGCATTACTGAAGCCTCCACATCAGATTGTTTAATATCATATCCAGGATACTCGTTGGTGGAGTCTTATCCCCCTGCAGAGATGCAGCCGGTGTATTCTACAGCCTCAGCCGACTAGGCTAACAGTTAAGTGGTTTCAAGCATTACAATAAACTCGAGAAATTTATTTTTAAAAAAGTATTTCTATGTATATAAATAATTAGCTAATAGCTCTTAAGTTTTAATTGACTAATGATAGAATTCTTTTGTAAATGATTGAACCGTTTTCTTTGATCCATAGATAAGACCCTAAAAAATACTACCACTCCTGATCAGAGAAGATCTGAGAGTAATTAGGATGAAAGTGCACTCCAAATTCCTCAAATCTTCGGAACTGGATCCTCACCATTGTATACCGTTTAGTTTCTTAACGAGTACACTTGTTAGGTGGGGGTCTTCCCCATCTGGGTAGTTGCTGTCTGAGTATTTTACAAACCCATCCGACAGGGTGCGATTTTTTGGTGTTATACTCGGAAAATTATTAAAATAAGCTACGAGATTACTAAACTGTACGAGTATTTTCTGTTTGATTTTGTGTGTGTGTGTGTGTGTGTGCGAGATCAGAGTCTTACCCTTTATGTTTTACTCTCCTCATTTCTTTAATTTAGTGTCTGACTCATTGAGCTTAGCCTTTTTATTTCAAGAGTCAAATGATTCTCTTCCTCCTTATATACACTTAGACCTCTGTTACGGTCACGTATAGAGCTGCTGCGAGGAAATTCATTTTATCTTAATGGCAGCCTATAAATTTTCAGGGGTTTTCAAGGGTATCCGTGAATTTCAGACAAATCCGAAGGCAGTTGTCAGATGTGATTAAACAATGCACACAAAAAAGTTTTTTTTAAATAACAATCACTATTCGGATTTCGGGTTGGAAGTCAATTAAAATTTATATTTTAACACGTTGATTTGCAAAAATATATTTTCTTGTGACAAAGCCCATGTAATTCTTCCAATTTATATACATAATTGTTAAATAATCAATTAGGATAACATTAATTGTAATTTATGTTACTTAGGTTTTCTTTTTAAATTGGAGTTGAAGCGACAGTATAGCTATACATTTTTATTATCATATATCCCCAACCCCTCCGCTCGGGCAGGATATGACACAAGGTCAATTTTTAAGCGGAGTTTAACAGGTTTGAATTCAGAGTTTTCCTTCTCCTAGACTCGTTGCCTCACCAAGGCTGAAGAACCTAGTATGCCCTACTATTTACCCATAGCTGGAAGGAGAATAATTGGATTCATACCTTTCCCAAGGGTATTAGAGCTATGTGAAATACAAATAGCCTCGTCCAGGTTTTGAACTCGTGTCGCCGTGTACATTTCCTACGACGATAACCATTACACCACGGGCACATTTTTATTATGACTGTCTTAAAATCCGTATGTGATATTGTAATGTACAAGTTTCAAATAAACTCTTAATACACACACTGTACATAATTATAGTTTTGATTATTTTTCTTTGTTTTTAGTGGCACATTAATGTTCCTGAGGTATTTAATGTTAAAGCCATCCTTTTACTGTGATCGGATTAATGTATGTGATCTGAAAATATTACGTAGTCAAAAGAATTCGTTTAATTTTCGCTAACTCAGTTTAAAAAGGATGGTATGACTTCTTTATTTAATGACATATCAACTATCATGAGTTATAATTGGCAAAAAAGGTACTATTTAACTCATAGTTGGGGTGATGCCGTAGTTCATACCTTTTCCAAGGATTTTAAGCTGAAAGTGACAGCAGTCGTGGGACTGGTGTCTGAACTTGCTTACTACGATGTCAAAATCAAGTACGTTAGCCGATTCACCACTAGGCCTTCACCCTGCATATAATTATACTCTTACGTGAATTTATAATACTAATACGTTAAAATAATTATATATCTACCGGTTATTCCTATTTACTTATTATTCACTAACAATTATATATTTTCTACCGTCTATTTCTGATCAAATTGTAATATCAATGTATTTAGAGCCAAGGCACTGCCCCAGGGGGAAAAAAAGACGAAATTAGCAAACTTAGAGAATGTTGTCTTTTACTTAGCTGTAAATGATCCAATTACAGATAAGAAGCAACACCTTTTTCATTTAATAGCTTAACATTCTGGCTTCATAAAATATTCTTTCTGCGTTTTGCGTCTTATATTTTATTAGTTTATTTGCTGCTAAATAACAAACGTAAGCGAACATCATCTAAGTGAGCTAACTCTATTATGCTTGCTAATCATAGAAGTAAGTTAGTAAAGTTGGCGACCGTAGTCAAGGGCGACCCGAAGGCTCCCTTTACAAAAGCTACAACACCAAGGTGTGGGGAAGGGTTCTACTCCTTCCCCCGGATTGCTCTACTTTACCTTTGACACGTACATTATAAAGCTGAGTGTTAAGCAAGGAAGCATCAAGTACCATCTTTGAGTCTTTGGTATGACTCACCCTGGGAATAAACGCTGGTCTCCTAGGTCATTGGCGAACACTCTACTCACTAGACCAACGAAAATCATTTAAAACATTATCGCAAATTAGTCACTTTAGCTGATTCATCGGACCAACAATGGATCATAGTAGTGATGGTGTTATAACTTGTTAAAAATGAGCTAAAAGATTTAACCTATCTATGAATATTTGAAAAGAAAAAGAAATAAAAGATGATAATATTTCTTGTTTTTTTTTTGTTTTGTTTATTTTTTTCTTTTTGTTTTTTAATATACATTTTAAAGAAGACGGGAGTTTCGCCTCTTGAACAATAAAATCAACCAATGAACGCAGAGAGGGAAAATTTGATTAACCCGCAGATGGTAGATTTTTGCAGCCCATAGACTTGGGTCAGGCAGATGGAAAAAAGTTTAGGATGAAGTCAGAGACAGAAAAAGATTTCATGACTGTGGAATCAAGGAAACTGCCGAGATAGTTCGATATCTTAAAGTGGGAATTATTTTGCAAAAGAAAAAAGAGGTATATTTATGTTTTCTCTCACAAAACAGAAACGAAAATTCCAAACCGTTAATATCTATTAGTTTAGTTTTATTTATTAATTTATTTTGCGTGTTTAATAAAGCCTTAAGAACTGAAGACAGTATTTTTTCCTACTGAAAAAGCATGTTGTTTTTTTTTTTATTTAAAACTTTTATGGACTTTTATTTGTTATTGTTTTATAAAACGGTGATGTCTGCCTTAAGAACTGAAGACAGTATTTTTTCCTACTGAAAAAGAATGTTTTTTTTTTATTCAAAACTTTTATGGACTTTTATTTGTTATTGTTTTATAAAACGGTGACGTCTGCCATAAGAACTGAAGACAATATATTTTTGCTACGGGAAAAGAAAATAGTTTTTTATTTAAAACTTTTATGGACATTTGTTTGTTATTCTTTTGATAAAACGGTGTTTTCTGCCATAAGAACTGAAGACAGTATTTTTTTCCTTCTGGAAAAGAAAATAGTTTGTTTTTTTTCAACTTTTATGAACTTTTGTTTGTTATTGTTTAATAAAACGGTGTTGTCTGCCTTAAGAACTGAAGACAGTATTTTTTTCCTTCGGGTAAAGAAAAGAGTTTTTTCTTTAATCTTTTATGGACTTTTGTTTGTAATTATTTCTTTTACTTTTTATTAGAGTGTTTAAATAAGATGTTTTATTAAAAAACACTTTCACCTTATTTTGTCTCTTCAATTTTTGCGAGTTTTAAAACATGTTGAAACTGAACTTTTTTTATGAACTAGGTATTTCCAATTTATTTCACATTTTCCTTCTTGTAGTGAAGTCAGTTATGGTATTGATGACGTGAACGTTTATCATATCTGACTACCATAACTCACCGCTAAAGTTATTTGGGTTGTGGGAAAAACAATTAGGATCCTTGTTGTTAAGTAAAAGTATAACAAATTAATAATTTTTCGTGCTAAATTAACGACCGAATATCAACTGTACATTTTATTGCCTGGGTAAATTTATTAGAACAAATACAAGAATGACCTGAGAATTAAGAAAGAAATAATAAAGAGTTGTATGAAGAACATGCTAAATATAGCTTGTTGTAAGTTGAGAGTTCTTAATAGGATGGAAGATGTATAAAGACTTATGTCACGGCATGATACCAAGTACTTTACGACATGAGATTTGCTGGGACAAAAGAGCCTTCTATCAGAGAAATGCACACATTCATGCATATATCTGGTCTTCGATTCAGGGGTAAAGAGGTTTGAGTTTTGAGGGGCTCTTTTTTAAGCAACTTAGGTTTGGTTTGGTTTGGTTTTATGGCATAGCAAATATTGAAGGTTATTTAATGCTAATTCCTCTTTAAGCATAAGTATTTGATATATGGTTTATAAAAACATTTTTAGGTAACCTTTTTAAACGATCCTGAGCTCATTTTTGGCTGATGGTTAAATGGTTTCACTTATTTCTATCTAATAAAAATACACAGTTAAACGTAAAAACAGTTCTATTTCAAACAATTCAGTTTAGCATAAATACACTTTCTTCTTTACACCCGTTTGTAAGTTTGTTTTAATGGCATACCAACCTTCTTGGGTCATTTAATGCCAAATCCATCCTTCTAGAAAAACAATAGTGGTACTATTTACCTCATAGCGGGGAAGTTCACATATTTCCCAAGGGTATCTGTCCGAAAGTAAACATAAGGGGGCGACTGGAGTTCGAGCACGCTTATAATGATTCTTCAGTCAAGTACTTTAACCATTACACCACGAACACACTCCATTTTTTGCACTCAGTTAAACGATCAAACAGCCATTTTTCAACCGATTCAGACAAAGTTAAATGGTTCCAAGAATTCCTAGCAATTCAACTAAACACCAGTAATTTGCTTACACACAAATCAAATAGTTCCATTTCAAATAATTTAGTTTAGCATAAGTACACAACTTTAATATCTATTTGACCCATAGATAGTACCTTCTCAGGTGCTACCATTCTGAGCCAGGATTAACCTGAGAGCGATGACAATGAAGGGGTACTCCATATTCCGTAGAGCTCCAGAATTCCTGTAGCCTCACTATCAGATTTTTTAGTGTCAAATCAAGGTGTTATATTTTGACCTTCGACCCGGCCCAAAAATACTATTCCAAGGTAATACACCGGAAGGAAGTGACACATTCCAACGGCCAGTAATCGAAAGAAATCGCGTGGGCGGATTAAGGCTTATGATATGGGACAAGATGAAGGTCCCATTGTGCCATTACAGTCATGCACCGGAAGAGAGTAACCTCTGAACTGCATGACAGTTATTTCCGCTTGATGACGATTAAACATTCGATTTCAAAGATCCAGTAGGCGATCGTGTGGGCGTTGAGTTATTATTTAACTCAGTTGAGTTTGGGTCCCAGAGCAGTTGCCAGCAGAATTCCAGACAGCTACAGACCAGATGTGGTAGGGAAGACCACACCTGACTGAGGGGGCCCTCGGAAAAGCCCCGATGGAGTGGACCCCAAGACCCCTGGTTGAGCATCTAAGAGAACAAGAAAGACACAACGTGACGGTCATAACAGTGGGGTCAAAATATGAAGTTTATGTTCAATCTCCAGCATCCTCTCAATTGCAAACCCTTGAACAACCCTTTCTAGAAGCTTGCAATAAAGTGAGAGGTAAATATATTTGAAAAGAAGTCTTCCTGCGTCTTTATCCTGCGTCGTTTCTTCCTGTGTTTTCCTTCAGGCGTTTTCATTCATGCGTCTGTCTTTGTCGTTGTGTCGTTGTGAGTTATTCTACATATATATGTGCACGTATGTTGATGTGAATCTACATGTGTGACTATATAACAAAGGACTCTCGTTGGGGGAGTCTTATCCCTCTGCAGAGAAGCAGTTGGCGTATTCTAAAACCTCAACCGACTGAGCCATATGACGACTCTAGTCACGCCATCTAGGGACTATTATAAATAGTATTTGGAAGAGAAATTATGTAATCCTTTCGTGTCTTTATATATCGATTATGCTACGATGACTGCACCAAGAAAAAATATGAATTATGTTATAATTTGAGGTTCAAGCTGAAACAATTCATGACAAATAGCGATGAAGGTATAACTACACACCACCAAGAGCATAACAACTGGAACTTCATCAGTTGGTTGAGTTTTGTGTCATAACCAGAACAGACCAAGAAGGAAGGAGCTGATTAGTATTACCTATAAACCTGTAAGAGATGCCCGTGGTGTAATGTTTATTGTCGTAAATAGACAAGGTGACACGAGTTCAAATCCTGGACGAGACTGATTGCATTTCACATAGCTCTAATACCCTTGGGAAATGTATGAATCCAATTATTCTCCCTCCAGCTATGGGTAAATAGTAGGACTGACTGGGTTCTTCAGCCTTGATGAGGCAACTAGTCTAGGAGAAGAAAAACTCTGAATTCAAACCTGTTAAATTCTGCTTAAATATGACCTTGTGTTATATCCTGCATGAACGGAGGGGTTGGTAAATACGATCACCTATAAACCTATTTTGATAAGCATTGCACCAAGCACGTCTTCTGAGAAATTAATTGCTTTTACAGATACATGTAAAGATTTAAACTCAGAGAAAACATTCTTGACTGAGCAGCTGTCTCAAATAAATTAAATGTGATACATTGATCAATTTATTTCATACATTCAGAAACAAATATTTTATTGTCTTTATACTTCCTCTTTTCCTTTAATGTTTTATTGTGCTCTTTGTTTATCTGGATAAATATGAAATTATTTAAAGCATGCATACACTTTTTTGTGTATGTCTCTTTCGGAGGAGTCTTTCATAAAATTCAAAATTGAAGTTGGATTTAAGAAAATATGAAATTGTTATTATTTTCATCGTCAATATATAAGATTTCCATACCTAGTGTTCAACGTAACATCATAACTTATCGAGATCCTATATTTGCGTGTATGACAAAGACATCCTCGTGAAAATTCACATGACAAAAAATGATAGATTGTAACAAAATCGTTATAAGTGTAATATTAAAATAGAGGATAATTTTTTTTCTCAGTTAGTTGAGCTTGCTTGGGTCGTATTTGATCATTCAAGGCATTACTAATTCCCTTCATTGGTCACTAGTCCTCAAGGGGTGTTGTGAGATGACTGTTGATCTATCAAGGGTTCATCAGCCTTTTAAAAGGAATTTTGTATTTTAAATCATGGTCAGTGCTTATCATTATTCCTTACTTGCTAAGCCTGTTGGTTGTGATTGAATTTAGTTTTCCTTTTCTTATTCTGGTTTTCCTGCAAAAACTAGAGATCCAAGTAAGCTGTATTACTACTACTACTACTACGACGACGACGACGACGAGAAAACCGGACTGTATGTCTTACAAATGTGTGAGATCTACCAAAAACGGTGTCTTATGTAAGACATTAAATTGCATCCAGTGGTGAGACTTCTGTTCTAAGCTCTGTGAAATACGAAGTCGCCCTTTTGTTGCCATTACTTCTATGCATCCATCTGAGCCTAAGTGGTGGTAGTTCCTGGTGGTGTAACGGTTAGCAAGCTAGACTAGCGAACCTACACGAGTGATTTCGAGTCTCATTGGGCGCCCCATTCATTCGGCCTTGTACCACATTGAAGCCAAGAGCTTTGTAAATTACCTAAGTGGCGGTAGTCGTATATCCACAACTTATTGGCCAGGGATATTTGTTTAAGATAATTAAGCGTTTATCTGCTTAAAATAATCAAGATACATTCTGATAGTGAATATAACTGACTATTTTTACCACACTGACTTTGGCATGCCGTATAAGCAAGCAAGCAACCACTACCACTCCAGACATTAATCACTACTACTACCAGAACTGGAATGTTAAGCGTGATTTGATCGTAACTTAACACTAAAATAACGAGTCTTCTAAAAGTGTTACAAACTCACACAGGAAAAAAGAAATAAATGATGGTTTAGTTTCCTTGTTTAATGGCACATCAACCTCAGTGGATAATTCAATGACAAATCCATTCTCAAGGAAAGCTGCTGTGATAATACTTAACCCATAGCTGGAAGGAGAACGTTCATACCTTTCTGAAGAGTATTAGTCCGAAACTGAACATAATACCTTGACTGTAGTTCGACCTCATTTACTTTAAGGTAGCATTCCAGTACTTAGACCATTTTGCCACGTGCTCTGCCTCCAGAAATAAATAAGCAAAATAATAGTATTGGCAATATCATAGATAAATCTTCTACGAACATTTTTTCCATTTAATGAACTTATATACTTATCTTTTTTGAATTGCTTCAGGATTATTCTTGGTCCCATAATAAATATATGCATTAGAATTTTCGACCCATTTCTGTATTAATGTTCATATGAATCTACATTGGTTTAAGAAGTGCCTTTCTTTCTTTATATATATATATATGTGTATATATATATATATATATATATATATATATATATGTGTGTGTGTGTGTGTGTGTGTGTGTGTGTGTGTGTGTGTGTGTGTGTCAAAACCGCAAACAAAATATTGGATAATCATTTTCATGCAGCGTGAAGAAACTGAGAAACTGAATTTTAAAATAATTATTTGGTATTCTGACGACTTGAAATATGGAAGGAAAAAAAAAAAGAAAAAAAATTGAGTTAATAACTACATAAGCTTTTGGTTTATTTAAATTTAAAATTTTTCTTATTTTCACATTATTATTTTTTTGTACGAAATCCATAATCTTGTTTTCTAAAAGCAAATCTGTCACGTCGATAGCAGTCAGATATTTCTCTTAAAAAATTCATTGGCAAGACAATCTCGTCAAGTTATAATGAGATCTGTTATTTTAGTCAAAATAATTCTGGGCCAGAAACGCATTCGTACATATTTTATGAACTTTTTAAACAGTGTTTAAAAAAGTTTGCATAACAGCATATACGGGCGTGAATACGCACTCTTAGAGAAAATGTTCAGATTGAGACTGACGAATTCTTATCTCTTTATCTTTCTAATTACACATGCATCGATCAATCTGGAGAGAGAGAGAGGGGGGGTAGGGAGACAGAGACAGAGACAGAGACGGAGACAGACAGAGAGAAATAGAGAGAGGTTCACACATTGATTGTCAACCAACTTGAGGCGTTATTGCTTGGTTATAAAATATAAATAAAAATCAGGCTTCCAGTATTAACCTGTGCTAAAAATATCAGCTAAAAAATATTGTTCTTTATTTTACTATTATGAACAGGCATTCACACATGCACACGTTCACAGCAATTCACACGCTCTCAAAAGACACATATGCACACATATATGTCATTGATGGCCGATCGTCTGGTTAGTGAGGAGATACACAAATACGCAATTTGCCTCAAATATACGATCTTTTGTTTTGTTCACTTTCCTTAGTTTCTTAGGTCGTGGAAATTTGTGGAAACAGATAGTGAACACAATACGTACACAGATCTGAATAAATAGTCAATTTGGCTTACTTACGTTCAACTTAGTCTGAAAGTACCGGTACCCGCTAGATGCAAGAAACTTAGCAACAATGAGCATGTTTAATACTTAAATGAGAGACTAGTTAAGCAAAAGTGAGTATGGTTTGAAACTGTGACTTCTCAAACTATTTTACAATAATTCGTCACTAATTATTCGCTTCCTTGAAAATAAATAAACCAATGAATAAAAGTAATTAGACCAGTCTGGATTTTGTGCTCAGTTTAATTCAATCAATTAATTAACAATGAGTGAAAGTTTTTTTAATTGAATAATACGTTGACTTTCGAGAGATTTTATAAAAAATATCACGACATTCTTTAATTTGAAAAATCAAATGTCCAAATAATTATTCCAAATTCTATCCTTCATCCATTAAAGCAGGGAATAATGATTTGATATATAGCATCATTGATTCCTCTCTTCCATACATGAATTTCGAATAAATAACTCATCCTTTCCATTTCTTTTGCTCAATGTATTCTTTTTCTTATCCCTCTTTCATTTCATTTTACTGAAGCAGATGATAATCGCCTAATGTATAGGCTTATCGCTTCCTCTCTATCTTCTATTCATTCATGTATCTATTTCATTTTACCTACTGTATCTTTATTCGCTTTGATATATAGCATATTCTTTCTTCCTCTGTAAAAAAAAGAATGAACCATTATTTATCTAATGGGATGTCTGGGCGCATAATTCGAACATTACGTTCATGTTTTATCCAACAAATATTTTGCTCTGTCTGCAGTGGCTGTAGAATACAGCAAATGCATCTCTGCAGAGGGGTAAGGCCCCCACCATTAAGTGTCGTTGATATGACACTAAAGAGTTTGAGGGTGAGGCTCCAGTAATACTGGGGCTTTGGGGAATGTGGTGTATCCCTTCATTGCCATCGCTCCCAGGTCAACTCTGGCCCAGTGTGCTAACACATGACAGCGTCCCATTTATGGATAAAATAGAACTACACTGCTTCCTTATGCTAAACGGATTCATTTGAAATAGAACTGCTTTGATATCTAGACAGCGAACTAATGTTGAATTGAATCGTCTGAATAAAAACTGTTTGATAAAACTGAATTGCTTAAAATGGAAATGTTTTTGATCATTAAACGACGAACTCATGCTAAATTGAATTGTTTGAAATAGAACAGTTAAATTGTATAAAAAAGGATTTGACATTAAATAACCTGCAGTGTTTGGTATGCCATAAAATCCAAGCAAACTAAAATACAAATATTATAGTTTGGTGAAAAGTTTTATTGTGCTAGTTTTTTTTTCTAGAATACGTAGCCTTAACTGAAATAGTTACCCTGTATATATGCTTCAAGAAAATGTTGACATGGAATCACCTCGATCTTTAGTCATCTCCAAAACACACAAAAAGCAACTGCCTTTTTTACATAACTAAATTGTGACATTAAAAATTCAAACGCAGACTGTCAGAACCCGAATCTACACGTCTGAACCTGTGTGTATACTTGATAGATTCACTATTCATTGTAGTAATTGGCGTACCGGTGTTGGTAAGCAAGTATTTGAGAGTCGAAAAGTGACAGGTTTTCAGTTTAATATCATAACATATAACGTAAAATTTGCATCGGTTTTTATTCTATTCATTCTATTCTTATAAATTCCCGCTATGAAATAATATCTATATGGATATTCGAACAATATTTTCTGGGATTATTCAAATAGAAATATGGCGCAAATTTGTTGAGATTGCTTTGGTTGGATTTAGTTTTATGGCATATCAAACATTGTTGGTTATTTAATGTCAAATCCTCTTTTTGTTAGTAATCTAAATTTCTGGGATGAACTTGATGATTTTTATCAGTAAGAGTTTTCGAACTATTGTCTTCGTCTTTATTGGGGTTTTTTCACAACGTTTCAGCTGCTGTATCCTCCGGCCTTCCTCAGGTGTCCCCTGTTTATCTCGGCATAGAAATGATTCAACCTGGGATATCTTTTTTGTGCCCAGGTAAACAGGGGACACCTGAAGAAGGCCTGAGGATACAGCAGCCGAAATGTTGTGGAAAAACAATAAAGACGAATACAATAGTCCGAAAACTCTTACTGATAAAAACCTTCATTTTTACATATATATTATATATATGATGTGTAAGCACATTTTTGTATATATACACTGTTAAAAGATCAAACAGTTCTGTTTCAATCAATTCAACTTAGTATAAGTCAAAAATGTTAAATGGTTCCAGGTGTTGCTGTCTCACTAACAATTCAATTAAACATCACTCATTTGTTTACACATAGTTAAATAATGAAACTATACTATTCCTAACAATTCAATTTAACATAATTTATTTAGTTGCGCTCTGATTAAATATTAAACAATTCTATTTGATATTAGTTTGACTATTGGAATATATGTCGACTAAAATTGCCGAATGCTTTGTGGGTATTCTAATGAAAAAAAAAAACATGTTTCTTTACTTGCTTATTTTCAATGTGATAAATAGAACTCAGACTCAAACTCACATAAATACGCACACACACACGCACACACACACACACACACACATGTATCGTGTCAATCCATACCAGTTATGTATACAACCATTGACAAGTGACTGTGTTTTTCAAAAAGAATGGTCTAAAATCGCTCATTATTGATAATCCACACCAAACTGTAATTCCTGGTGTTTAACCATAACATGTGGTTTACTAGTTATATTGTAGTTTCAATAGTATCATTTAATTGATGCATTTAACTTTATCGCTGAAAAGCTTCAACAATCGATAAGTTGATTGCAGCATTCAAAAAAGTTTGACCCAAATACCAACTGGTACGATTTAAGAAGTTTGCACTTCCATCTGTTCCAGTTATGAACAGCGCCTTAGAGAGAATGTTCGTCCGTTTGAACTGCTGTGATAACTCATTGATCTTCGCAATTTAATCTGTTCTCGTTACCAGCAATTCGTTGACCTAATCAATCATTAGTTCGAACACATTCAATACCAAAAATATTATATACATCTCTTCTTTAGCTTGGATGATAAAACTTGAATATTTCTTAAACATATAATTCATAATATATTAAAGTGTACATATATGTTTAGGAAATTATATATATATATATATATATATATATATATATATATATATATATATATATATATATCGGCCAAATCGGTTGGGCTTGCAGAATAAACCAACTGCATCCCTGCAGAGGAATAAGACTCTCCCAACCAATGTCCTTGATATGACACTAAACAATCAGCTGGTGAGGCTCCAGTAACTCTGTAGCTTTAGGGAATGCGGAGTATCTCTTTATTGCCATCGCTCCCAGGTCAGCTATGGGCTGGATTGGTTGTACCTGATAGGGTCCTACCTGAGAATTAAAAAGAACTGAATAATGTACTTATGCTAAACTGAATTGTTTGAAAAAAAAAGGGTTTTAAATTAAACAGCGTGAAAACAAAAAAATTACTTACGCTAAATATATTGTTTAAAATAGAATTGTTAATATGTATATTAATAGGTTTGTCATTAAATAGCCAACAATGGTTGATATGCCATAAAATCATGTGTGTGTGTGTGTGTGTGTGTGATAGCATATGGATGTGATGATGGTGCTTCAATTATTAAAAGTAATAAAAAGAGGGGGTTTATTGGCAACGGCTTGTCATTATTATTTGTTGTTATTCTTATTGTTTCAATCCCGCATACATTCCTGGGAGTCTTTTCAATTCCCTTTTGTGGAATGTAAGGAAAATAAATCTTTACGAATACAGTTTGGCTATAATTATAATTGATACCATCATCATTATGGAGAGTGATAATTTCATTAATGATATCATTGGCGTTTTAATCATCACCATCCCGATCAACCATCTAGTTTCTTCATCATCGTCAAAAGTTTTTTTTTTCCTTTCTAATTTTTCTTTTTCTTTTTTTGCTCACTCTCTTCTTCAAAGAATTCAACCATGTCTTATTCATAGGTAACTATACCTTTGCCTTCCTTTTGTACTGGTAGTTTGTTTATTTATATATTTATTCATTCCTATTTTTCGTGTATTTTTTCTCTTTTGGTACCCTCAGTTTACTTTCCTTTTTCTTCCTCGATGACATCATTTTTGTCCCCCACGGCAAGCCTTTTTCATTTCTCGTCAGAAAGAGTTGTGTCTTCTTCTTCTTCTTCTTCTTCTTCTTCTTCTTCTTCTTCTTCTTCTTCTTCTTCTTCTTCTTCTATTATTTTTATTATTATTATCATCATCAAATGGAATTCGCTAAATCCAATTATTCCCTTCTAGCAGCTTTTATTTACCGTTTACATTGCATAGCATGTTGAAGGCTAATCAACGCAGAACATATATTTTTGTTTTTAAATTTTGGCATTTCTATTTTTTTGTAAATTTAATTACATTTTATTGTTGTTTCTTGCTAATTACAGAAGGAGGAACAAAGTAAAAAAATAAACAAAAAAACCAAAAAAATAAAAATAAAAAAATCAATGAAAATCAAAGAAGCGACCATGTTAACTTTGATTTACAAGGGGTTTTACGAATATTTCATTAAATCTGCCTTAGTCATATGAGAAGGAATGAAATAGAAAGAGGTTGTCAAAATATGAGTGCAAATGAGAAAGATAAGAAAGCGAATACACAAAGATATAAAATATCTTAATTATCACTAAAGTTACATTCAACCATTATAGTCACCACTAGAGATAATTTTCATAATGATATTATCAATTTAGAGCAACAGTTTGATAGGGATACGCTGAAAGCCTGTTGAAGTATTTATTTTAAAATTACTTTGACAAGATCCAAGTATTTGTCTATCTTTCCTTTTTTTAAATTTCATTGTAGCACAATGTGCCACGGGAACGGAAAAATCCAGCATTGATATGTAATCTTTCTTCTGCAAATAAATACAAGATCTTGTGATCTAACCATGATTTGTGCATCTAGTTTTCTAGGGCTGATTCTGGTTTGTGTATATAACACTTCCTCAGAATTGTCAAATTCTAATTTTTTTTTTCCTGCTAGATCCCCTTTCCCCCATTCGGTTCTTCTCTTATGCTCATTTTGTGCGAGAGTGCTGCGTTCACACAACATTATCATTCGTTTCATATCTAGCACCACGTAACCTAAACAGTCGGCTAGGGCTGCAAAATACACCGACTTCAGAGTGGTAAAACTCCCCCCATGAGTGTCCTAGATATGACACTAAACAATCTGATGGTGTTACTCCAGTAATGGTGGAGCTCTGCGGAATGCATAGTACTCCTTTATTGCCATCGCTCCCCGGTCCACATTGATAAGCATCTATGTTTCAAATAAACCTAAACTGTGTACTTATGCTAAACGGAATTGTTTGAAATAGAACAGTTTTGTCTTTAAAACTGCATATCTATGCTAAACTGAATTGTTTAAGATTGTTTTTGACATTTAACTATGAATAAACAAAAAACTGTACTTATGCTAAACTGAATTGTTTGAAATAGAACTGTTTCTATGAAAAATTTAGATTTGGCATTAAATAACCTACAATGGTTGATATGCCATAAAACCCGACTAAATCAAACTAAACTTGTTATTGTTCTGCGTATTATCAATTTTCGCTTTGCTATAATTTGTTTTTATGGCATTATTTATGTTGCCATAAAAAAAGATTCCGTTTTTCTTATAATCACCATGTTTAGGCTATCTTCAATTCAATATCCTTTGTTTGTTGCTTGAAGCATCCATACAGTTGTTTATCATTATTATTGCTTCACTCTTTTGAAGGTTTTTCACAACAGCGTTAGCAAATGGTTCTCACTGGAGTGTGAGTAACAGCCGAGTCTCCTCAAATCTTCAGGACTCTTCGTAGAATTCTGGCCGATTTCAACAATGCAGTAGTTTGGATGATCTCCACTTTTCTTCTTATGTCCAAGTCTTCCAGTCCTACTCCAAATCCTTTGGTGAATGTACCGAGTGCACCAATTACTATTGGTATCACCGTCAATTTCATTATCGATATTTTTTCAGTTCTCTGACAAAGTCTTTCTTTCCACTTTCTTTCATTTTTTCTCTGTGGTCCGCCTGAACGGCAAGGTTCACTAATCGTCAGATTCTCTGTTTTGATGACTCTTACTAGGCCTAGTCGTCTGGCCGAGATTAATTGATCTGCATTATTATTATTATTATTATTATTATTATTATTATTATTATTTACTCCTTCACATAAAGTCTCACTGGAGTTTGAGTGACAGCAAGTCTCCTCAAGTCTCTAGGACTCGTCTCAGGATTCTTGCCGTTCTTAGCAATGCTGTCATTTGGATAGTCTCTACCCGACCGCCAACTTCCAAGTCTTCCAGGCCTTTTAAAAATCCTTTAGTTATTGTGCCTAACGCACCAATCACAATTGGCACAAGTTTTACTTTCATGTTTCACAGCTTTTTTAATTCTCTAGCAAGGTCGAGGTACTTATCTTTCTTTTCCCTTTCCTTCAAATTTATTCTGTGGTCCGCCGGGACAGCAAAGTCGACAATTTTGCAGATTCTCTTTTTTTTTTTTTTGTTGATTATTATGAGGTCTGGTCTTCTGGTCGGGATTGGGTGATCCGTTTGTATTTTAAAGTTTATGCGAGTCATTTTCTATTCTGTCTCAGCCTCTCTCTCTCTCTCTCTATATATATATATATATATGATAGGAAAGAAAGAGAGATAGTGAGTATTCTTATACGATCTTATTAGATATATTATCATAACACATCTTTATTTTCTATTATATCCGATGATTATATAAAATTATTGCAATATCATTATATTATCCATGATATAAGAATACTTTATATATTTAAGTACTCTGTATAAAAACAAATTGCCAAACAATAACGGGATACACACATATGTATATATTGTTATCCACCGGAAGACTTTTTCATTGTATCTCATCACTTCACGGAGGATAGACACGCAGGACTTTTGAAGCGAAACCCGCCCAGCTTTACGTTAGACTTAGTATCAGACCGCTCTGTCAACAATTGTACAACGTGGGCTAGGGAATTATAATGTATTTGTGTTTTTCTGTGTTTACATGTATGAACACAGAAAAACACGAATATATATAGTCATCCGCAGACAGACTGTTTCGTTCTGTCGGAACTTTTCAGTGTGGCTAGACACGCAGGATGCTCGAAGCCGGAATCGAAACCCGTCCAACTTTACGATAGACTAATGCTTCAGACCACACGGCCACAAGCGGACTACGTTGGCTAAGGGAATTTTTAGATATTTTATATTTAGCAAACAGCAGCAGCAGCCTTTGTTTACATTTTTTCATACCCTACCGGCTACCAGAGAGCTCAATTCTTTCGAAGAGCCTTGCAGTGGCCGACAATTGTCGGCCGCTAACAGTGGCCGACAATTCCTTCGCCAGGGAGCTCAACCCCCATGGGGGAGCATACTGACCAATTCAAATTGGTCAATATATATATGTTGCTATGTATAAGTGTTTCTGGTTTGGTTTGGTTTGATTTGGTTTCTTTGTTTAATGCCATATCAACCTTTGTAGGTCATTAAATGCCAAAGCTATTCTCCTAGAAGAACAGTAGTGGTACTATTTAACCCATAGTTGGGAGGATAAGGGGGTTCATACCTTTCTCAAGGGTATTTGCCCGAAAGTGAACGTAATAGCCGGAGAAAGTGTTTCTGTCCCTGAGTTTATATGTGTCTATCTGTGCGTATATGTAAACTAGAAGAGTCACATTTTAGTTTTTTCTTATAAAATAGGAACAATATATATTTTAATTGAAAAAATTGATTTTACACCGTCTAAAAGGAGATACTTACTACTAAATCACTGTTATTTATCGAGAGGAAAATGTTTACATATTATTCAATGTTTTGCTATATAAATATAATCACACTAAAATTATACTATTAGGCGAGATAATAACATCTGATGACTTTCTAAATTCAAATGAATTTAATGTAGTTATCACGTTACGTATTAAACAATTAATTAGCACTATTTTGAAAAAAATCGGAAATAAGACACTAGAATTAGGTTCATGGAAATTAATTTTTATATGATTTTTTTATAAAGAATATATATAAAAAAACACATAAAAAATATTAAAAAGCATAAAAATATATATTTTTAAATAAAGCTTTTTTTTATAACTACACTGCACCGGAAATAACGGAATGAATTATAATCTATTGGATAAATATTTTCGTTAGTATGTCTAGTTGCTTTCTCCCCTTTATATATATATATATATATATATATATATATATGTTTAAATAAAAGTATATTGAAAATTATCTTTAAAGTTTTACTTGATATCATATATATATATATATATATATATATATAATGGTACAAGTACAGATCTTTGTAGTAAATGTATGATCGATTCCGAAAGCAACAGAAGCTTAAAGATAACTTTAGTTCATAGAAGCATTCATATTCGTATATCAACACACACACACACACACACACACACATATATATATATATATGTATATATATATATATATATATATATATATATATATATATATATAAAATCTCTCTCATACTATTTCTCTCCCTTTCTCTCTCTCACCCTCTCTCTCTCTCTATATATATATATATATAATTTTAAATGGAGGAATTCTATGATTATATATATATATATATATATATATATATATATATATATATATATATATATATATATTAAAAGCGTTCCTTTTGTTTTAGGAGATTAGAATTTAACATTTGCTGCGAGCAAATTTCCTTTTATTTGATTTTACATGTTTTGAGCTCACGGTACTTCTAACTTCTCAGCATATACGACCAATTACAAAATTTGTTGTCACTCGCCAATCTGTCTATGAACCTTCACTTTAGCTCCAATGAACTTTTCTCATTGACTTATTGCATTAGGTAAAAAAAGCTTTTTTTTATATATGCTGAATGCGTAAATCTACTTCCGAAGCCTTCCTTTGTTTTCTATAATAACCCAAAGTTAGTGTCACGAGATATATAAATTCTGTTAGTATTTCAATGTATCAAGCAACCACAAACAGAACATTAATACTTTCACATGTTCACCCAGTTCTTTAACATGTTTAATTCATGGTTGCACATGATGTAACATAAAACTTACTTGGGAAAGAACCTTGTATTTCTAAAATTCTATCCGAATTTAATGTAGGATACACGCCTGTATGTCATGAGCTTAATGCGAGACAAGGTCATTTTAATGGGAATACAGCTGGTTTGATTTAAACGTTATATTCTCCTTAGACCGTGTGACGCAAACAGTCTCCTTCAGAATTTGAACTCGTGTCTTGGAGTCCATTTTCTACGGCGATAATCGTAAGACTACGAGCACTGAAAAATTTTTTTAAAGAAATAGGGAGAGTGTGTTTTACTCAACCCACGAGCAGTATTCAATACACGGACAATTTTACAGCGGAGTACAGCTGGTTTGAACTAAATTTGAACTTTCCCGTCTCCTCAGCAGGAAATGTTAAAGAATCAAATATGCCCTACTAAATACCTATATCTAAAAAAACAGAATAATTTCAATGATATCTTTTCGAACGGTATCAGCATTATGGGAAATGAGAGTAGCGTGGTCGAAAATTTGACCGCAGGTCGCTTTCCGATGAATGTATACAGTATTTAGAACTCTAACTAAATTGTTATTAGTTAAACATTTTATCAGTATAGAGATTTAAAAAAAAAAAGTTTCAAAATAATCACAATGTTTTTAAAGAGTCGAAAATAGGCTTTACGACAGTTGAATGAGCCACTTTTTTTTCAACTATGTGAATTTCAATAGAATTTTCACTGACGAGTAAGCTTTCATAGATTGTATGTCTTTTTGTCCTAGGTGATATAATCTTTCGACTGAAAAAGATTTTGATCTGTAAAATCCATTAGAAACTATGCATAAAATAACCCGTATGGTTATATCCGTTTTATTTTTATATGATATAATTATAGACTTAAAAGAAACAAGTGTATGTAAAAGGAAAGCTTATTTCCAGTACGGGTATTTTTTTTGTTTCGTCTCACACAGATAAATAAGGAAAGGAACGTACAGTCAACTCCTCATTGATTCAGCCAAGGAACTAATTCCTTTTATCTATTTCCACCAAATTTGAATTGAGATTTGAATGCTTCTCGTCAGAGCGAAGAAATTGCTGAAAATTAACTGGGAGACACGAGAACTCATGAAAAGAAATATTAATCCTTGTAGAGATAAAATAAGTTGAGAATATGTACAAGAAAGCTCTAAAAGCTACGAGAAATCTTGTGAAGGTATTTGAAACCGTGAGGAAAAACAAAAAACTCTTGATAAGTAGCAAAAAGCCTCGAAAAGGTTGGTGTAACGTCCAGGAGTTATAAGAACACTGACTGTACGAGAACTTTGGCGAAGGTAAGTGAAGCCTCAAAAACTAACAAGAATTCTTTTCAAAGTATTCAATGCCTCGAAGACATACGAAACTCTCAAAAACGTACAAGAACCTACGAGAAGCTACCCGTAACGTCAAGTAGATATCAGAAGTCTTAAGAAGGTACGAGAACTCAAAAAAAGGTACAAAAAACCTCGAGAAAGCATGATAAATCTTGAAAAAGTAATGGAAATCTCAAGGAGATTGGAGAACCCTTGAAGACGTACTAGACATCTCCAATGTATACAGATTTGCAAATTTATGAATTTTTTCAAATTAATTTTTATGGAGTGTTCAAACACCCCAGGTTAATAACGCTGGAATGAAGCCATTAACAGTAGAGCAAAAAGTATGCCTTTATCTATTCTCTCTCTCCAACCTAATTAAGCCTTTTCATGCAGCTAGACGTTATATGTACCTTGCTCGCTACTAATCACTATGATATAAATAGATGAGAGTCAGTAAACGAGGTAACTGTCTTTTGTGTGGAAACGTCAGTCGTATAATGAATCTAACAAAATTGTTCATTATCGTCAAAAAGATGACAGAAATGAATAGGAATTAGAGTATCGTTCTAAAACGATCCGCCTATCACGTTTCATTTTACATATATTTTAATAAAATATTTTTGACTCGTTAAAATCATCTAGTTTTTGTGAGTTTGATTTTCACAGGTTAATCATGTTTCCAGTCTTGTGCCAGAACTAAGCAAACCTTAGTAAATTATTGCGTATATCACGTGATGGAACGGTTAGCAAGATAGATAAGCAGATCATTGTTTGTGAGGTAATTTCTCACCGGGTGCCTAATACTTTTAATCTTGTGCAACATCTGAGCTAAGATTAGTAAATTACTTTGGCGCACTTAGCGTAACAATTATCGTCTCTAAAAATGGAATCGGTGATCCGAGTTCCAACCCTGGATTAGGTTGTTTGCATTTCATGTCTTTGGACAAGGTAAGGTTTCATCTGTTATTTCTACAATGCTGGGTATATAGAAGACAGAAATATGTGCTACCCAACAGTCTTGACCATCTATAAAGAAAATACAGTAGATCAATTAAAGATTTGGAAAAGAAATTATATGAACAGTGTTTGATACGCCAACATCTGCTGCCTAACATATCAAAAGTTTTAACAAAAATATTTAGAGGAACAGGTAAAAAAACAAGTTCAGTAGTTATCTGGGAGAATTTTTCACTATCAAAGATATTTTTTAAGACTTAAATAATAAAATAAGATTAGCAAATTTATCTTTTTTTTTTTTTTTAGTTTTCTTTGCATAAATTTGAGCCATATGAATTTTTTAATTGTATAACAACAATTTAAAACACAGTTGATTAAATCTGGCTTTATGATTGAACAAAACATAAAATACTCGCCCTAATTAGTGAATTGATATTGTTTGTTACTTAATCGCATATCAACCTTCTCGGGTTATTTGATGCCAAATCCATATTTTTGAGGAGGAGAATAGTGATACTTTTTAACCGAAACCTGGGAGGATAAAGGGGGCTCCTACCTTTCCTAAGTGTATTTGTCCGAAAGTGAACGTAATAATGGGACTAGAATTCGAACTCACGTACTATGATTCTGCAGTCCAGCGCGTTAACCATTACACCACATGGACACTCCTCTAATTAGTGATGTTTCACAGTTTAAACATTTTACAACTATCAACAAGCAGTCAAAATCAAACTCAGAATCGGACTCATCTGTAAACTTGATATGTTCATTTGTTTATATTTAGACCCCAAAATTAAGAGCAGAATGTAACACAAGGTCAGTTTTTAAAGTGAGTACTGCAGATTTGAATTCAGTTTTCTTTTTCCTTCAGTGGTTGTCTTTCTAAAATTAAGCAGCCCAGTTTACCTAATCATAGCATAGCAGGAAAAGAAGATGGTTTCATGCCTTTCTGGAAGATATAAGCACAAAGAGAAATTCAAACAGCATTGTCAAGGGTCTGAAATTGGATCACAAAGTTCATTTTGTATGACGATATCCGTTACGCCTCCTATGCCTCTTACTATGTTGACATAAATACTTTTATAGCGAGAGGACAAACCAAACTGTGATTCCTGCAATAACACCTCAGATCTACAGATGCATGGAACAACTTCGTTGACTTCCTGAAGAACAAGCAGAATATATGTAATGACATATATAAACGTTTTAAGTGCATCATGCTGTTTGAACTTTTTCCATTTAATATTTATTGATAACCTTTTGACATCTTATACGGTTTGTTTCATTTCATTTGCAATTTATCCTAATTATATCTACAGACTTTTCGGACTATACTAAGGATCGAACTCACAACTTAGTTCTAGGTGCTCTGTGAAACCCCCGTTTTAGTCTTTATACCATGATGAGGAAGCCAGAAAACTGTGTATGTGTGCGTTTTCGTGCACACACATATGCTAGCATGTTAACGAAAATGCATATATTTCAGCGGATTTCTTTTTACTGCCTATGCGCGCACGTGTGTGTGTGTGTGTGTGTGTGTGTGTCTATGTAAATATTGAAATTTTGATAACACTGAACACAATTATCAATGGAATTCGTTAAATCATTTATTGGCCCGAATTGTCTGATGATTTTCGCTGATTAAAATCTTTATTTTACTTATTTTATATACATTTCTCCTTTGAGGTATATGGTAAGAGAGAGAAAAGAACTTAACTAAAAGAAGTTTAAAGTAGAAAAAATCATTTTTATAACAGGTATCGGAAGCAAAAAAATGTATATTGATATTTTTGAACACAATGGAGCGTTCATTGAAAACGTCCTCGTCATCTTAATTGCATTTTGAAACTAATGTTACACACTGATTCTAGCATATTTCTAAATACATGACTAGGAATAAGTGTATTTGATCCTCACCGTGAGCCCAATATTTGGGCAAAATTTAAGCTAAATTTTATCACTAAGAGCATCTCATAAAAAAGAATAAATATATTCGTTTTGTTTTGTTTTGTTGTGTTTTTATCTATTAAAACTTAAGGAAAATCACCCAGGTGGCTTGGGCTGTAGAATACACTGACTACTTTTTTGCGGAGGGGTAAGGCCTCCGCTACGAATGTCCAGCATATAACACGAAAAAATCTGATGGAAAGGTTCCAGAAATATTGGAGCTTTGGGGAATGCAGAGTCGCCCTAATTATAATCACTCCCAGGTCCACTCTGGCCAGGAGTGGTTGCATCTGATAGGGTCCTATCTATTGGTCAAATAGAAACAAACCGTGTTCTTATGCAAAACTGAATAGCTTGGAATAGAACTGTTTTGACATTTAAACTGCGTACTTATGCAAAACTGAATTGTTTGAAATAAAAAAATCTTTTAGTATGCTAAACTGAATTATTTGAAATAGAATTGCTTTTGACATTGAAACTGTACTTACGCAGAACCAAATTGTTTGATATAAAACTGTTTTGGCATCTGACTGTGTGAAAAATATATAGTTATACTAAACTGAATCGTTTGAATAAGAACTGTTTGGCTTAACTGAACAGCTTGAAATAGAATGATTTTTACAATTAAATTGTGTTCTTATGCTAAACTGAATTGTTTGAAAAAAATCTTTATTTATATAAAAATGAATTTGGCATTAAATAACCAACAAAGGTTGATATGCCATAAAACCCAACCAACCAACCAACCAACCATTCAATTTAATGAGAAAAAAATTAAAGCAATATTTGCATTTTATTGCTTTTTGCGTTCTGTCTACAGTACCTTTCTTGATCCAAGACTTAAAAGAAGGTTTGTGTGTTTGTTTCTGTTTCATGGCATATCCACCTTTGTTGTTTTTTTTTAATGTCACATCCAATTTTATACAAATAAACAGTTCCATTTCAAACAAGTTAGTTTAGCATAAATACACAGTTTAATCGTCAAAAACATTTCTATTTCCATCAATTCAATTTAGTTAAACCGTTCGAATTAAAGCAATTCAGTTTAGTATAATTATTGTTTTTGTTTATACACAGTTAAACGTCAAAAATTTCTATTTCAAGTACTTCAGTTTAGTATAAGTAAGATGTTTAGTTATATTTGACCCATTGATAGGACACTATCAGGTGCTACCACTCCAGGTCAGAGTCAACCTGGAAGAGATGGCAATGAAGGGGTACTCCGCATTCCCCGAATCTCGTGCATTTCTGGAACTTTACCATCATATTTTTTTTTTTTTTGACTAGGGCCTTTCGCCAAAGAAGAACTCGACTCGGTTCTTAAAAAAATTTAAAATAGGAAAGCTACAGGACTAGACGAGATCTCCCCAGAAGTGTGGAAGACTAGACAATTCGACGATATACTGCTCCGGCAATGCAACGCTGTCTATAGTCAAAATAGGATAGAAAGATGGATGAAGAGATGCATCCTTCCTTTCCCTAAAAAAGGCGACCTCGGATTAGCCTAGAACTACCGAGGGATAACACTTACATCCATAGCACCCAAAATCTACAATGCCCTACTACGAAACCGCATAGAACCCAAAATAGACAACATCCTTAGGAAAAACCAAAATGGCTTCCGGAGAAATAGATCCACAACCTCACACATATTGACCATCCGTAGAATCCTTGAAGGCGTCCGGGCAAAAAACCTTCAGGCGACATTACTATTTGTCGACTTTACCAAGGCCTTCGATTCCATCCACAGAGGGAAAATGGAACTAATCCTACTAGCATACGGCCTACCTAAAGAAACCGTAGCATCAATAATGATCCTCTACAAAAACACAAAAGTTAAAGTACGTTCACCTGATGGAGACACGGAATACTTCGACATTGTTGCAGGACTACTACAAGGAGACACGCTAGCCCCATACCTCTTTATCATCTGTCTAGACTACGTGCTTAGAGCTTCGATCGACAAAATCAGAGAAAACGGCTCCGAGCTGACTAAGAAAAGAAGCAAAAGGTACCCCGCAAAAACAATCACAGACGCCGACTACGCTGATGACTTAGCGTTACTGGCGAATACTCCTAATCAAGCAGAGACACTACTGCATAGTTTGGAACGAGGTGCAGCAGGCATTGGCCTCCATGTCAATGCGCACAAAACTGAATATATGTGTTACAACCAAATGGGCAACATTACCACTCTAGACGGAGCCTCTCTGAGGCTAGTGGACAAATTCACCTACCTAGGAAGTAGCGTCTCATCAACAGAAAACGACATCGACACACGACTGACGAAAGCATGGACGGCTATAGATAGGCTCTCAATAATATGGAAATCAGACCTGACCGATGAAATGAAGCGCAGT
Source organism: Sepioteuthis lessoniana (assembly GCA_963585895.1). Taxonomy (NCBI): domain Eukaryota; kingdom Metazoa; phylum Mollusca; class Cephalopoda; order Myopsida; family Loliginidae; genus Sepioteuthis; species Sepioteuthis lessoniana. Next base: position 53,018,729 of record OY757910.1, on the reverse strand, counting down.
TTCTTCCAGGCAGCGGTTGTATCGATACTGCTATATGGATGCACTACATGGACGCTAACCAAACGGCTGGAGAAGAAACTTGACGGCAACTACACAAGAATGTTGAGAGCAATATTGAACAAGTCCTGGCGACAACACCCCACGAGACGCCAACTGTACGGCCACTTGCCTCCCATCACGAAAACTATACAGGTCAGACGAGTCAGACACGCCGGACACTGCTGGAGAAGCAAGGATGAGCTTGTAAGTGACGTACTCCTATGAACCCCCACATATGGCCAAGCAAAAGCAGGACGACCAGCCCGAACTTACGTACAGCAGCTATGTGAGGACACAGGATGTAACCCAGAAGACCTGCCGGAGGCGATGAACGATAGGGAAAAGTGGCGAGAGATGGTCAAGGATATCTGTGCTGGCGGCACGACATGATGATGATGACCATCATATTGCTTAGTATCATATTCAGGATACTCGTTGAGGGGTTCTGACACCTCTGCAGAGATGCTGTCGGTTAATTCTACAGCCCCAGAGGTTTGGGCTATAATTATTAAGGATTCCTTGCATGAAAAGTATATTCGTATTGCTTCGTCTTTTTTTGTATTTTTAAAACAACGGATGTTCATGAAAAAAACATTTTATAGACTTATTTGCATTTTCTAGATAAACAGTAGCGCAGACGGAATTATTTAGCCTTGGTATATCGAACACTCTAGGGAAAAGTAAATCCTCAATTAAAACTTGATGTATTCTGCTTGAAGAAGAAAAGAATCTTCTGTTGTCTATCCTGCTAGGGGCGGAAAAATTAGGAAAATGTATAGAAAGAATACTAAGATCACAATAATATTTTGGATAGAGCATACTCAACTTTTCTAAATCTGCATCATCGACAGCGAAATATAGTTTCACGTAAACAATCATTGTCACTGTCAAGAGAATATCTATATAACTTGTGTTCATTGACACCCTTTTACTATTTACACATTTTTGTCATTGATGTCCTTGAATAGTGAATCTTTTTTTCTTTCTAAGAAAACTAAAACAAATGCAATTATCACAATAGCACTATCGGGCATGTTTTCAGCAACTGAAAACATTTTGTTCACATTTTAACCGCAATTGGCAATATATCTAGCACTGAGCAAAAGCCTTCATGACACGATCATAAACGAATACGTAAAATGTAACGTCTTCTATTTTTTGTTTATTTTTCCCACAATGTTGGGTATTCGTCTTATGACAGGTGACATTCCTTATTCTTACCGGCAACCCCATATTTTCCTTTTAATTGATAGCAGCGGGCTCGATTGTATCGGACAATCGATATCATCTGCATCATCAAGATAAAGTGATATATATATATATATATATATATATATATATCATCATGTTGTGCCATCAGCATGGACATCCCTGACCCTTTCTCGCCGCCCTTCTTTATCGTCCATTTCTTTCAGCAGGTTTTCGGGGCTACATCTCGTATCGGCACAGAGCTGATGTATGTTGGTTCTAGCTGGTCGACCTGCCTTTGCTCGTCCATGTGAGGGAGTCCACAGGAGTAAGTCACTTATGATTTCGTTCCTATTTCTCTAGCAGTATCCCGCACGTCTGGTTCGTCTAACTTTGATAGTTTTCTTGATGGGTGGTAAGTGTTTGTACAACTGCTGCTTGCAGCATTCTTGTATAGTTGCCGTCAAGCTTTTTCTCCATACGTTTAGTTAGCGTCCATGTAGTGGATCCATACAGCAGTATCGACACGACTGCTGCTTGGTAAAAACTGCGTTTTATTATATTGGTCAGGTCTGACTTCCTTATGACCGATTGCCTGTCATTAACCGATGCCTGTCTCGGTTGATGAGACACTGCTTATATATATATATATATATATAATCATGTCGTGCTGCTAGCACAGATTTCCCTGATTCTCTTTGCCATTCGTCTCTATCATCCATGGCATCCAGCAGCTCTTCAAAACTACATCTTGTGTCCGTACTGAGATGTTGTAGATAATTTTTTATTGGTCGTCCAACACTTGCACGTTCGTGTAAAGGGATGCATTGGAGAAAATCGCTTATGAGTTTGTCCTTACTTCTCCAGTAGAGTCCCACATGTCTTCTCCGTCGTATTTGGATGGTTTTAGAGACGGGAGGTAAGTGGCCGTACAACTGCTGTTTTTTTTCTGATATTGCTTTCAGAATTTGTTTAATGTAGCTCATAAGATTCTTGAGCAATTGCAGTCCAGATTTTTCTCGAAAGCTTAGTCAGCATCCAAGAGGTGCATCCATACTGTTGTAGTACGGACACGACTGTTGATTGAAAAAAATGCGTTTTATTTTATTGGATAAGTTTAATTTTCATTTGATCGATGATCTATCGATAGTAGCCCGTCGCATATTGATGTCATTTTGAGTTGATGAGACCTTGCTTCAGAGGTAGGTGAACTTGTTCATTTGTTTCAGACAACCACCATTTTGTGTGGAGATATCACTTTTTGATTAAAGCATATATATATATATATATTGGTAGTAAGTTATAGTTTATGTAAGTTTGGTTAAAGATCGGGGAGCTTTTCTTTTTATGCTTTTTCTATAGTTTTCTTGTTGGTGTATTTATATCAGGTTCTAGATAATAGAGAAACTGCTCTAAGATCTTTTCTTAAGTTCTTTCATTTATATCGATTGATAGATTTCTGGATAATTGTTTTTAAAAGTATGCCTTGTTCTTAAATTGTTTGGGTGTGATATTTCTTTTTTTG
>OY757910.1:53000977-53010977 GCA_963585895.1 Sepioteuthis lessoniana | reverse complement strand
TTTTTTCCGTTTTCGTCTTGACTGTTCTCAATCCTATGTTTCTAACTGATGGTAAGTCAGTCTTTTCTCCGTTCATAATCATCTTTATCTATTATTATTATTATTATTATTATAGTTATATACTCTTTTAGAGTTTTTCATATCAGCGTCAGCTGATGGTTTTTCACTAGAGTTCGAGTGACAGCAAGTTTCCTCATGTCTCCACGATACTTCTCAGTATTCTGGCCGTTCTCAATAATGCTGCAGTTTGGGTGGTCTCCACTCGTCCGCCAACATCCAAGTCCTCCAGTCCCTTAAATAATTCTTTAGTTACTGTACCTAAAGCCCCAATAACCATGGTTATAATTGTCACCTTCGTGTTCCGTAGTGTTTTCAATTCCTTAGAAAGGTCAAAATACTTATCCTTCTTTTCACATTCTTTCAGTTTTATTCTGTGGTCAGCCGGGATGGCAAAGTCGACAATTTTGCAAAATCTCTTTTTTTTGTTGTTGATTATTGTTAGGTCTGGTGTTACGGCCGAGATTAGGTGATCCATCTGTACGTTAAAATCCCATAGGAATTTATGTGTCATTTTCAAGGACAGCTGCAAGGTTGTGCATATACCATATGCTCGTGTGGTCAAATTTAAATTTCTTGTTCATCTCCCAATGAATCACCTTACCGACTCAGTCGTGTCTAGTATGATACTCCTTCTGCGCTAATTTGTTCCCCTCACTTATTATGTGATTGATGGTTTAATACTTGTCACTGCATAGCCTATATTTGCTTATTCGTTTCGTCTTATCTATTCCCGCTTTGATAGGACTGGATCTTATAGCGTTGTTTTGTGCTGCTATTAGGTGAGATCTGTTTTCTCTTAAAGTTTCCTTTTCTTAGCCATGTCCAGGTTTTCTCGTGTGAGATATTGTTTATTAGTCGTTCCAAACGTCCATAGAGTTATTTTTCTTCCCATTTTTGTTTCCTAGTTATTGTCATTCTGTTGTCCATCATGTTGTCAGTATCGTTTTTGTTGGCTGTAATTATGTCGTCCCACGTGTTTTTGTGTTGTCTTTGAGTCATTTCATGGATGAATTAACGCTGTATTCAATACTGGCAAGTCCTCTTCCTCCCTCTTTTCTTGATACATAGTGTCTGTCAACGTCGTCTCTGGGATATAATGCCTTACGCATGGTCATTAGTTTTCTTTTTCTTTGGTCCATTTGTTTAAGTTCATTTCTTCTTCTTCTTCTTCTTCTTCTTCTTCTTCTTCTTATAATTATTATTATTATTATTATTATTATTATTATTATTATTCACTCATTAGAGCTTTTCACATAAGCATTAGTCGATGGTTTTTCACTGGAGTCTGAGTGACAGTAAGTCTCCTCAAGTCTCCAGAACTCTTCTCAGTATTCTGGCCGTTCTCAATTATGCTGTCGTTTGGATGGTCCGCCAACTTCCAAATCCTCCAGTCTCTATTATACATTTAAATGTCAAAAAATTAACGATAATTGGCGAAATGAATACACACACCTGCGCACGGAAACACACACACACACACACACACACACACACACACACACACGCGCGCGCGCGCGCGCGCACGCTATATATATATATATAATACATACTTATATATATATATAATATATATATATTCAGACTCAGCTGAAATGGATCGGAACTTTGATTACGAGGTATTTTAGCTTGATAGAACCGGGAACCTAACGTAGTGTAAGGGTTAGAAAATGACATTATCAGACCATTGACAGTGAGTTGATTCTCACTGAGTACTTCCAAATTATAATCCACAACCAGGTTAACTTTACTAATAAGCTTAGGTGGTGCATTTATCGTTTTAGGAAATAGAGGACCCTACAACTTTATTATATATATATATATATAAATGTTTATCGTAGGTCCAATGAAAGAATAAAATATATCCTATAATAGGTTGATCCACGAATAGATTTGTATCTTTTAATCAATTTGATTTTGTTCTTACATACGTGTTTTATATGTGTATGTTTCCATCTTGTTGCTTTCGTCAGAGAACATATGTGGCACAAGCGCTTGTTAATGAGGTACTCAATGACACATGAACTCACTCTTGTTCGCAGTTTGAATGGTTTTCCGTTGATTGTAGGTTTTATTTAGATGTTATTCTCACTTTTTCTTTGAGTGTGTTTACTTTATTCTGCTTACCCCCTCTTTAATATTGATAAGTTTTTTGTCGTTTTGTGTGTGTGTGTGTGTGTGTGTGTGTGTACGTTGGAGTGGTTTTGGATTTCACTAACAGTTATTTTTCTTCTCTCTTTGTGGTGTGGTGTTGTGTGTGTGTGTAAGCGTGTGTCTTGGGGATTTTGTGTGTGTGTGTGTGTGTGTGTGTGTGTGTGTGTGTGTGTGTGGCAGTGTGGCTTTAAATTTACTGGTAACACCTCTTTTTTAATAGTTTTATTTTGTGTATATGTATACACACATATATATATATATATATATATATATATATATATATGTGTGTGTGTGTGTGTGTTTGTGTGTGTGTTTCCAGCTTGATGCTTTCGTCTGAGAATATGTCTGGCATGAGGTTTAGTTAATGGATATTCCATGAGATTTTAACTTACTCATGTTTGTAATTTGAATGTTTTTTAACTACACATGTATATATATATATATATATATATATATTGAGAGAGAGTTAAGGACCGAGTAAGTGAGACAGACTGACAGACAAACACAAAGTGAGAATTTATTGATAATAATTTTAAATATGAATATATAGATAATATGATATTGAGATATTCCTAACTTTTTTATTAATGAGTCTTGGTAAATATATGCTTAAAATGTCGAGTCCTTACAAAGAAGGTGCCGATGAAATGTCTTTCATCATGTACAAAAATACAAATGATAAATGTGTTATTCACCATCCAGAGAAAAATAAGTCTCCCTCATGTGCTTCATTTTTTATTGAACAAATAAATTCAAAAATTGTTGTCTTCAACTCCTTTCAACTGACCAATTTGAGATATTTGTTTTATCTTTTGCTTTCTCCAACATGATGAAGATTTTGATACACGCCTGTTGTCAAAATATAATATTTGGGACTTAAAATCTTAAATTAAAAATAATTGATTCATACATAGTATTAGTAACTTATGCAACGAGCTGTGCAGACGGGTATTATCACAAATTCACTTTCGTATAAGTATAGTTTTAGTTTACTCACAGTTAAATGTCAAAACCCATATGTTTCAAACAATTCAGATGAGCATAAGTACGGTTTCAATGTCAAAACAGCTCTTTTTCAAGCAATTCAGTTTAACATAAGTACTTAGTTTAAATTTCAAAACAGTCATATTTCAAGCAATTCAATTTAACTTAAGTTCACGTTTTATTTTTATTTGACCCTTAGAGAGTACCCTATCAGATGCTACCAATCCATCCCAAAGTGGATCTGGGAGCTATGGCAATGAAGGGGTACTCTGTATTCCCCAAAGCTTCAGCAAATAACTGAAATTTATTCTTATTGGTACAGTAGATGTTAGTATCACACACACACACACACACACACACACACACACACACACACATTTCGACCCCGGCTTCGAGTGTCCTGCGTGTCTAGCCAGACTGAAGAGTTCTGATAGAACGAAACAGTCTGTCTATGGATGACAATATATGCTCCCCCATGGGGGTTGAGCTCTCTGGCGAAGGAATTGCCGGCCGCCGCTAGCGTAATGCAAAGCTCTTCGAAAGAAATGAGCACTCTGGTAGCCGATAGGGTATAAAAAATGTAAAAAAAGGCTGCTGCTGCTGTTTCTAAAAATAAAAATACCTTAAAATTCTCTTAGCGATCGTGGTCCGAGATTTTCTTTGTTGAGTTATACTGTTGAAGCATCAAACGTAGATTTAAAAAAAAAAAGAAAATCACATTGCAAGAGAGGAGCTCCTTCGTTGCTCTGAATCGACGGCACCGTTCTTCCTAAATATTTTCAGCAAAATAAATCAATGCCTTTTGTCTACTAGAGACACGCTTACCCTGGCATCCGGAAATCTGCTTGCTCGGGGTCAAGCGCATCTCCTGTGACACAGCTAACAGTTTCATGTGGTCCAGTCATGTGAAGAGGAAATACCAAAGGTCATGCGTTTTCACAAAGAAAGACTCGTAGCTATATTGTTCAAACATGGCTGACTTCCACTAACCCTGAGCAATCATATGAATGGTAAGTTGAAGGCATTGCCTTTTGATTTGCATGAAAACTCTCGGTGCAAAGCTGATATGAACGGTGAGGCTTGAATGAAAAATCCCTAGTTCTTGTTTTTATACCGTACCTCACAGGCCTATCTTTATTTTGGATGGTTGAATCTAACCTGTTCGAAATAGTTAAATTCTTGGATATATGAAAAGGAATGTCTGAGAAGTTAAAGAAAGAAAGAATTAGAAATAATTGAACGTTGAAAAGAGATAGCTAGATAGATAAATTGACTGATAGACATACATACATACATAAATACATACATACATAGAGGTGCTTGTGTCTCTGTGTGTGACAGGAGAAAGACTGTCCACATGCAAGAAGAACGAAAAGGTTTCCTGGAATGTACAAAAAGCTTTTGCAAATATGTTTTGTTCAGTGGATTGTTTTACAGCATTTCATCCCTTTTAAGGTATCGTCATAGGAAATGGACACAGCGACACGAGTTCAAATCCTGAACGAGGCTGATTGCATTTCACATAGTACTAATACTCTTGCAAAAGATATGAAACTAAATCTCCTCGGTTTAGCTATGGTTAAATAGTAGGGCAGACTAGGTTCTTTAACTTATATATGGCAACCGGTCTATGTTGGAAAAGAAAAGCTCCGTATTCAATCCCGTTAAAATTCGCTTAAAATTTGACCTTGTGTCACATCCTGTACTTATGGAAGGGTTGATAAATATATAAATACATACCTACATACGTAGCTTTACAGTGGCTTACTTAGAAAATTGTTATCATCAAAGGAAATGGAGTCGATGTCCAGAGTTCAAATCATGGACGGCACTATTCATGATTGACATCTCGTAAATACCCTTGGGAAAGGAATGAATCCATTTGTTCCTCCCACCCCCAGATAAGTGTAAATAGTAGGGCATCTGTTTTTTAGCCTTATTTAGGCAACTAGTCTAGGTGAATTCAAAACAGTTTACTCTGCTCAAAAATTGTCCTCGTGCCGTATCCTGCTCGTGACGGAGTGGTCGCGTACATATATACGTGCAACACACACACTCACACACACACACACACACACACACACACACATATATATATATATATATATATATATATATATATATATATATATATATATATATATATATATATCATAATTCGGTCCAGTTAAACCTGAGTTGGGTTTTATTTATCCATTAGATCTGAAGAAGTCCTGTTATATTTTTCTTCGTGTTTTTGGTTCACAACAGAAACGAAAAACAGGATGGAAATAAATTTATAATCCTAAAATAACCGGTCTTTGGGGTTTTTTTCTTTAAAGAATATATATATATAAAATAATTGTGTAATGGTTATCGTCGTAGGAAATGGACACGGCGACACGAGTTCAAATCCTGGACGAGACTGATTGCATTTCACATAGCAGTAATACCATTGGGAAAGGTATGAAGCCAATTATTCTCCCTCTGGGTAAATAGCAGCATAGACTAGGTTCTTCAGCATTGATGAAGCAACAAATCTAGGAGAAGGAAAATTCTGAATTCAAACCTTTTAAACTCCGCTTAAATTTTGACCTGGTCTCATATCCTCCCCAAATGGAGGGGTTGGTAAATATGATATATATATATATATATATATATATATATATATATAGTCATCCACAGACAGATCTGTTTCGTTCTATCAGAACTCATCAATGTGGCTAGACAGTAGCTACCCATAGCTGGAATCGAAACCCGGTTTGACTCGAACGCCAAGTCGAAGCCTCTAACCATTCAGCCTCGAGCAGCTATTAGCTGCGATGCAAATTTTAAACGGTTATGAATCACAATTAATATTGTTTACATACATCTGTTCAATATATATATATATATATAATTTTTTTTTAGCTGATGGCATATCAACCGACATGAGTTATTTAATACCAAAGGACTTCTTAGTGAAGGACACTGGTGATACTAGTTACCAATAGCTGAGGAAGAAAAAGGGTTGTATACGTTTCTCAAAACTATTTATACGGATGCGAACGAAATATTACGACTGTGGATCAAACTCACTACGATGTCACCAAAGAATACCTTGCCACTACCCAACACGTTTAAATATATTGGATTTCACCACGAATTCTACCAAGGCTATCGAAGGACACGATTTTGTATCATAATAATTATTGTTCCAATTTTTTAAACGTTTTAAAATACCTAGACGTGCTTATTCATATCCTCATATATGAACATATATACCTAGAAAGGGAGATAAAAATCTCTATAGAGATTAAATCCTTAAAATGCAAAATTCAAAAACTTAACATTTATAGAGAGGTGAACAACTTAATTAGATATGATTGTGTCTAAACATTTTGACTGTCGTTTTAACGAAGTATACTCGTCTAGAAATGTAAACGTTTTGACAAGTACATTTAACATTTAAAAGAAGACTAATGCAGAGATGAAAAACTAATGTATTGATATGATGGTGTCTAAACTCCTTGATTGTTTTTTATTTAATGAAGAAAACTACTCGCGTAGACATGTAAACGTTTTCTAGTCAACTCAGTGAAAATACTTTATGCATACTGACAGGCAAATTTTTGGCGACAATGCATTATGAAAGCGCAACATATGCTTAACTTACCACGTCCATGTCCGTCACCTTACACTCGTTTCCTAACCTGTAAATGAATCTCAAGGATGAATTTGGAAGACAGGGAGTATATAAGAAGAAAGACAACGTAGCTGTGTATATGATATCACGCACTGCTTGATACAAGAATAGAACAGAATACACCAATCAACATTTATAAACTGTGCGCCATCGTTTGGCAGGGCAATATAGTTACGGTAATTTGGATGCGTAATCCTAATGTCATTTTTCTAGCCTCATCAACTGAACGAGAATATATATCTTGTATTATTCATAATGTAATAATGTAGTAGAATTTCTGCATCTCAAGTCTTTCTTTCTAAATTATAGACGCCCATATGGTATTCGTTTCTATGCTAGGCCGACTCAGGACGTTATTAGAGCCTAACGTATATGCTAGTTGACTCAATTACCTTATTTCACATGCTGTTCCCTGTCTGTTTTACTAAATTCCACAAGGGTTGATAACTTACCTTTTCTATCCACACATGATTAGCCAGGCTTAATTTGATCATCTTTCCTCGAAACCTATTCTAGGGTTATTGGTTTCAATTTTATTCCAAGCCACTACTGCATGGGATGGAATTTGCAGGGGCTACCATTCTCAACTAAGGCTCGTGAATTCCACCTACTATTATGAACAATTGACATATGCACCTACTGAAATTGAAAGATATAATAATTATTAAATATTTCATTAGGCAATAGATACGCAGATAGAGGAAGCGAAACTGTGTAGAAAATGCACACGTTAAAATTAACACACGGAATCCTAGTAAATAATGCTCAATACACACACACACACACACACACACATATATATATATATATATATATATATATATATATATATATATATATATATATATATATATAGGAGGGGCATACGATAAGTTTCCAGACTTTTTTCGTACGAACATTTAAAATCATTGTAAAAAAAAAAAAAAAAACCCAACAAAAACGAATTGTCCCCTTCACCCCACTAGACCGCCCCCAAAGCTACCTAAAATATCAGTAGTAAATAAAAGTCCAAACGAAGAAGGTGCATTTGAACTCAGGAGCCAAGTGGAAGAAATATGTCAATATTGGTCAGTATGTCTTTAATTCCAATTTAAAATGCTGAATTTTACAAAATGTTATGCTGTATTTTGTTTGTAAAATAATGCTTAAACTATGCGTTTTAAATGTAAAGGCACGCTTACTCTACTGTAAAGCCAATTTGATATTAAGCCTATCCACATGTCAGCGAACAAGGCAGAATGTTTTTAAATATCTTCTATCGAATAATTTAAAAATTCGTAAAGAAAGCCCTAACAGTAGTTTAGAAGAAAAAGCCTAGAACGCCTGCTAGGTCCCCAACTGTAGGATGAAAAAAAAAAAAAAAAAGAAAAACCCTTGGAAAAGTCCCAATACAGCAAAAAAAAGTATTAGTCAGTACTAGTGAAAGTCATAAGAAAGTACCTTAATGTTGGACTTTAAGTAAGTTAAAACTTAAAATAAAAATCCCCCCCTTTTTTTTTTATTTTCTTTTTTATTTTTTATTTTTTATTTTATTTTATTTTTTTTGTATTATTATGTACACATGGGAAGCAGCATGATGTACGTTAAGGTATTTGAATAAACCAATGGACGACCAAACTCAATACCCAAAGGGGTCCTGGACGTGAGTTTGACAACTTTTCGCTCAGGATCGACAGTTCGATCGGGGAACTACTGCTGCTCCTCTATAAGAGTGGCTTCTATAGAAGAGAATAAAACAGCCATAGAAAGATAACCATGACCCACACTCAAACCACTTACACAAACCGCATCGCTCTTCGCGCGGGTAAAAAAGGGGCGCGTCCTGCTGAGGTTGGAGCCCTGGCCTCGGTGTTCGAAAAATCAGCTACAGAGCTGAAACAATCAAAACTACTAAAATGCAAGCAAACACTACAAATAGCCACATTTAACGTAAGAACCTTAAATAGAATAGGACAACTCCCAGAGCTAATCGCATCGGCCGAAGAACATAAAATAGACATAATATGCATACAAGAACACAGATACACGCACACAGAAGATATCAAATATCACGAAACTGGCAATGGATGGTCGCTCGCCACTGTATCCGCATGGAAAAACTCCGTCAACGCCGCAGTGGGAGGGGTAGGATTGCTTATAGGACCTAGAGCACTAAAAACGCTTAATAGCATTGAGAAAATACAACCTAGAATGATGGTAGCTACATTTAACGGAAACCCCAGAGCAACAATCGTCTCATGCTACAGCCCCACCAATGTTAGTGAAGAAAATGAAATAGTCACCTTCTACGATGAGTTATCCTCATTAGTGCGTAGCATCCCGAAACACAACATGTTAGTCATTGGCGGAGACATGAATGCACAAATCGGGAAAAACGGAAACAACAAATACAGCCTCCACAACACGTCAAATAGAAATGGGCAACATCTAACAGATTTCATGATAGAAAATACATTAACATGCCTCAATACAAACTACCAAAAAAGAGAGGGCAAACTATGGACATACACGTACGCAAACAATACTAAAGCTCAGATAGACTACGTCCTTATGAACAAGAAATGGAAGAATAGTGCATTGAATTGCGAGGCATACTCCTCTTTTGAGGGTGTGTCCACCGATCACCGAATAGTCACAGCGAAAATACGGTTAAGCCTACGAAAAAACGACAAACGAACAGCGACCACCAAACACTATGACTGGGCCCTATTAAACAACAAAGATGTCAGAGATAAATACGTATTAGAATTAAGAAACAGATTCGAAACACTACAAGAAAAGACGGAAAAAAGTACACCAAACGACGAATACGAAAATTTCGTCAATGCACACCTTGAGGCAGCAGAAAAATACATTCCAACAAAACTCAAAACTAAATATAGAGTCCCATGGGAAACCTTAGCGGTGAGAGAAAAACGTGCACTAGTGAAAACAGCCTCCAAAAACTATCGAAAAAACCCAACAAACACAAATGCCTTAAAACTAAAAACAGCACAATATCAATTAGCAGGCATATATATAAAGGAACAGACAGAATACATTCAAAATCAGATAGATAAGATTAGAGACTCGGTAGAAGATAGACAATCTAGAATTGCCTGGCAAACAATAAACGAAGTGAGCAGAAGAAAGAACACAGCC
>OY757910.1:52980977-52995977 GCA_963585895.1 Sepioteuthis lessoniana | reverse complement strand
GTATTTTGTATATCAGTTTAATATACCAGATCTTCCAACAATTTTGCCTAGTTCGCTGAGGCTGTAGAATACACTGACATCATCTCTGCAGAAGGGTAAGACTTCCCCAACGAGTGATCTACTTATAACATAAAACAATCTGATGGTAAGACTCCAGTAATGCAGGGGCTTTGGGGAATGCTGAGTACCCCTTCATTTACAATGTTCCAACGTCCACTCTGGCCCGGAGTGCTTGTACTTGATAGGGTCTTATCTATTGGTCAAATAGAACTAAACTGCGTATTTATGCTAAACTGATTTATTTGAAATAGAATTGTTTTCACATTTACACTGCATACTTATGCTAAACTGAATTGTTTGAAAAAGAACTGTTTTTGACATTGAAACTGTGTACTTATGCTTAACTGAATTGTTTGAAATAGAAACTGTTTTTGACATTGAAACTGTGTAATTATGCTAAACTGAATTGTTTAAAATAGAACTGATTATATGTATAAAATGGATTTAGCATTAATAGCCTACAATGGTTGATGTGCCATAAAACCAAACCAAATCAAACCAACGATATGATACTTCTACTAATTGTATACAGTGTAATAATTCGTCAAAACGTTAAACACTGAATTGTTCTGACAGTTACAATCATCAATTAAGAATATGAAACCAATCTCAGGGACTAATTTTCATAATCCTTCGTCTAAGAGTTTAAGACTAGTTGTCAAATAAAAAGGATTGAGACATATATATTTATTGAGATAGCAGAGAAATTACAAGCAGTGTCTCAAAATTCTCTCGTAGAAGCCATCCATCAGTGTGCAAATAAATTCTAAATATTCCAAGAACTAAAAACTCTGACTAAGAAGACCAAATTAAGATGTGTTTAACTTTGGTTCATAACCAAATAATTAAAAGTCAAAGGTTACATGTGCTTGGCTGGAATTGCATTTTGCATTAAAACACTGATTTCATCAAGCAAACGAGTCCGACATAAAAAAAAAAGAAAGAAATGCAAAGACTAGGAATTTATCGATCGAGACAAATTAGAATTTGGAATATGATACGAACTTGATGATACCAAATTCAAACATAACATTAAAAAAGAATATTCTCCGTAACACAGATACACATACGCACACACGTAAGAGTTACGCTCAGTTACGTACTTGTAGGCAAATAAGAGCACTTGAACAGATGTTTATAATACATGCAGGATCACCCAACGATACACACATACACGCAATAACATCGACAATTGCATTACCATGTGCACACAGATATACGCAAGCAGGAAGTTTGATAAAAAGAATCAAAAATCGACGTTTAAATAAAGAAACAAGAAAGTTATTAAATCAGCAAACTTAAAGTATGTTCTCTTTAGGTTTTTATCTAGCAAATAAACTAATAACATAAGATTTAAAACAATTTTTTTTATAGCTAAACATTCAGGCTTCATAAAATATTCCTTACCCAAACAGCAGTAAATTATCTAAATAAATAGTATATTTTATCCCAAGCGATTCTGGTTTGGTTGGGTCTATTTTTATGGCACATCAACCTTGTTAGGTTATTTAATGCAAAATCCTGTTTATGCATATATATCATATATATATATATGATTTATTTACACATTTTCAAGATTAGATTCTTAAACGAGCCTGAACTCTTTCTTACACACAGTCAAATGATACTATGTATTGATAAATAGCAGTCACAATTTATCATATCCTACCACTCCGGGTCAGAGTGAACCTGGGTGCAATGTCAATGAAGGGGTACTCAAAAGTCCCCAAAGCTCCAAAACTGGAGCCTCACCATTAGATTGTTTTATATCATATTATGTACACTTGTGATTGGGCGGTCTTACCTCTTTGTAGTGATGCAGTCAGTGTATTCTATAGCACCAGCGGACTGGGCTTACCCCTTCTGATGAAAATATCATGGAATAACGTAATGATGAGGAAGAAATGAATACATTTAAAATGTCTACTCTCGACACTTTATTATCAGAAATACTACTTCAATGTGTGTTAGCGTGAAAGAGAGAGATAGTGTGTGTGTGTGTGTGTGTGTGTGTGTGTGTGTGTGTGTGTGTGTGTGTGTGTGTATGTGTGTGTGTGCGTGTGTGTGTGTGACAGAGAACGTACGCTCGTGAATACACATGATCATATAGTTGTCCGTGTGTCGAGTGTTTGCCAATCATCCAGGAGACCGGAGTTCAATACCAGGTCAAGTCATACCAAAGACTCAGCATTATAAGGTACGGATCAAGGGTAATGTAGAGCAATCCAGGGAATGGAGTAGAACCCTTCCCTATAAGACAGTGTAGTAGCTATTGAAAAGAGAGCTTTCGGGACTTCCTCGACTACGGTCATCAATTTTACTTCATAATTGTGGGTCCTCGTGGGTAGAGTGTTCGCCAAAGGTCCGGGAGACAGGGGTTTAATCCCAGGTTGAGTCATACCAAAAAAAAATGTACTTGATACCTCCTTGCTTAACACTCAGCAATATAAGGTACGTTTCAAGGGTAAAGTGGGGCAATCCAGGGAAAGGAGTAGCGCCCTTCCATATAGTAGCTATTGAAAAGGGAGCCTTTGGGTCGCCCTCGACTACGATAGCCAACTTTACTTACTTATAAATGTGTCAATGTGTGCCAAGAGTGTTCTTGGACTAGTGGGTTGAGTTTTCGTCAATGGCCCGATAGACCGCAATTCAATCCCAGGTCAAGTCATACCAAAAACTCAAAAAATGGTACTTCATACCCCATTGCTATACACTGAGCATTATAAAGTACGTATTAAGGGTAAAGTGGAACAATTCATGGAAACGAATTGAAAAGAGAGCCTTTGGGTTGCTCTCGGCAACGGTTGCGAACTAATAAATTGATGTATTTTATGAAGCTACAATTTTCATCTATTAAATAAAATATGTTTTGTGTTTAATAATGCGTACAAAAACAAAGTGAACACCCTCTCAATGTGCTAAATTTCCATTATTTCCACCAGGTGGTTGTTTAATTTAGAGAATCATTTTAGTCTTTTCTGGATATTTTCATCGAAAGAAAACCATTTGATTTGACATTTCTTTGTGTCGGATTACGTTATAAATAGACGGTGTATATTTATTTACTCAATCACTCCAAGCGAGCAAGATGTGACACATAGTTATTTTTTTTTTGTGTGTGTGTGTGTGTGTGGAATTTAACTGGATTGAACTCAGAGACCGGTTGTCTCCCTCTCTCTTTCTCTCACTCTCTCTCTCTCTCTCTATATATATATATATATACTAGAGTGAGTCGCAAAGTTTCGGTAGTTTTGGTGCTCTAGCAAAGGTCATAAAGATGACTGTAAAATATCTGGTTCTCCTGACACTCTCCGAAAGCTATTCACCGGATTTTCCTCTAGAGCTTGGATCACGGCCTCCACTTGCATCCCGAGTGACATTTCTTCAACCACCTTGTGATTGTGATTGGGGTGTCCTCGTGGTGTAATGGTTAAAGCGATGAACTGCGGAATCGTAGTTCGCGAGTTCGTACTCCAGTCGCACTATTATGTTCACTTTCGGGCAAATACCCTTGGGAAAGATATGAACCCCCTTATTCTCCCTCCAGCTATAGGTAAATAGTAGGACGGACTAGGTTCTTCAGCCTTGTTGAGGCAACTAGTCTAGGAGAAGGAAAACTGAATTCAAACCTGTTAAACTCCGCTTAAAAATTGACCTTGTGTCATATCCTGCCCGAGCGGAGGGGTTGGTAAATAGTACCTTGTGATTGTATAGTGATTAACCATATTGACCAAGCCCTCTGCTCGAGCAGGATATGACACAAGGTCAATTTTTAAGCGGAGTTTAACAGGTTTGAATTCAGAGTTTTCCTTCTCTTTGACAACTATTAACCCATAGCTAAAATGAGAAAAGCTGGATTCATATCTTTTCCCAAGTATTAGCTCTGAGTAAAATGTAATCAGCCTCGTACCAGGATTTGATTCAGGATCACAGTGCCTTTTTCCTAGGACGATAAAAATAACACTAAATACAGCTTAGATGAATGCATTCATAAACACCCTGCCACAATCTCTTTTTAAAATAATATGTATTCATATATGCTGGTGTATATGTGTGTGTTGATGTTATTGCTTTTTTGTTTGTGTTTATACGCAGGTGTATGTGTGTTATTGTTTGCTTGTGTATGTATGAGTAAGTGTGTGTGGTATTGCTTGCTTGCGTGTGTGTATGTGGGTGGGTGTATGTGCGTGACATGAAAAAGACTAACCATGAAATACGAAAAGGTCTTCTTAATTGTACAAAAAATATTTTGCAAACACGTTGTTTTGGTTCGTTGTTTGTTTTGGGGCATGTCACGCCTTGTCGGTTTTTTGAGTCAAAATTGTAATCTCCTATTATATATGGTACAAAATATAATCTTTATAATCATTTTAAACAAGTAAAATCTTCTTTATCCCTAACAGAAAGATTCCACTCAAAATAAGACCCTAACAGGTTCTTTGAGGTTCTGTTCGTAATGCCAGTAGTGAGATGACAAGGCACTCAAAGTTCCAAAACTGGAGTCTTACCACAGGATAAAGCTAAGTGCCATACTCAGGATCCCCATCTTTTCACTTACTTGTCGGTATGATCATAACTTCACCTTTTTTCCCTTTTACGATTCATTTGACATCAACAAACAATTCTTCCAGGCAAAACAAAATAAACGATTATAATTGTCTTGTTTGACGGCATTTTTCTTCTCGAGAAAATGTTCCAGAAAATCGTCCTCTGTATTATATTGTCACTTGCCTGGTTTGAGTTAATGGTTAGCCGATTTCTCGTGCGGCAGTGGCCTTTAGATCAAATCGCAAACATGTCCACAAATATAATCAAAGTCTGAATACAAATGAATCTTTTAAGTGAGCTGATAGTGGGTAAGGCAACGAATATTTAGAAAAACCCTTTACTTGACAGTCGTAGTTTAAACACATTTATTTACTTTAAAAGAAAATGTGATAAATTTGTGGTACGTGTTATAACGCAATGCGTCTTACACGCTGTCAAATACGGTAAATGCACACACACACACACGCAAACGCGTGCGTACGTGCATATATATATATATATATAGTCATCCACATATATATATATATATATATACATGCATACATTCATATATATATATATATATATGTGTGTGTGTGTGTGTGTGTGTGTGTGTGTGTGTGTGTGTGTGTGTATGTGTGTGTGTGTGTGAATTTTGAGTATTTTGTGAAGCGTTGAAAAAAATCAATTAGACAACGCTGATATTTGATTATCAACTAAAATGATCTTTTAACTAAATGATGTCCATCATTTCTTGTGCGTCAAGTGGTTTTTATGACAAAAGGCGCATTTATTTTTCGTTGATCATTTTCACGTGTCTTATTTCTTGCCTCGTATCCAGTACTTTTATCGAAGTCTTGCGTTATCAAATATCAGTCGTGTAATCAACTCTTTTTCTTATCTCTAATAGCACCCCACCCCCTCTCTCTCTCTCTCCACGTCTCATTTTCTGTGTAAATCAACGCGTCGCTATATCTACTTCTTTCTTTCCCTCTATGTGGCCCATTTTCTATGCAAATCAACGGGTTGCTATATTTAATTTTCTGTCTGTCTCTCTCTCTCTCTCTCTCTCTCACTCTCCTCGTTTCATTTTTTATGCAGATTAACGTCTTCCTATATATAATTCAACACCAGTTTTAGTCTTCATGAAAGTGTTTATAACGACTGGGAGGCACTTCAGATGTGATGGTTATCGTCGATAAAATAGATACTGTGAGCCGAGTTCAAATACTGGCCAAACCTGTTTGCATTTCAAATAGCTCTAATACTGTTAGGAAAGATTTGCATCCAACTTTTCTCCCTCCAGCTATGGGTAAATAGTAAGGCAGGCGGGCTGGGATCTTGAACTTTGGTATGGCAACAGATATAGGAGATGGAAATCTCTGAATTCGATCCTGTTAAAATCCTATTAAAAGTTTGACCTTCTGTCACATCTTCTGGTGCGGAGAAGTTGGGTTAATACATATGACGATTGTGAGTTCAAACGTTGACTACATGTTCATGACACGTGCTCAAAAATGATGATCTTTTTTTTACTTTTTAGGAAACGTTTTCATGCTAACAGTTTTCCTGTTTTAAATAAAGAAATTACTTATCTATAGATGCCCACTGCTTCTTGACATAAGTACGCTGATAGAAAAGAAAGAAATATATGAAGGAATGAAGAAAGGAAAAATAGAATGAATAAATTATATATGAGAAGACAAAATGGAAGTGCTGATAAATTGGAAGGCTAAGTATAATGAAAAAGAACAAAAAAATACTCCACATGACGCATCCAATAGAAATGACCGATGTATAGCATGGTCTTGTATGTTTTTGAAAAATATGTTTTGGATATGGATAGCAAAAGGGACTAAGAAATAATGAAGTCTAACTTGGTATTACACGGTATAATATTAATTTATAAAATACCGACTGCTACCATCTAAAATTCGAATATGGTTAGTGTTACTACCTGAATTACCATGCGTTAGCATTTAAATGTCTAAAATGCCGCTTGAAACCATCTGAAAACCAATTGCCTTACAACCATCACTCAGACCAATATCTATTTACCTCCCTATTCTTTCCTAATCAGTCTCTTGTATTTATATCCTTTCCTTCCCTTCATACCTTTTTACATTCTTTATTATTTTATCTATTTCCTCAAAAAATGTTTAATCGGAAAATTTTCTTCCGTGAATAAAAAATAGAATATTACTACAAAACCCATTTTAAGTGTTTTATTTAGCCACTTTTCCATTTACTTTTATTATATATATATATATATATATATATATATATATATATAATGTGTAATGAAAAGCTCTTCTAATTTATTGTGAACTTTGGTATTGGATAGCGTAAAATGTGAACAAACGGAAGCTAATAATAATGCATAATAATTCATGAGCTGAGGTTTCTCACCGAAATGGCTGAGCGGTTAGATACCAAGTCTAGCGTAAAATTAGGTGGTTTACGATCCCAGCATGAAGGGTCCTGGTTAACTAGCCACACTGAAGAGTTTTGATTCCAAAAAGAGCCTTTATGTGGATGACAATATATATATATATATATATATATATATATATATATATATATATATATATATATATACGAATAGTATTCATTAAATAAAGTGGATTTTGCCAATAATTTTGCCGTAAGAAGATTAATTTACAGTTGTATCTTTTTCATAGAAATCAATTGTGTTGGCTCCAATCAGATCCCAGAAAGCAGTCAGCATTACCTACTTTACTGACTGCTGAGTCCGGAGTATTTTATTTATAGGAGAGTTAGTTTGTGCTCAATCCATGAACTGTCATTTTGACTCAGGCTTGAAGTGGCAATGTGATCCTTAGCTTATTTGTAAACATCGTTTGACTAAAACATACTTCTTCGTACACATCACGGATCATTTTGTGAGTTTCTCATGGATTGCACTTCTCAACCACGTACGAGGTTATGAATATACCACGGTTTAAACCTGGTGCACTCTGATTTGCTGCCATTTTTATAGAGTAAAAGCAATTTTTTTTTTTTTTTTTTGCTAATGTAAGATATTTTTTGTTATAAATCAATTCTTAAGTAAGCAAATCTTAGAATTATGTAAAAAGATTTTATAAAGTAGACTAATTTTGTTTTTTTCAAAAAAATCCCTCTTATTTATAGAATGACACTCGTCTATACATGTATGTATATATACTTGCTGTATAATAAAAAAACGTTATGCTTCAAACAAAGAATTCAGTAGGTTTAGATTAATGACAAAAGATCTCTTACCCTATTTAGAATGGCTTTCCAGGGCACCTCGGGTAGCGTAATGGTTAGCAAGCTAGACTAGCAAACCTACACGGGTGAGTTCGAGTCTCATTGGGTGCCCCATTCATATGGCCTTGTGCCACATCTAAGCAAAAAGCTTAGTAAATTACTGGAATGGCTTTCCAACTGTCAACGAGTTCTCTATCACATTGTCGGAATGTCAGATCAAAATGAAATTTCATCGTCTTTTAAATATCTTTGGTTACGAATGAAAATTGTCTTTTAATCAATGAATTCAATTGTATTAATAATTTCCTGATAATCTCTATCTTATTAAGCAACTCTGAACTCTACTTAATCTAGTAGGATTACTTTTGAACTGATACATTTCAGAAAGGCATAAAACCCTTTATCCCCCACTAATTATGGCAGCCAAGTTGGTTGCAGTTGTAGAATACACACACTGCATCTATGCAGAGGGATACGACCCCCAAAGAGTGTCCTGTTATGACAATAAACAATCTAATGGCGAAGCACCAACTCTGGATCTTTGTGGAATGCAGAGAACTGCTTCATTGCCATAGTTTCCAGGTCCAATCTGGACTGAAGTGGTTGCCCATAATAAGGTCCTATCTATGGGGGTCTAATATAGCTATTTGTTATTTAAATTGAGTACGAACAAATTACTTATGCTGAATTAAATTGTTTGAAATAGATCTATTTCATCATTTAACAGTGTGTAACCAAATGACCGATGTTTAAATGAATTGTTAGTTATACATCGCAATACTTGGAATTATTTAACTTTGTTCACTAATGCTTACCAATCATATATATCTAAAATATATGTAAAAAACGGATTCGGCATTAAATAACCTACAATCGCAGATATGCCATAAAACCAAACCAAACTAAATTAAACTAACTTCTGGTTAAATAGAACTACTAATAGTAGAGTGTTCGCCAATGGCTCGGGAGACCGGGGTTCAATCCCAGGTCGAGTCATACCAAAGACTCAAAAATGGTACTTGATGCCGCCTTGCATAAGATTCAGTATTATAATGAAAGGATAAAGGGTAAAGAGGAGAAATCTAGGGAATGGAGTAGCACCCCCATACACCTCGGTGTAATAGCTATTGAAAAAGAAGCCTTTGAGTTACCCTCGACTAAGGTCACCAAATCTACTCACTTTTTTATTGTCCTTTATCAAGGATGGCTTTGCTATTAATAAACTTTTATATAGTATGAAACAAATAAACCAACCTAAAATAATAATCAACACTCCTAACATTGATAATCTGTTTTCATTAGTTTTCATTAGATAGAATAAAGCAAAAGAAGAAAAAACTTATCAGACGGAAAGTTTTGTGAGGCAATATTTTTCTTCGAAAACCCTTAGCTGATTGCTTTTTTTTAATTTAATTTGTTTTGTTTGTTCTTGGCAGGGGGGATGGACAATGAAATTATTAAATATTTTTTGAACACAAGTAAAACTAATAGTAACAAATGGGCAAAGGATGTTTTACTTTTTACATTTCTCTGCTTGCCGCCATCGGATAATTTTATTTTATTCCACAGTCTTAAATGATTGCTCCTTTTGGATATCATTTTTTTTTTTTACCCCCAAGTTAATCAGTTTTTCATGTCTCGCGAGATATTTCCCACTTCAGTAAAAATGATTCCGTCTGAAAAAAAGAAATAAGCCTTCTGTTACCCAAAATTTTAAATCAAAATCTTGATTAAATTAGATCAAATAATAAATTCTATCGGGAAGTTAATTTAGCAAAAAAAAAAAAAAAAAAATTGAAAGAAGATGATTATCAAAATTAAACGTCAATTTCATTTATTTAAATTAATCAATTAGTTGTAATGTGGTAGGTAAAAAGCATTTATTTTACACAATAAGCATTTAAATTTTCAACATAATCTCTTTTTTTGTTAAATCCCTTAACCATCGTTTCTTCATTTTTTACCGATCCATTCGCCTGGGGCTGTTGAATACGCCGACTGCATCTCTGCAGAGAGGAAATATCCATTAATGAGCGTACTGGAAATGATACTAAATTGCATCTGATGGCGCGCATTTAATCCTAGAGCTCTAAGGAATGTGGAGTATTCCTTCGTTGCCACTACTTGAAAGTCAACTTCAATCCAAAATGTGGTACCTATTAGCGTGCCATCTGTGAGTCAAATGTAACTGTTTAATCAATTATTATATATGAAACCATTTTACAGGGAAAATAGAACTATTAGTGTAAGATAACAATACTTGAAAACAAATGAGCCTATACTCGTTTTAAAGATAATGTTACTTACAAAATGTTCACAAAAAAATCATATATTATCTAAGTAAAAACATTTTATTTTTATTAAATAACAAACGGTGGGGTGATATACCAGTTGACCAAATAACTCATCTAAACCTTCATTTTAGTATCGCAAAGATCGAATATTTGTCTCATTTTAATGAACAAAATTTGGATGATTATTATTGTTTGTTCTTTTGTTTGGATTTATGGCATATCAACCATTGTAGGTTATTCAATTCCAAATCCATTTAATACAAATAAGCAGTTCGATTTCAAACAATTTAATTTAGCATAAGTACACAGTTTACATGTCAAAATATTTCTATTTCAAGCAATTCAATTTAGTCAAAAAGCTATGTTTCAAACGATTCAGTTTAACGTAGGTACAGTTTCAATGTAGAAAAATAATTCTATTTCAAACAATTCAGTTTAGCGTAAGTACAGTTTCAATATACAAAAACAGTTCTATTTCAAACAATTCAGTTTAGCATAAGTACGCAGTTTAGTTCTATTTGACCCATAGATAGGACCATATCATTTGCTACCACTCTGGGTCAGAGTGGACCTCTGAGCAATGCCAATAAAGAGGAACTCAACACTCCTTAAAGCTTCAGCATTATTGGAACGTCACCATCAGATTGTATAGTGTCAAATCCAGGACACGTGTTAGAGGAGTCTTACCCCTCTGCAGAGCTGCAGTCGGTGTATTTTACGGCCCCGGCCAACTGCCCGCGATAATTATTAATATTCACACTTTTTAAGAACAATATTTTGGTAATTATTAATATTCACGCTTTAGTGTAACGGTTGTCGTCGTATGGAATGAACTTGGTGAATCGATTTCGAGCTAATGCCCTTGGGAAATGCATGAAATCATCTCTTCTCACCAGCAATGGCGGATAGACGAGTAAACTGATATATTTAGGTTTTGCACAGCGACAGTTATCAGAGAAGGAAAACTCGGAATTCAAACCAGTTCTTGCCCAGTCGGCTGAGACTATAGAATACACCGACTGCACCTCTGCAGAAGGGAAAGATCCTCGCAATGAGCGTCCAGTTTATGACACTAAACAATCTGATGGTGAGGTTCCAGTGAGGCTGGGGCTTTGGGGAATGCGGAGCACTCCTTCATTGGCATTGCTCCCAGGTCCACTCTGGTCTGGCGTGGTAGGGCTCTATCTATGGGTTAAATAGAACTAACGACATACGTACTCTAAACTGAATTGTTTGACTAAACTGAATAGCTTGAAATAGAAATGGTTTTGACAATTAAACCGTACTTACATTTAAACTGCGTGATTGTGCTAAACAGAATTATTTGAAATAGAACTATTTTTTTTACATTGAAACTGTACTTACACTAAAGTGATAAAACTGTTTTGACATTTAACTGTGTGTAAACAAAATCTGTACGTATACTGAACTGAATTGGCAGAATTAGAACTGACTAAACCGAATAGCATGAAATAGAAATGTTTTTCACAATTAAACTGTACTTACTTTTAAACTCCGTACTTATGCTAAACTGAATTGTTTAAAATACAACTATTTTCATAAAAATGGATTTGGCGTAAAACAACCTACAAACGTTGATATGCCATAAAGCCCAACCATCAACCAATCCAGCTGTACTCCGCTTAAAAATTAACTTTGTCCCCCTTTTTACACGCGATAAAAGTGTTGGATAAATACATACAAGTCACAACCAACTTGTCAACATGATATGATTGAAGCACCGGTTCCCTTTGGATCACTGAAGTCTAGCACCAATGAGCCTGCGCAGAACTTAGATGAGGGAGTAGTAACGGATAGCAGATACCGTAAGCAGTCTGAGGCCTAAGTACCAGACTAAGTAAATTAGTGTGAAAAATAATATATATTCTTTGGAATACATACATAACTGCTTGAATACTCAATAAAAGATAACAATGCCATTATCTTTCAGTTATATCGGAACAAAATCATGAAAACCCCAGTCAGTTGGGGCTGCAGAATATACCAACTGCATTTCTGCGGAGGGGTAACCCCCCACAACAAGTATCCTAGATATGAAATGAAACAATCAGCAATGCTAGATATTTGAGGAATGTGAAGTACCCCCTCAATGCCATCACTACAAGATCCACTCTGGCCGGGAGTGGTTCCACATAATAGGGTCCTATCTATGGATCAAAATGACTGTTTGACATTTAAATTGAGCGCAAACAAATAAATTATGCAAAATTGAATTGCTATAAGTAGAAATGTTTGACCATTTAGCAGTGTGTAAACAAATGACTGACGTTTAATTGAATTGTTAGTGATACATAGAAAAGACTTGGAACCATTTAACTTTGTTGACTTATGTTAAATACAATTGTTAGAAATAAGACTATTTGATCATTTAAACTGATAACAATGATCCAAGTGGAAGGAAGGATTTATTGAAAGGTCAACACTATAGCGTTTCGGTTCTGCTGAACCATCATCAGGTCCAGGAGGGGTGATATTAACAATTTTGAGTTAACGATAGATGTTTAGGAATATGAAATACAAAAAACCTGGGAGAAAATGTGTATAATAAGAAAAAGTCGGTCGTTTAACTGGCGATTCATCGTTTGATGTTTTAAATTACGTCATTTGACTTATTAGGAATATTGCATTGAATTTCTGCACGTTTGTTTAACGAGAAAGATTTCGGGTCAGAAGGAAGAAAAGAAAGAAAGAAAAATAGAAAGCATCATAATAATGAGATATACGAAAAATATTAACAAAGATGGAATATATTGTAGCTATTTAAAATGTGTTTGCTCAAGCAAGGAGAAATATTATAAAAGCCAGGACGAGTATTTAGGGAATTGAGGAATGAGATAGCGGCGGCTTCGAAAATTAGTCTAAGATTTTTATTATGGATGTAAGTGAGCATCTTTGCAGAGTTGAAGTCAAAGTTCTGATTATGTTGAGAAATGTGTAGGAATAATGCATTGTTTGAGTTGCCAATTCTTATGTCTCTTTTGTGCTCTTTCAAACAAACATGAAGGTTCCGAGATGTTTCGCCGATGTATTTACAATCCTTTATTTACTCTTCATATATATATATATATATATATATATATATATATATATATAGGATTTCGCATTAAATAACCAACAATGGTTGATATGCTATAAAGTTAAGTCAAAGCAAAGTAAACCGAAATCTTGTAAAACTATACATTTTGATCATTCTCTTTTCACACAATCTGACACCTTTTCTTTTTTCTCCATTTCGCTTCATCATTCACTTTTTTCCGTTTTTCTCAAGCTTCTTTTATCTCGTCTCTCATTTATTTCATACCAGTTCACAAACTCCTCTTTTCCTACACATTCCTTCTCCTCTATTCTATTTCTTTTCCTTTATCGTTCTACATCCTCCACCTTCTCTTTACCTCTCTCTTCCTCTCCACATCTGCATATTTTAGACCTCTCTCTCTCTCTCTCTCTCTCTCTCTCTCTCTCTCTCTCTCTCTTATCAACCACTTAGTGTTTGCTCGAAAGCTTGTCGTTCAGAAAAAAAAAAAAAGTAACCGATACCGAATACTTATTTATAACTGAATGTGTGACATACACGAACGTTAGATAAGTTGTTATAAACAAGCGTATTAATAGATAGGAAAAAAATCGTACACTCTGATCCACTCTCATTTCAAGACATGACATTAAACTAAAATACAAAATAAGTTCGTAAGAAGCTATTGGATTTCGAAAAGAATCCCCGAGAAATGAGCCACAACAATACATAAAGAAGATAACAAAATCGAAGAATCATTTTCCTTTTAATTCTTAAGCAAGAAATGGTGGAAATAAAGAACAAGTGATGAAACAAAAAACGAACGTTGTGAGGAAACCTGATAAATGAAAGAATAAAATCAGCAGACACTTCTGAGATAGAAGAAAAGTTATTCGAATTATGTTTCCCGGTCTATTTTCTTGTCAAGGTAACTAGCTAGATAGAAACCATCAGTAAACAAAACATCTCCTCATCACCCAAGTTGATCTCTTTCTAGCCTTTTCTCATGAAGAAGGGTAGGAAAGAGTAAAATGTTATTGGGAAAAAACAAACGGAGGACGAGATGGAGTAAAGAGAAGAAATAAAGTAAAAGTAATCGAATGAAAGGGAAGAGAAATGAAATAGAACCTAAGAGAAAGAAAGATTGAGGGGGGGTGCTAAGAAAGAGAGGGTTAGGAAAAGAAATAATTAAAAAATGAGGGGAAAAGAATAATTTGGTTTGGTTTGGTTTGGTTTAATGGCATTTCAACCATTGTAGGTTATTTAAGGCTAAATACATTTTATATATATACTTTTTTCATCATATAACGTATGAAAGCAGGTGCGATTCCCTGCCCTCATCAGCTACCAATATACATATATATTGAATATATGATTGATATCTCTTAATTCCACTTATTTCGATGTAATTCTTCGTATTATAGAGAAATAAGTTAAAAGTAAAAACAGTTCTATTTATAGCTAAATGCTAAAACAGTCCTATTCCAAACAGTTCAGTTTTGCATGTGATTAAATTAATAGATTCCAATTAGTGTTATTTATCACTAACAATTCTACTAAACATCCGTCATTTGTTTAGACACAGTTAAAGGATCAAACAGTTCTATTTCAAGCTATTCAGGGGCACCTCTGTTGGTGTAACGGTTAGCAAGCCTGACGAGCAAATCTACACGAGTGAGTTCGAGTCTCATTGGGGGCCCCATTCATTCATCCTTGTGCCACATCGAAGCAAAGAGCTTTGTAAATTACTATTTCAAACTATCCAGTTTAGCAAAAGTTCACATTTTAAATGTCAAACAATTCTATTTGGCCCATTGATAGGACCCTGTCAGG
>OY757910.1:52968477-52975977 GCA_963585895.1 Sepioteuthis lessoniana | reverse complement strand
TCCGGCTAGTCAGATATTGACGTCTCCGAAGTACCTCGAAATTTAAAAAAAAATACATTGAATGCGTCGACTGGTAATTAAATGTAAAAATACAGATATAAAATTTAAGGTTTCCTAAGCCTTTTTTTTGCACAAAAATAACACTAGAAAGAAGGAATTTTAGAAATAAATTAATAAATAATCAATTATGAAATATTAACGGAATAAGTAACGTTGGAAACAGTAAATGGAATAAAATCTTAAGAAGGAATTGATTAAAAGATATTAAAAGAATTTTTAAAAATGAAATTAAACGAAGAACAGAGAGTAGAATAATTATAAGAAGAATATATTACAAAAGGAATAAAACAATAGGAAAGAATTAAAGAAATAATGCGATAAAAATAAGATTTTTAAAAAATAGATTACCGCTATAAGAAAAAGAATCAATCAGAAGAAGAAAATAGATTAAAGAAGTTAAAAGATTAGGAAAATAAGAGATTATCAAAAGAAAAAAAAATCTTAATGAAAATGAAAATGAAGAAAAAGAAGGAAACAATTTAAAAAGAAAACGACGAGATTAAAAAAATAAAGAAATTATAAAAAAGAGATTAGAAAAAGAAAAGAGAAATTATAAAAGAGATTAAGAGATTAAAAGAAAAAAGTATTAAACGATTAAAATATAGATGAAAAATTTAGTAGAAAAGAAGATGAAAAAGATGAAGAAAAAAATTAAAGAAGGAGGAAAAGGATCAGAATGAAAGTATAGAAGAAAAAAAAAGAAGCAAAAAAGTATAGAAGAAACGATTATCAGAAAAATAAAAGATTACAAAAGATTACTAAAATGAAAAATACTGGACATAAAATTATTTAGTCTAGCTTTGTACAAGACCATGAACCATCCATTGTGAATTGACTACAGTAATAACGGCTTGTTATTTTTGCTTTTCTAATTCACTACACGAGGTGTCTTCGGAAATGAGAGAGCTGTTGAAGAAAAATATTTAAATTAGATGATTTGAAGAAAAGCAATCATCGTCATTATGCTGATAGCAAAGATGTGTGGACTTATTAAAGATGGATGAAAATGACAGATACCATTAATGATTGGAACTAATTTGAATATTTAAATTACGTTGATTTAATATCAGGAAAAACACTTGCATGATATCAAGAAGATTGTTTAATATTTTCCAATGACAGTGTCTAAGAGGCTTTGTTTTTATTAAATTAAATCTTGAGGAAATCAATAAACACAAGGAAAGAGTGAATCTAAAAGCATTTTAACTATAGCTGAATGCTATAAAATATGGTTTTAAACAAAGTGTTATCTATCCTCCTACGAGTAATACTCGAACACCGATGAACAGACAGCCATATTTTACTTACCCCGTTGCATTGGATGCATTAAAAGCAATGCTCTACACTGATTTTCTGCGTTCTAAAATTCAGTTTCTTTTTACTTTACTTAGTCTGGCACGAGGGCCCTAGGCTATTTAGTACACCTAGCTGTTCTCATCTGCTTTCCCATCTAAGTTCTAAGCTTGTTCAACATTACTTGACTTCGATGAATCACTGTGTTATGTGTAAATTGGTCGTATGCCTAAAATTTCATTTTGGCTTATAGCCAAATCACGATGAAAACGCTGTGTCACCTTTGATACCCAGAATTAAGCACTGTCTAAAATGATAAGGAATTAATGAGTGTATTTTCTTATAAAGCAATCTCCTGTACAGATGAACCTTTGATTTATTGTCACGAACTCATTTCTTTATTGAAATAACTTTTGCCATTGAGGTTTGATTTAAGTCTTTTTCATATAGTTTTATTTCAACCCTGCAAAATCATTACTCTTGTATCGTTAAACGGTATATTTTTCGTAAAAGCGAGTTGGTCAACATTTTACCGACACACGAGAATATAGTTTAGACGGACAACTCCTTCCGTGGACACTTTACATTTTTTTAGATCTCCATATACGTAAGTCTGAAACACAAATACTTTGATTTGGTTTCTTTGTTTAATCGCATATCAACATTTGTGTATTCATCTAATGCCAGAGATATCCTTCTGGAAGAACAACAGTGGGTCTATTAAACCCATAGCTGCGAGAATATGAACCCTTTCCTAGGGTATAAGTCCCAAATAGAGCGTTATAGCGCGACTAGAACTTTTTAACAACTACAACATAGGAACTCCTTCAAACACGATTGGATGAATCGCTCTTCTTTAAGTCCCCCTATGTCAGCGAAGTTTGAAATACACCGAGTACATCCTCTTCAGAGTGGTAAAACTACAGAAAATAAGGTGCTATAGGTATGACGTAAAACTACATTCCAGGGACAGAATCCAGAGTTGAAACTCTTGAAAAATAGATTAGCTTTTCTTTGCAATAACTCCCATATCCTCTCTGACTCGGAGTGGAAGTACAAGTTGGGTTTGGTTTGGTTTGGTTTTATGGCATATCAGCCATTGAAGGTTATTTACTGCCAGATCCATTTTATTCATACGAACAGTTCTATTTCAAAATATTCAGTTTAACATCATTACGTAGTTTAAATGTCAAACCAGTTCTATTTCTAACGATCTAGTTTAGTGTAAGTTCACAGTTTAAATGTCAAACACAGTTAAGCATAAATACAGGTTTTGTTTACACACAGTTAAATGTAAAAAAAAATTCTATTTCAAACAATTTAGTTTTGCATGAGTACACTGTTTACTTCTATTTAGCCTATTGACAGGACCCTATTAGGTGCAACCACTACAGGCCAGAGTTGACCAGGGAGCAATGGCAATGATGTGGTACTCTGCATTCCACAAAGCTCCAGCATTAATGGAGCCTCACTATAAAATTGTTTAGTATAATATGCAGGACACTCGTTGGGGTAGTCTTACCCGTCTGCAGAGTTGCAGTAGGTGTATTCTATAGCCCCAGCCGAATGGACCAGTTCGAGTGGTTGTAACATTGATAGGTTAAATAGGTCTTTCTGAAAAGTACTAGTACTAGTTAGGAATATATGAAACCATTTTCCGATGTGCAAATATTTTTTTACAGACAAATGCAAATGTACGATTACAAAAATAGGATAACGCTCGCATGTCAAAATAGTCATGATTTTTATGAAACATTTATAAATGAATAAAATTTCGGTACTAAATTAGTCATAAGTAGTTGATATGCAGTTAAATGAACCAAACTAAACTTAACAGAAAGGCATTAGATAGGAATAGATCTGGAATTGTAAAGAATCATCATCATCATCCTCATGTCACGCCATCCGCATGGATATCCCTGATCTTTTATCGCCACCCTTCTCTATCGTCCATTTCTTTCGATCAGGTTTTCAGGGCTACATCTCGTATCGGCACAGAGCTGCTGTATGTAGGTTCTAGCTGGTCGTCCTGCCTTTGCTCGTCCATGTGAAGGGGTCCACAGGAGTACGTCACTTATGAGTTCGTCTTGACTTCTCCAGCAGTGTCCTGCATGCCTGGTTCGTCTAACTTGAATAGTTTTCGTTATAGGTGGTAAGTGGCCGTCCAGCTGTTGCTTTGTGGGGTGCTGCCTCCAGGAGTTGTTCAGTATTGCTCGCCGCATTCTTGTGTAGTTTCACTCTTGTGTGCATTGACATGGAGACCTATGCCTGCTGCTGCTCATTCCAGACTATGTGGTAGGGTTTCCGCTTGGGTGGGTGCATTTGTCAGAAGCGCTATGTCATTGGTGTTGTCCGTGTCCGTAATTGTTTTTGCGGGGTACCCTCTGCTTCTTTCTTTTGTTAGCTTGAAAGTGTTTTCTTTCATTTTATCATTTAATCAATAGATGTTCTTGAGGTTTGTGGATCTCTTTAGAAGTGTGATTGCAAGAAAATATGTTTTTTAATAATTAGTTTAAACCACATAATTGCTAGAATTGATTGTTTTACATAGCAATACTTGAAATAATGCAAATGATTTTTATTTATATTAGATAAGAATACCTGATCTCAGATAATCGCTTGCAAAAATGCTTACTAGCCAACAAAAAAGTACACTTTAAGAGAAATGGAATGAAACTATGAAAATATACTTATGATTGCTGTATGATTAGAATGAAAATATATAAATATATAAAACTTGCCCAGTTGAATAAACGACTTATTGAAAATTGCAAATGTGACCTCCCTTTCGGTGGGGTTATTGCATCTTTAGCAGAATAACAATATTTCACCTACTAAAAAGAGATGGTCCTAGGTATAACACAAAGCTGCATCTCATGGTTGAGCATCAGTTCAAGATATCAGAATAGTTTGGAGTAATACTTCGTTGTCTTTACAAAACAGGTCCACCCTGAACCAAAATGACAGTACCGGTTACAGTCCAATCTGTGTGCAAATATATATTCTGTCTTATCAAAGACGAATAATTATTGGGAACAATAAATCTACTAATAATTTTTAGCATTAGATAGGAATAACTGAAAATATTTTTTTGAGAAAAATAGTCACTTGAAGCTTTAATTGTATACTATTAGTCAATTGAAATCATACAAATGTGTGGAAAATATTTGTATTAAATAGGGATATTGATATCATTTGATCGTGACAAAAATAAAAAAAAATCTCTTCAGAAAAACTGCAGAAACATTTCTACATGAACGTCCAATAAATGCGATACCCTAACCTGTTGGTATAAAATAAGTTTAAAGGGGTTGATATGCAGTTAAAATCAATCAATCTATTCATTCTATTTTAAATTTAAAGCTTCAGTTAATACACTTTTTGTTACTCCTCAGATGTATGACATAATAGATGTGACATCTTGGTTTATTGGGAAACCTTCTCTTGATAAGCCTGTTGGAAATAAATAATCAGTTTTCCTAGAATGAATCACTTCCTAGAAGGATCTTCAGCGTCCGTGGTACAACATCCATTCCGTCTACGACTACGATTTAATGAATTTTGAGTAAATCTTAATATCAAACTGGTTTCAGAATTATGAATGATGAGTTTTCTCAGTGAGAATTGTCATGATTTACTGATATTAAGGAACTTATAATATGATGATTCTGCTGGCATGTAAGTGACTATCATAAAATTCAGATCTCTTCAGCCGCAAGCAAACTGGTTATTGATGTGTCCATGAAGACATTTCCTAATATCACAAGCATAGTATTCATCTGGCTTCACAGGAGAGTAGAATGTGACGCAATGTAGGTTTAATGTGTACCCTAATATGAGTACGCGTGGGTAAACGCGAAAATTTTCCAATCCCTGCGGCCGGTGTAATAAAAGCATCCTGGCGGCCAATACCACATAAGCGTCACGAAGGCCAACGAGGTCTCAAGCTTCCCTTTGCAACTTGCATAGCAACCAGTTGCTGATTTTCTAGGCTGATATTATAATATATTATCTAAAATTGTGATTATTTAGTTTGAATTGGTTGTCATATGAGTGTAGTATCTACTCTGTAGAAAAACATTTAAACATTGAAAAAAAAAACAGTATCATCTATGATTTCATCTATGCATGTCGGGTACACAGTGTATATATATATATATATATATATATATATATATATATATATATATATACGCTCCCCCATGGGGGTTGAGCACTCTGGTGAAGGAATAATCGGCCGCCCCTAGCGTAATGCAAAGCTCTTCGTAAGAATTGAGCACTCTGGTAGCCGATAGGGTATTAAAAAATGTAAACAAAGGCTGCTGCTGCTGTTGCTAAAAGTAAAATACCTTAAAATTCCCTTAGCCAACGTAGTCCGCTTGTAGCTGTGTGGTCTGGAACCTTAATCTATCGTAAAGTTAGACGGGTTTCGATCCCGGCTTCGAGCGTCCTGCGGGTCTAGCCACACTGAAGAGTTCTGATAGAACGAAACAGTCTGTCTGTGGATGACAATATATATATATATATATATATATATATATATATATATATATATATATATATATATACAAAAACTGCCACATAAATAGCAGTTTTGGTTCCAATAAAGTTTTCATCAGATATTGGCCCTGGGTTCAGGCATGGTTTCGGGAGCGAAGTATCATTACCACTAACCCAGGGTGTCCCAGCAGTATCTCACTATAAAACCAGACTTTACTGGATGATGCTTGCACTATACGAATGCCATATTAACTCATATGTAGTTACAGTTTTGTTTTCGATCTTTTTTATATATTCCCTCTTCTCTGCAGGTGAAAGTCCGAGTTTGGTTAAATATATAGAGATAGAGTTCAAAATAAAACCTCGACATCCAATCTCAATAAGATATATGTCTGTTGACCTGTCATTCTTAACACGCTGCTCCCTCAGGTGTCCGTACTTTTCCAATTTATGCTGATGCGCCCAATCGATGTTGACATCGAAAGGGATCGTTAATTTAACAATGATAACTTTCTTTGAATTAACTGACCAAATGATGAAATCTGGACGCTAGCGAGTTAATATTATTCCCGTAGGAAAAGCGAGTTGCCGATTTACGTTTGCTATAACGCGCCAGTCCGTACAATAATTAAGCAATGTTGGTTTGTGCCTATTTCTCTGTGGAGTTTTCGAAACGTTTCCCACTTTAATAAACTGTATACTTGTTTTTATACATAAAATTTTATTCGCAGTTTCAAAGACCATTTTACGTTTATTTTTGTGGTTTCTTTTGACCTCTACCGTTGTGGGTGTAGACCAAGTCCAGCTCTCCAAGTTGCTACAGGCCCGATTACTTCTTTCACTTTGACGGAAGATTCTGCTGTCTCCACTACATATTTAGCGTACCATGTATTACCTGTTATTATGGTAGGTTGTGCACTTTTCACAGGTGGGTCCATGGTGTCACACACCATTTGAAAAAGTCGTGTTTTACCTAATTTAAATTACTCAACAAGTGACTTCGCGGGTTGCTTCAATTTCGCGGATGAACTGTATAATGCCACATTTGTTTAGGATTTAGGAACTCCCAACCATTTATTTCGGAACTTACTGATAAAGCGCTCCATTTTTTCAATTCTCGAAAGTGATACCTCATATATTTGCATGAGCCATGCTAATCTTGTAATTAAACCAAAATAAACACACCACAGTTTATCTTTTGAAATGAGGTCACATTTATCAATGGAGAGTAATCCATCTTTTAATTGTTTTTAAAGATCTTGCCACCGATGACGATCAGTAAGTTGAAGGAAATTGCAGCGACCGAAATTTTTTTACGCTTTTTTCACGTATTGTAGGGATTACGTTATCATCAATTACAAATTAAATTTTTTGCCATCTTCCTTTGATTGTGGATAGACTACGGCTTTTAGAAGGCTTTATCTTCATTACTGACCCCATGAAAAGCTCCTGTAGACGTTTAAGCAGTTTTTCCATGAGTTATTTTGACTCTAAAATCACAGTCACATCATCCATAAAAAAGCCATCATAGATGGGACAGTTTTCTAAATAGTGGTATCTTCAGTACTGCGTAATAACATCTCTTCTAGCAAACCCAAAATTAATGGAGAGATAACACATCACATCATTATACCAATAATTAATTTC
>OY757910.1:52928477-52963477 GCA_963585895.1 Sepioteuthis lessoniana | reverse complement strand
TATCTATTTTAAATAATTCAGTTTAGCATAAGGACGAAGTTTAAATGTTTTTACAGTTCTATTTCAAACAAGTCTGTTTAGCATTAGTACGCAGTTTAGTTCTATTTGACCTTTAGTTAGGACCCTATCCGTTGCTACCACTCCGGGATCGAGTAGACCTGGATGATATATTATTGAAGGTGTACTCTGCATTCCCCAAAGCTCCAGTAACACTGGAACCTCACCATCGGAATGTTTAGAATCATATTTCGGAAAACTCGTTGGTGAGGAATGATAGTCTTCTGCAGAGTTATAGTTGGTGTATATAATTGCCGATTGGGCAAATCATAATTGGGGACTTTTTGGATAAACTATAAGCAAGATATGACAAATATATAAAGAAAAGAAATAGAAACATTTTTTATTAAACAAAGTATGGTTTAGTTTATATTCTTGAAACAACACCAGTTTCCTTTTTATAATATATATATATATATATATATATATATATATATATATATATATATATATCTTAAATAAATATATACATATGTATGTGTGTTAGTGTGTGTGTGTGTCTGTCTGTCAGTCTGTGTGAGTGTCTAGGGTGTGTGTGGGTGTCTATCAACTTTGTGTAAATATATACCTATTCACTAAGATTAGCTTATTCAGTCGCAAGGTCACTAGATAGATAACATTCATTTATTGGGGAAAACTTGTGGATTCGTGACGAACACGAAGAACTGCGATTTTCAATCACGATGTTATGTTCAATTTCAGACTAATATTCTTGGAAAAGTTATAAACCATTTATCACCACAGCGATAGGTTAAATCGCATCACTAGTTTTCTTCTACAATGATGGTTTTGGCATTAAATAACCCATGAAGATTGATACGTCAGCAAACAAAGATAACAGATTAAGAATTCATTAAGAGCGATCAACCTAAAAATCTGAAATACTAATTGAAATCTTTAACCTTTTTATAGCAACTGGCTGAGAAGAAAAAAATCTCTGAATTCAAACCTGCTATACCCGCTTGATAAAAGGTCCTGGTGTCGTATCTTAACTGACACGGAGTTGTTTACTATAGTCAAAAAATTAAGCAAGCTACTATACCAAGGAGTAGATGAGGGTGCTACTCCTTTCTCTGAATTTCTCCACTTACCTTTGATCCGTAACTTATAAAGCAAGGAGACATCAAGTACCATTTTTTGAGTTTGGGTATGACTCGAATAGGGAACGAACTCCGGTCTCCCGTTCTATTAGCAAACCTAACACACCACGGCAAAGCTAGCAAACAAAAAAAAAAAACACATAGTTTATTCACATGTATAGTTTGAATTTATAAAAATCACGTCAGGGGGAAATAAATGAGGAGTAATACAAGAGGTGGAAGGAATGGAAAAGATTGTCAGCTTAAAAAAACTAATTCCATCATTTAATGATTTCTTTACCATAAATCAAGGTTCGACCAAGACAAAAGACTAACTTATGAATGAAAATATACTGTTCATATATATATAAACTATTTCAACGTTTGAAACGTAGTTTTCACTATCTTTCCTGTGTAGGCTACTTTAACTATCGCTTTAATAGTCGAGATCATAAATTGCACTGCCAAATATGAATACGATTTAACAATCCCTTAGTAGAATATATGTTATAAATAAATCAAATATCTCTTATTATATATATATATATATATATATATATATATATATATATATATATATATATATATATATATATATATGTATATATATATATTACTAACGGGGATGTCCGGCATTGTGCAGTGAAAAATACCGGGTGAACTAATAATTTTCGCCAAGATTGTACCTCATTCATGTTTGCGGATGGCTTTTCTCAGTTCTTGAAGACATATAAAGAGTATGATTCCATGTACAATTTTATTAATATAATAAGTGATCCATTTGATTAAAAGGAACTGTAATTTAAAAAATTGGACCTGAAACGTCTTTTTGAAAAACTAATTTTGTTCTTTACATAATAATTATCGAAAATTTTACAAAAAATTAATAATTACTTGATTTTTTTTTTTTTTTTTTTTTTTTTTTTTTTTTCGTTTTCCTAATTAATACCTTTTATGCGTACGAAATTGCCTGTTATCCGTCCCAGTATCAGCGGAGTTGTAGAATATGCAGGCTGCACCTTTCATCAGGAGATACCAGTAACAAAGAGTGATCTGATATGATACTAAATTGGTGAGGTTTTAGTTCTGGAACCTGGGAGTTTGTGGAGTATCCTTTCTCTGCCATTTCTCCCTGTTCCAATGCGACCTAAATTGATGTATTTGTTAGGGTCTGATTTATGTATAAAATAGAACTGTTCAATCATTTACTAAGGGTTATTAATATTACTTATTTGAAACAGCCATGGTCAAATTATTTATATTTCGTCAGATTACTCGTAAAATAGAATTACTGATGCATAATAGCAATACTTGAAACCGTTTAACTCTGTACAAACAAGTGACTGATATTAAATACATAGGTTTACTTTAGTTTGTTTTTATGACATATCAACCACAGTAGGTTATTTAATGCAAAATACATTTTATACAAATAAACAGTTCAATTTCAAACAATTCAGTTTAACATAATTACGCCGTTTAAATTTCCAAACAGTTCTCTTTCAAATACGTCAGTTTAACATACGTATGCAGTTTTAATCACAATAACAGTTCTATTTCAAGCTATTCAGTTTAGCATAAGCATACAGTTTAGTTCTATTTGACCTAGAGGTAATATCACTTCGGTCAGAGTGGACCTGGGTGCAATAGCAATGAAGGTGTGCTCTACCATTCCCCAAAGCTCCAGCATTAGTGGGGCCTCACCATCAAATTCTTTAGTGTCATATCAGGACACTCGTAGGGAAGTTTTAACCTTCGGTGTATTCAACAGCCCCAGCTGACTGGGGCATAAATAGATTAAAAGATGTCAGATAGGAATACTTGAAACTGTGTATATATATACTACATGGACTCTAACAAAACGGCTGGAGAAGAAGCTAGATGGCAATTACACAAGAATGCTGCGAGCAATCTTGAACAAGTCCTGGTGGCAAAACCCCACAAGACACCAACTGTACGGCCACCTGCCTCCTATCACAAAAACTATTCAAGTTAGACGAACCAGACACGCAGGGCACTGCTGGAGAAGCAGGGACGAACTCATAAGTGATGTACTCTAATTGACCCCAACACATGGCCGTGCAAAAGCAGGACGACCAGCACGAACATACATTCAGCAACTACGTGAGGATAAAGGATGTTGTCCTGAAGGTATGGTTTGGCTTCTTTATTTTTAATGGCATATCAACCTTTGTTGGTTATTTAATACCAAAGCAATTCTCCTAGAAGAACAGTAGTGGTACTATTTAACCCATAGCTGGGAGGATAAGGGGGTTCATACCTTTCCCAAGGGTATTTGCCCGAAAGTGAACGTAATAGCGCGACTGGAATGCGAACTCACGTACTACGATTCCGCACTCCACCGCTTTAACCATTACACCACGAGGGCACCCCATGTTGTCCTGAATACCTGCCTGAGGCGATGAACGATAGGGAAAAGTGGCAAGAGAGGGTCAGGGATATCCGTGCTACCAGTACGACATGATGATGATGATGATGATGATATATATATATATATATATATATATATAACAATATTTGCATGAAATAAATCCCAAGTATTGATAAACAATATGACACCAATCAACCAACCAACCAACCATTTCCTTGGCTATGTTCCCACTGTGTAAAATTATTTTGAAAATAATATACACAATTCTATATGGCTTACACAATAAAAGCTTTTATAAAACATTTTTCTATCTTCTTATGTTCCAAAGAATTAAACTATAAAACTAAACTTAATTCATATTTTGGGATATTTTTCCGCAGATATCGAAGAAATTTCCTAAGTATGTGTCCATATTCTTGATTAAGTTTTGATATAAGCATAAAATCGAAAGTAAATATTAAAATGATTTAATTCATGAAGTGCTTTTTTATGGTGAACGTTTTAAGTTTCTGATTTGTAAAGAGCATAAGGAAAGGAAAAAACTTTCAGCGGTTGGAAAAGGATATATTCAAAAAAGAAAATAATTATATTATAATATTCTAATAGTACCATCATTAGGATCATGGTGTGCCGCTGGCACGGATTTCCTTGACCCGCTTCTGCCAATCGTCTTTATCGTCCATCGCTCTTGGCAGGTCTTTGATGCTATATCCTGTATCAGTACAGAGGTGTTGTGGATAGGTTCTAGCTGGTCGCCCTACCCTTGCTCGTCCGTGTGAAGGGATCCCCGGGAGTACATCACTTACGAGCTCGCTCCTACTTATCCCGCAGTGTTCCGAATATCTTGCTCGTCTTGTTTGGATGATTTTCAAGATGGGTAGTTCGTGTCGGTACAGCTGCTGGTAGAGGGATGCTGGCTCAAGGATTTGTTCAATACAGCTCGTAGTATTCTTGTGCAACTACCATCAAGCTTTCTCTCCATACACTAAGTCAGCGTCCATGTGGTGCATCCATACAACAGTATGAAACGACCAATGCTTGGATAAAACAGCGCTTTAATTTACCTGATTGGTCTGACTTCCATATAACTGATAGTCTATCGATAACTGTCCATGCCTTCGCTAGTTGCGTGTTGATATCATTTTCGGTAGATGAGACGCTGCTTCCGAGGTTGGGGAACTTGTTCACAAGTTTAAGAGATCTTCTATTTAGTGAGGAAACGTCGCCTCTTTGATTAAAATACAGGAACGTCTGCGTCGACATGGAAGTCTGTGTCCCTGCCGCCCGTTCCAGACTATGCAGCAGGGATTTGGCCAAGTTGGGTATATTTGCCAGAAGCGCTATGTCATCAGAGTAGTCCAAGTCCGTAATCGTTCGTGCGAAGTAAACTAGCTTTCGGAGAAACCGATCCATGACATCACAAATTTTGACTATCGATCGAATATTGGAAGGTGTTTATGGAAAAAACCTCGAGGCAACACTATTATTTGTAGACGTCTCCGAGGCATTTGACCCCACACACCGAGGAAAAGTGGAGCAAATATTTCTGGCCTACGGTCTCCCCCCGCAAAAAAAAAAATATGTCGAAGCCATAATGAAGCTACATAAAAACACGAAAGTAGAGGTTTGTTCACCGTATGGAGATATAGATTTCTTGGATATTGTCGCTGGTGTGCTGCAAGGGGACACATTAGCGCAATACCTGTTTATTATCTGCATAGACTACGTGTTTTGAACGTCAGTCTAATAGAAAATTACTAAAATATAACTTTTTGGGAAAATTTCATGCAAACCAAAGCCAGTTTTACTTTTAAAAAGAACGTCTGTGGCAAATTGAACACTTGAAACTTAATTTAAAAAAGCATTTTCCTTTTATAAGGCATTCAGTGAAAATAAAGTAAATTCTGTGGAATTAATTTCAAAACTCCGCCGGTGTATTAGGAGTCAGTCTCTTTGATATGATCAGAAATTTTTAAAACCAGGGATTTTTTCCCTTACTTCGAGAGACTTCAAATTAAAACTTTATATATGCGTTCATATTTGCCAAAAAATATTGCAATGAGCCCAGTTATTTTACCCATTATCGTCCATGGGCATGCAGACAGTTATTTTTTAAAATGATGGTGATGATAATATTTATTGCAGTCAGTGCGCATGGAATTTTACTCAAAAGTATGAAAAGAGATTGGAGGAATTAGATTTTAAATGAAGAATTGAGACCATCCTGATCACACCAAAGTAAAAAATTAGCAAGAATACTTAGAAGCATACTGGAGACTTGAACTTACATGTCATCTACGAAAAATCACCTGTTAAAACTGGTTTTAAAAACTTTAAATAATAATAATAATAATAATAATAATAATAATAATAATAAGCAACTGTCCTAGAAAATGACTCGCATAAACTCCTATAGGACTTTAACATACAAACGGGTCACCTAATCCCGGCCAGAAGACCAGACCTCATAATAATCAACAAAAAAAAAGAGATTTTGTAAAATTGTCGACTTTGCTGTCCCGGCGGACAACAGAATAATTCTGAAGGAAGGTGAAAAGAAAGATAAGTACCTCGACCTTGCTAGAGAATTGAAAAAGCTGTGGAACATGAAAGTAACGATTGTGCCAATTGTGATTGGTGCATTAGGCACAATAACTAAAGGATTATTAAAAGGTCTGGAAGACTTGAAAGTTGGCGGACGGGTAGAGACTATCCAAACGACAGCATTGCAAAGAACGGTCAGAATCCTGAGACGAGTCCTGGAGACTTGAGAAGACTTGCTGTCACTCAAACTCCAGTGAAAAACCATCTGCTAACACTGATGTGAAAAACTCTAAATAATAATAATAATAATAATAATAATAATAATAATAATAATAATAATAAGAAGAAGAAGAAGAAGAAGAAGAAGAAGAAGAAGAAGAAGAAATCAACTTTCCACAAACTTGGGAAAAAAGAAGAGAAACAACACTGTGAATACTTCAAACTAAAAACTTTATGACATTTCACACGAGAAGACATGATCATGACTGAGAAAAGAAAACCTCAAGAGAAACAAAAATATCTTCATTGTAGCACAGAATAATGCCGTAAATATCAATTGTTTCAACGCTAAGTATTATTATACGCAACAGAAAACGTTATGTGAGGACAAAAATGAAACGGTTAGTCACATAATAAACGGTTAATATTATGATGTGCTCATGCAGCCAATTGGCACAAAATGAGTATGAGATTAGATACCACTCAGTGTGAAAGGGAACTGCTAAATACATTAAACTTTGACTATACTACCAAATGGTGAAAGCAAAAATCACCGAATGAAAATGAAGAGAACCGAAAAGGAGACAAACACTTAGACCATACCAGAGAAATGAAAAAAAAAAACACAGTGGAACGTGAGGATTACAGTAATACCAGGGGTATTTGGTCCTCCTCGAACAGTATCCAAAGGGTTGGAAAAAAGGCTTGAATGGGAAATCAGAAGAAGGCTGCAGATCATCTACTCTAGAGCATTGTTAAGTCCGGCTAGAATACTCAGAAGAATCCTGGAATCCTGGAGAGATGCTGGTGTTAAATACTCACTAGGAGTTATATATATATATATATATATATATATGTGTGTGTGTGTGTGTGTGTGTGTGTGTGTGTGTGTGTGTGTGTGTGCGCGCGCGCGCGCGTTTGTGTGCATTTATGGGCTTGTTTGATCATTTGCGCAGATGTGTATGAGTGTGAGCGTGTTCGTTTTTATGAGTATGTGTGTGAATAGAGAGAGAGAGAGAGAGAGAGAGAGAGAGACGTCATCTGTAGACAAACGAAAAGTTAACGCTGGAAAGTATTCGTTGAAGTATTAGAAAGAAAGGTATTTTTGGAAAATAATGACAGGCACAGGATCGCCAATAAGAATGAAAAATGAGAAAGAAAAGTTGCATTTTGGAGAGAAAAATCGGCGAGTTAATGAGAGGCTCGCAGAAAAGATTTGCACTTAGAGAGAAATAATTTAGATAAAAAAAAAAAAGAAAAATGCACATCGTAAATAGAAAAGAAATTGTCAGAATGAAAATCATGTTTCAGAATGATCCCTAAAACTGAAATGAATATAAAAAAAAACCACCAACAAAAAGTGAATCTCGGGTAAAAAAAACAAAAACAAAAAAAAAAAAAACAAAAAAAACTGAAAAACTAAACAGAAGTCATTTTTTAAGGCATAAAAAATAGATAAAGTTTATAACAAGAGGAAGGGAAAATAAACAAAAATGAATTCAAAAAGATATGTGGTTGAAGAAAAAAAACATTTGAAAACACTATGCAAGAAACGTTAGAATTAACATAAGCAATGTCATTAGAAGAGAAATGGAAGGATTTTTTTGTAAATACAAGTAAAAAAAAAAAAGAATGGAAGAAGAAGCAAGAAAGTTACGGAAAGGAATATGTGGAACAACATAGGGAGAAAAGACTAGAATACTGAAATGAGGGTGAAA
Organism: Sepioteuthis lessoniana; assembly: GCA_963585895.1. Lineage (NCBI taxonomy): Eukaryota > Metazoa > Mollusca > Cephalopoda > Myopsida > Loliginidae > Sepioteuthis > Sepioteuthis lessoniana. The sequence continues at coordinate 52,955,468 of OY757910.1, read as the reverse complement.
AAAAGAGGGATTCAAAGGATATAGAAACCAACAGAAATAAAGAGAAGTGGAATATATTTTAAATAATTAATGTGAAAGGAATAAAAATAGAAAGAAAAGGAAAGAAATATATGATGATAAAAAGAGAAAATCGAAAGGACGGGTCCATATTATAGAAAGGAATATCAAGTTCATAATTATATAAAAAAGAAAATGGGGAGTAGAAAATTTAGAGGGAAAAAGAGAGAAAAGCGAGAGAGGGTGTGTGAGATAGAAAAGAAAGAGAAGTAGAAAAGGAAATAGTCTAGTAAATTTATAAGGGGGAAGATTTGGTTTCTTTGTTTAATTGCATATCAACCTTCAAGGGTTATTTAATGCCAAAGCCATCCCTCTTGAAGAAGAGTACGAGTACTATTCAACCTTCAGCTGGGAGGATAGTGGGGTTCTTACATTTACCAAGGATATTTGTCTGATAGTGAACGAAATAGCGCGACTGGAGTTCGAACTCACTATGTGCCCGCAGTCCAGCGCTTTCACCATTACTCCACGAGAAAAGGAAAAAAGAAAAAATGAAAGAAGTTCAAAAGATTGAGAGATCGTGAAAAAAATGGAAGAAATACAAATAAATGTGAGAAAACGACAATGAAAGTGTTACAGAAATATAGATATATAAAAAAAAGAGAGAGAGTTTGAGAGATAATGACAAAGAAAAAAGTGCAAAGCACAGACAAGAAAATGACAAAGATAAAAGAGATTGATAAAAAAACAGAAAAAAAATACAAAAAATAAAATAGACGTACAAAACAAAAAAAAACAGATATCTTCAAAGAGAAAAGTGACATATTTGCCAAAGAGGAATAATCTGATTCTAGAAGAAAGATTACAATGTAAATACATGTATAAGACATGATAGAATATATACATATATATGTTTTGACAAGACTGATTTTCAGTTTGGTTTCTTTGTTTAATGGCTTATCAACCTTTGTAGGTTATTCAGTGCCAAAGCCATCGTTCTAGTTGAACAGTAGTGGTACTATTTAACCCATACCTGGGAGGATAAGGGGGTTCATACCTTTCCCAAGGGTATTTGTCCGTAAGCGAACATAATAGCATGACTGGAATTCGAACTCGCTTTCTACGATTTCACAGTCCATCGCTTTAACAATTACACTACGAGGACACCCCCACTGCTTTTCCCTTACATGAGGAAACTGTATAGAGTGTATGGAGTGAGCAATTATATATATATATATATATATATATATATATATATATATATATATATATATATATATATATATATATAATTAATGGCATTTAGACTGCGATCCTTGCTTTTATGGAGTGTTTTACAAAGCAACAATCATCAGGCAGTTAACAAACGATGGAATATAATATATATTAGAATTATCATGACTAGAAAATCCGGAAAACACCTACAGGCGACATACGGAACTCTGAACATCTGTTTTGACCTAATTGGGTCTCATCAGCAGTGCACACCGTAATTTCCATCCCTGGAGATCGAACCAACAATAGTAGGCAGAAGCCGAAACTCTACCACTGGGCCACCGGTTCATGTCACATATAAGCGATGCCGAATTAACTAGTCATGGTGACATATATATATTATATATATATATATATATATATATATATATATATATATATATATACTTTGTCCCTTCATGCACTTCATACAATATATATATATATATATATATATACTATATATATATATCACTGAAAGGGCAAATGACTGGGTGACTGGTGGTCCGAGAAGTGTGTGATTGACATCTGCATCAGACTGCTATGCAGATGAAGATTTTCAGGAGAGTTACTCTTTAACTGTATTTCTTTCTTTTCTTTTTTTTTTAGTGAAGGGTGGTCTAGTTTTTACTGTCCTTTGGTTTCCCAAGAAGAAAGCTGGTTCCTGACTTCTTTCTGGGCGCAAGATATTTCTCAAGTCATCTTAAGACTCACAAACACCTACGAAAAGAATTTTAGTTAACTTTGGTTATTTGTACGTCGATAATTAGTCAACATACGATTGATTTACGAAACAAGTTAGACCGGCAGGCAAAGGAAGAGAGAGAGAGAGAGAGAGAGAGGCGGGGTGACTATCAAGTATTTGGGAGATCCAAATTTTCTTGACTGTCCCGCTTGCTGATCGGATACACTCTCTTCGTTAAGCCCAGACAATCCCGCTCGTCGTATACTGTCTGACCTTCTATCCTTTCTGACATGCGATCCCTGAGATTTCTCCTAATTGCTTCAAAAGAAAAGAAAATTTAGCCAAAATTTTAGAATGTCCAGCAAACTTCAAATGATCGTTGCGACGCTGTGTGAAATTAGGAATATATTTTGTCTGTGTTCAAGCCAACAGGTAATTTATTTTATTTAAATTAAGAAACACCATCCATCCCAAGCACAATGGAACATGAGTTGAGGGAGAGGGGTTGGTTAATTTCCTAGGAGCCACTTCCGTTTGTATCTTCATCCCTTGAGATTCTCCGATGTCTGGTTTTATAGTTGTTAGGTGTTGGGGGTGAAGTGGTTTTCCTTACATGCATAATATTCAAAATTTATCTACCGCACTCTATGTTTTGGAACTATCATTATTCTCCACTTCAGTATTGGTTCTATAGTTTAATTTTTTACTTTACAGATATATTTAGGCCGTGATGTACTGCACGTGTACATAGTACTGTTGAAGCTGATTTTATGATTATAAAACTATTTTCGAATGGGCTTTCAGAAGATTTCAAATATTCTTAATTCGGGTTGCCATTGGCTTCAGCAGCGACCGTGTATACAGCTTATTACTTTTTCATTTAGAACTGAGTGGGCACTTTGATTTTCTATCCCAGTTGCATGGGGAAGGGCTTTGTTCCTCTTTTTAGTGGAGTTTACTTTTACTGATTTGGCTCATGCTGTGAACCATGATAGACACGCAACTGTAAATTAGTTTTATAATATTCTTGTCGAACTGTTCGGAGTATTCATTTTTTTTTAGAAATGCTTAGTAATATTTTCAAGAATTGTCTTCCAATTTTCCAACTCTATTTTTCAATGCTATGTTAAAGGTTGGTGTGAAACATATCCTATTTCTGGACCTTGTCTTTTTTCCGTGTTCACCTACACCCTGTCGTAGGTTTCCTGTTCGTATGCGAGACTAGTTTTATATCAATATTCTGTCAGTTATTTTTAGTTATTATGTTTGTTTTTCCTGAATCTCAACTCGCTGGAAAAGTTGTTATAAAACTTTTGGGCTCTTCTTCTTGATTTCTACTGGAATATCCTATGGACGTGGTTTGATTACTTATTAACGTTACAGGGTGTGTTTGGTTTGTTGAACTGGGATTCGGTTTCGTCGTTGTGTTTCAGTGATATATCAGGAAATTTCCTAATTTTTAAATTTGTTTCAGTTTCGATGTTAACACCGAATTCCGGAAAATTGAAGAGGTTTTTTTAGAGGAGTCCCACTTTATAGGAATGTTATTTTGTAGGATGATTAGGCCATCATCACTGTATTACATGTGATAACTGGGGTCAAATAATTTGTTTATATATTTTTATATTTTATATTACCGTCGTATTTTTCAGCAAAACAGCACTATTCTATATTCTTTGCATTCTCTCTCTCTCTTTCTCTGTCTCTGTCTCTGTCTCTCTCTGTCTCTCTCTCTACATATATGTATGTATGTATGTATGATTGGTTTCTTTGTTCAATGGCATATCCATCTTCAAGGCTTATTTAATGCTTAAGCCATCCTCGTTGAAGGTAATAATTAACTCATAACTGGAGGCATAAGGGATATATATATATATATATATATATATATATATATATATATATGTGTGTGTGTGTGTGTGTGTGTATGTACATGGTGAGGACGAATCATTGATTTTGGAAAAAGACGTAAAATTAATAGCTGCTCGTGGGTAGAAAGTTCGCTAATAATCCGGGTGACCTGGGTTCAATCCCAGGTCACGTCATACCAAAGACTTTTAAAATGCTACTTGATACTTCCTTGCTTAACACTCAGCAATACAAGGTATGTATCAAGGTTAAAGTGGAGCAATCCAAGGAAAGGAGTATCGCCCTCCCTTACGCCGTGGTGTAGTAGCTATTGAAAAGGGAGCCTTCTGGTCGCCCTCGAGTACGGTTGCCAACTTCTGCTAAATAATGTATATTCATTAGGTTAATATTTATAGCTGACTTAAGTGCATTGACAAGAAAGAATGTTTTATCAAAAAGCATCTTAGCCGTGTAAAATAAATGCTTATTTATTGATCTTCAAACCGTAAACTTGGAAACGCTGACAATATAATTAAGAAAGAGGAAATACAGACAAATAAAAACCGACAGACATACAGACAGGGAATATTGGGATGGTGAAGGGAGAAAAAATGACAAGTCGAAAGACTTGAGAGAGACCGAGTGAAAAAAAAAGAGACCAGAGCAGGGAAAAAGAAAGAGTGAGCGAAAAATAGGCGCATGAGAAAAAATAAATTAAAAGCTGCTCGAACTGATTATTGGAAAGTGAATCAAGGTCGTGTGTTCAATGACATAAAGTTAATAATGACAAAGTAATGAATGACAGATGGCAAATTACGAAGAAAAAAAAAGGGAGTATCTTGAACAAAAGAATACGACGAGGAAATAAATATTGATGTTGGACACCTCGTAGACAATGAAAAAAGAATCGATTTGAGGACAAAGATACAGGGTCGTATAATGCATATGATTATTTGTTTTTCTTCTGTCTTATACCAATTAAGAGAACGCAATAATTCCATTGCAGATTAAATAATTGAAAGACAAATTTTTATTACTAACGGACTGAAAAAAGATTATTACATATAGGAAATAGGTGCCCGTGGTGTAATTGTTATCGTCGTAGGAAATGAACACGGCGACACGAGTTCAAATCCTGGACGAGACTGATTGCATTTCACATAGCACTAACACCCTTGGGAAAGGTATGAATCCAATTATTCTCCCTCCAACTATGGGTAAATTGTAGGACAGACTAGGTTCTTCAGCCATGGTCAGGCAACTAGTCTAGGAGAAGGAAAACTCTGAATTAAAACCTGTTAAACTCTGCTTAAAAATTGACCGTGTGTCATATCCTGCCTGAGCGGAGGGGTTGGTAAATAGGATTACATATAGGAAATGATTAAGGTTAGGGATGGCATGCCGGAAAAGATTAAGTTTAGTGACTGTACATATAGAAAAGTACTAAGTTTAGAGAATAGGAAATGCAGGACAGGATTCATTTTTAGGGGTTTATTAGATAAAAAATAAAGAATTGAGTTTAGATATAAGAAAATGTAGGAAAGAATTATGTTTATTGATAATAAAATCTAAGAAGGATTAAATGTAGGAATTATGAAATATAAGAAAGGATTTATTTTGGATATAAGATGTTGGAAATGATTAAGATTAAGGACTACAAAATATAGAAATGGAATAAGCTTATTATTTATGAAATGTAGAGAAGGACTATGTTTATTAATTTAAGACGAAGGAAAGGAATAAATTTAGGGATTATAGAATTTAGGAAACGATTAATGTCAGATTTTATAATATCTAAGAAAGTATTAAGGTTATGAATTACAAAATATAGGAAAGATATAAAATTAGAGGTTGTGAAATATAAGAAAGGGCCAAGTTAGTGGATTATAAAACGTAGGAAAAGATTAAGATTAAAGATAAAAAGTTGGAAAGAACTAATGTTACATAGCCATATACACGAATATGGCCATGCGCGAAACGCTTGAAATGGACATCGAATGTTGATTACGATTGAACATATAAAGAACATAGGAATCTCGGAATTCGAAAACACGTAACGACTTGTTCCGGTACGAAACTTTTTTATTAACTTTGAGTTAAAGGTTTCGACGTAAGGAGGAGAGGCACAATCTTCTATGCTGTCTTATTCATTTGGCCCCCAACTCGAGCGGCCCCCATAGGGCGCAAGCTCGCCTCGCGCCTGCGAGCTCCAAAATCGATCCTTCTCGTTTGGCGTCTAGTACCCGACTCTTATTTTCTTCAAATTCTCACACAAACCTCCGCGTGCTTCCAGTGCGTGACGTCACCCGCACCTTGTCACCCAGTATCGTCTCGGACTATTATGACATCTGAGTGACACCTCCATCCGCCCGTGCGCACTCGCGTTAACACCTGCTTCAATGTTGTACCAAACTAACCCATGTGCTGAGCCGAAAGATTCTCAGCCTAACTAAACTCAAAGGCATGAACCGAAATCCCTCGGCTATTTTATAACACTAAGATAAGACATTATAGAATGTTATAAAAGACCAAGTAAATCGTATGAATAAAACCCACATTATGACACAAAAACCTGATACGACGCAAAAACATAGAACATGGCATGTGACTGTAACAAGCATAAAATTTGGTTTGTTGGGTTTTATGGCATATCAACCTTTGTCGGTTATTAAACCCCAAATCCAATTGTATGTAAATAATCAGTTCTATTTCAAACAATTCAATTTTGCATGAGTACACAGTACGGTTGCCAACCGTATCAAAAACATTTCTATTTCAAACTGTTCAAGTAGTTATATATAATAATTCAGTTTAGTGTAAGTACAGTTCCAATGTCAAAAGCAGTTCAATTTCAAATAATTCAGTTTAGCATAAACATGTAGTTTAAATGTAAGTAGAGTTTAATTGTGAAAAACCTTTCTATTTCGAGCTATTGAGTTTAGTCAAGCAGTTCTAATTTAGCTCATTCAGTTATGTATAAGTAAAGATTTTGTTTACACACAGTTACATATCAAAACAGTTTCATGTTAAACAATTCAGTTTAGTGTAAATACAGTTTCAATGTCAAAAAACAGTTCTATTTCAAATAATTTAGTCTAGCATAAGCACGCAGTTAAAATGTAAGAACGGTTTAATTGACAAAAACGTTTCTATTTCAAGCTATTCAGTTTAGTCAAACAATTCAGTTTAGCATAAGTATGACCTTAGTTCGATTTAACCCATAGATAGGGCCCTATCAGTTGCTACCACGCCGGGCCAGAGTGAACCTGGGAGCAATTGCAATGAAGGGGTGCTCTGTATTCCCCAAAGCCTCAGCATCACTGGAACCTCGCTATCAGACCGTTTAGTGTCATATCAGGACACTCATTGAGGTGTCTTACCCCTCTGCAGAGGTGTAGTCAGTGAATTCTATAGCCCCAGCCGACTAGGCAAAGCATGAAATTTAAGAAGTTATCAATTAAAAAGTGTAACAGCACGAGCATCCGAATACGAGACATGCTTGAGCATAACAGTAGTTGCTCATTAATCTACATGTTACTAAAGTTCTCTTGATGTCTGTTGATTGTCTAATTTTTACAGCATATCAATTACTTGAGGATTATTTTATAATTTGAAGTGTGTAAATTAAGTTAATTATTCATCTATATTTACATTTTTTGCATTCTTTCTTAAGTTTTTCTTAAAAAGTCATATTATATCAAGTATTTCTATCAAATACAAATAATTTGCACATAGTTGTATTGAGACACTGGAGTCTGGAGAAGATTAAACGAGGAATTGAAAGCAAACAGAGAAACTGAAAAGGATAGGGTTCTAGTTTTTGGAAAATTTATGGTGCTGTGCTGAGAAAATATTTGGGGAGATCCAAAATATTGAACAACTTTGACGGACAACCGGACTCAATCGAAGAAATGCTATTTGGGTTGTTTATTGGATTATTAGAAAGAAACAGGATTGTTTACATTGGGAAAAACGTCGAAGATCAATTATATGATGAGAAAATTCTAATTGCTTGATATCATCGTGACAAACAAAATACTTATTGATCGGTAAAAATGATTTGGCAGGCGGAAGGTACTGTCTTATTTGCTTCTGAAATTGTCAGAGAAATACATAGGATTGCTTGAATTAGAAAAATGTCTTACAGGCCGATCTCATCGAAAAACTGAGTCACTTGATAACTTCTGGGACCTATTCTTAACCTATGCATTTCAAAAATTTGATTAGTCTCGAACGACAGTTGTGTCCGCTCATAAGAATGAAGGCTAAGTTGAATAAAGAAAAATAGTGAAACGAATAAAAGAGTTCTAAGACCCTTCTGGTACCAGATATGGGTGAGAGATACTAACAAGGGTAAGTTGAACTTAAAAGTTTGTATCCAGCGCTCTGAAAAAAAAAAAAAGTTGGACGAGTCCATAAATTTGAACAAAAATTGGAATAATGAGAAATTAGCGTTAATAATGAAGAGATAACTGAGCTGCAACATTTGGTCAACCCGCATGCTGGTTAAACACTGAATTCAGTGTAAGCTGGCGACTTTGACATCTCACTAGTCTACTCATAAGGCGCCTCTGGTGGTGTAATGGTTAGCAAGCTCGACTAGCAAACCTACACGAGTGAGTTCGAGTCTCATTGGGTGCCCCTTTCATATGGCCTTGTGCCACATCTAAGCAAAAAGCTTAGTAAATTACCACTAGTCTACTCACACCAGAACCGGTGACCTTGTGCCGACCGCCGAGTACTTCAGACTTGACTTACTACTAGACCTCTTACAACTGCGTTGCAGATTGTCACTAAACAAAGACAGTTATTGGAATGATTAAAACTGCTGTATACAACAAAAAATATAAACAAAAAGTGCTATTACATTGTTAACCGACGTTGTCTTTGGTTTTTTGTATGGGAGAATTATCTTAATGTACGTAATGGCCGTTGAACTGTTTCTCACATCAGTAGCTTTAGCAAGCGACCTTATCAAAAAAATCTGCATAGTAACCCAACATAAGTGGAACCGAGGCTAAACACACGATACCAGCGGTAGACTCTTTTCCGTTGGTTAAATTATGGGTTGCTGATTGATCAGGATCGACCCAGGAAGGTTACAGTTTGATTTCAAGTATTCTTTCAAATAAAAATTATAAGTTTTCTAGTAATTATTTTTGTGTACAATTATGTGGTTTCTAATACGTACTAACAATGCTTCATAAACAATTATAGTTTCTTGTAATTATTCTTAGTACATATAATTTGAAGTTATATGTTATCAAGTACTCCAATTCAAAACTAATACTTTTTAAACAAATCTATTCGACCGATAGAAGGGACCTTAACAGCTATAACCACTCCAGCTCAGAATGAACCTGGAAGTAATGGTAAGGAATGGGTACTCCATAAGACTCCAAAACTGGATCCTCACCAACAGGAGTTTATTTTCATACCTTGGACACATCTTTTTATAGAGGTCTCATTTCTCTACAGGGGATACAGTTATTGTAGTCTAAACCCCGCCGACAGGTTGACTTGATGTTTATTTACAAAAAAAGTAACCATAATCTAGCAAAACTCGAACATCATAGCGTGATTTTTATCAAATTCATACATTAATATTTTCAAAGATAGAGAATAAACAACTTCCCGGATAATTCTCAACTGAAGAATGAGTTTTCTATTTTGTGCTCGCACCGATCATATTTTTCAATCATCTAAAGACTTCACATAATTGAGTTAACTATGAGCTACTAATTAGAATACTTCATTCTTTCGAAAATATAAGTAAAATTGTGATTAACAAGCGCATTTACAACCAGAGCACGACGTCAAATTATTAAGCAGATTCGGTTTTCAGTATTTTACGATGAAGAAAATAATTCATATCTATTTCTAATTTCTTTAATTTTGCATGCAATATTGTGGTATCTAAATACTGGAAGTTCCACCAAGGAAATATGATAGAATTTCAATTTCTCCAAGAACATTTTCATATAATTTCAAGCCCATTTTCAAAATATGTATAATGATAAATTTGAAAAGGCTCAACCAGAGGATATTTACACGCTAAATTAAAAATTGTCATTTATCTATAAAGTAACTAATGATAAAAGATTATGAATAAAAGACAGAAACTCAGGAAAGGAAGAAGTCTGTTAAGTTAAAACCAGAAATTGGAAAAAAAGAAAAAAACATCAAATGTAAACGAAAGCTTGATGCCATGCAACTTAAATATCGAAAGATGGGCATGTAAGATGTAAACTAAAAATGGACTTTGATAGAATTAGACGGCAAAGAAAAATAATTCAATACGACATAATCAGGGGTCGACGAGGAGAGACATTGAAGAACTGACAAGTAAAGAAGAAAGGATCAGACGAAAAGGCGGAGTTATAATGAAAAGGGAAGATAATTAACCGACAATAGATATAAACAAAATTAAGGACAAAAAAGAAATGCAATGAAAAGCGCTAAAGAAAAATGAAGAAGAGGTAGAATACGAAGTTAAAAGAAACATGGAGCAATAGAAGGTATAACAAAAGAATGAGAGGTAAAAACCGTCTTCTAGAAGCAAACAAAACGAAGGAAAAAGGGAATAAGGACACACAAAAGAATAAATGAACACACACACACACACACACACACACACACACACACATAAACACACACATATATATATATATATATATATATATATATACATAAAGTATATATACATATATACATATATATATATATACATATATACATAAAGTGAGTATATATATATATATATACATACATAAAGTGAGGAGTTTGCTCAGTCGACTGGGGTTGGATAATACACCGACTAACCCTCTGCTGAAGGGAAACGAATGTCCTTGATGTGACACGAAGCAATTTGATAATGAGATTCCAGTGATGCTTGAACTTTGGGGAATGTGTAGCACTCCTTCATTGCCATCACTCCCAGGTCCAATCTGCCCCGGAGTGGTAGCACCTGATAGGGTCCTATTTATGGGTCAAAGAGAACTAAACTGTGTGCTTATGCTAAACTGAAGTGTTTTAATTAGAACTGTTTAACTAAACTGAATAACTTAAAATAGAAATGTTTTTGACGATTAAACTGTGTACTTACATTTTTATTTTTCATCTTATTTCCATGTTTTATGGTGTCCGCTTCCAATATTTCCAAATTCTTGTAAATTTCCTTTTCTTCGAAACTTCTGATTCCACCATAATTTCATAGTTCTATCAATACCTTCTGTTAAGTGTCTTTTCTGCCTCTGATTATTTGCGCAGCACATTTTTCTATGTCAAATTAAATTCCTATGCCCTGACCGTATATTCCTATTGTTTATATGATTAGAATATCCAATTCTTTTAACTTTATTTTTTGATAGGTTCAGGGCATCCACGTTCACTAAGTTGTTAATATTTTCTGGCAATTTTGTAAATTTGTAGCTTCTTGTCCCTATTCTAAGTGTATGATAAAGTGGCATCATCGTTATTACAAAGAGTAATGGTGAATGCTCACCTCCCTGGAAGATAGCTGTCTAAATTTCAATACAAGCTAAAGTTTTTCCTTCTGCTGTCAATTACACCTTCCAGTGTTTCATGGTTTCCATTATGAACTTTCTGACTGAGTAGGATATCTTGTACATTTTTAGACAATCTGCCTTCCAGTTTTGCGGGACCATATCGTAGGACATTTTTAGGGACATGGTAACAGTTTCTGCCTCGTTTTGCTCGTATTAGGGATATGCTGATTAATGTACAGCTGATTACCAGTTCCTCTTCTTTCCTCGCGGCATCCTTTTTGTCCTTTGGATAACAGACCATAGCTTGCTAGCGGGTAATAGATATCCTCCTGAATCTGGACTGTTATGATTTTTCACATCATAGGTAGACACGTTATCGGTCTATAGTTCTTGGCAACGGTTCCATTTTCGTGATCCTTTTGTGTCGGGGCAGTTTTTCCTTGAGTCATATATTCCGTTATATTTGTTTCTTCTAAGAATCTACTCAGTTCAAGGGCCATTCTGTCATAGATTATCATGGAATTTTTAATAAGAATCCATGTATGCCGTAATGGCCTAGCGTTTTCAAATTCGGCATTTTTTCAGTGTTGATTGGAGAAATTTCACCTGTATTGTTGCCTCAGGTTCTTCTTCGAGTCATTGTAATTATTATTCCTTGTTATTTATCCTTTCATTATTTCCGTTATGCTTTTTCCATTGTAATATTTTACTCCAAAATTGATTTCTAGTATTTCAAGATCAGAAAACCAAACCTACTTTAATACCATTCTAGCTTGACCAGCAAGTATTTGGCTCGTTGTAATCTAACCTTGCGCATTATGTTCAAATATCTATCATTCTTTCTCTATACACTCTTTGTGTAGGCTTTCTCATAAAATAACTGTTATGTATATTATTGTTGTTGTCCAAAGCCATTATTATCATTACTATAATTATTTACTCTTTAAGATTTTTTCACATCGGCGTTAGTTGATAGCCTTTCACCGGAGTTTGTGAAACAGCAAATCTTCTCAAGTCTCTAGGACGTTCCTCAGTATTCTGGCCATTCTCAATAACGCTATAGTTTGGATGGTCTCCACAGGTCCGCCAACTTCTAAGTCATCCATTCCCTTTGATTATCCTTTAGGTACTGTACCAAAAGTACCAATCACAACTGGTATCATTGTCACTTTCATGTTCCATATTTTTTTTTTTTCAATTCTCTAGCAAGGTCCACGTACTTATCCTTCTTTTCACATTCTTTCAGTTTTATTCTGTGGTCAGCCGGTACAGCAAAGTTGATAATTTTGCAAATTCTCTTTTTTGTTGTTGATTATTATAAGGTCTGGTCTTCTGGCCGAGATTAGGTGATCAGTGTATATGTCAAAGTCCTATAGGAGTTTATGTCTGTCATTTTCTTGGACGGATGCTTGGTTATGCATATACCATTTTTTCGTATGATCAAATATAAATTTCTTGAACATCTCCCAGTGGATCACCTTACCGACCCAGTCGAGTCTCGCCTTATGCTCCTTCTGCCCTAATTTGCTGCATTCGCTTATTATGTAATCGATGGTTTCATCTCTGTCACCGCATCACCTAAATTTGCTATTTTGTTGCGTCCTATCTATTGTCACTTTGATATGATGGTTTCTTACGACGTTGTTTTCGACTATTATTAGGAGAGATTCTGTTTCTCTCTAAAAGTTTCTTTTTTTAGCCATGTCCAGGTTTTCTGGAGTAAGATGTTGTGTATTATTCGTTTAAAACGACCATAGAATTGTTTTTCTTCCCATTTTTGTTTCCTAGGTATTGTCTTTCTATGGTCCATCGTGTTGCCAGTATCGTTTCTGATGGCTGTAATCAGTTATCCTTCGTGTGTTTCGATGTAGTCTTCGAATCAGTGTATCGTTGTATCAACAGTGTCTTCAATACTGGCAAGTCCCCTTCCTCCCTCTTTTCTTGATACATATAATCTGTCAACGTCGTCTTTGGGATGTAATGCCTTATGGATAGTCATTAGTTTTCTTGTTCTTTGGTCCAATTGTTTTAGTTCATATCCGGTCCACTTCAGAAAGTTCCCTGAATATCTAACGATGAGTACAGCCCAGGTATTTATTCCTTTGATTAGGTTTCGGCTTGAGAGTTTTCTCTCGAGTAGTTTTTAGTTCTCCTGAGATTTTTTTTGTTTTTAATTTTGTCTTTCATTTCCACTTGTTTGATGGTGTCAGCTTCCAAGATGCCAAAATATTAGCAGGTTTCGTTTTCTCCGAGTGTTATAATCTTTCCTTGACTTGATAGTTCCTTTCCGTCAGTTAGACGTCGTTTTTCCATCCCAAATTTCATTACTATGTCCTAACTGTATATTCTAACTGCGTGTATTAGAGTTTCCAATTCTTTTGCATTTTTTGCAAATACTTTGATGTCATTCATGTACATTAAGTGATAGAACTTTTCCTGCAACCTACTAAGTTTATATCCGGCTGTGCATTTTCTGAGTATGTGGTTAAGTGTCAACATGACAATTATGAATAATTAGGGTGATAGAGAATCTCCTTGAAAATACTCTGGATTTTTGCTTCAGCTTAGCTTCTTCCTCCTGCTGTCAATTCTACTCTCCAGATTTTCATGGTTTTGTCGATAAAGTTTCTGACTTTATGTTATATTTTGAACATTTTGGGAGAGTTTATTATCTAGCTTTGCGGAACAATATCATATGCCTTTTTGTAGTCAATCCAGGCCATAGCTAGATTTTTCCGTCTGGTCTTGCTCTCATTTAGGTTAGGATAGGCTGATCTTTGTAAATTAACTCTGCTGTGCCTCTGGATCATTTGCAGCATCCTTTTTGAGTAAATCGATGTATATTTCCGCTTTTGTGCCTTCTTCGAGTCCTTCTAGTTCTCTTGTATTGTTTATCCATTCAGGATTTTAGTTATGCATTTTAGTTACCATATTTTAGTCTACAATTGTTCTGTTTCTTTGGCATCAGGTTGTTGGTATGTTTTTGTGTCATGCCTTCACAGTTGTTGATAGAATTTTCTTTCATTGTTTTAGAATGTACTATTTTGTCTGTATTGTTTGACCCTTTGTCGATATCTCTTTAATCTCCTTTCTTTCGCCAGTACTATCTGGTTTATTTCCTCAAATTATACTGTTTTCTTTTTCGTGTTGTGTTTTCCATTCTGTTCCCACATATTCCTGGATTATTCCTTTGTTTTATCATTTTGGCCTGTTTTCGTAGATTTTTTATCTGCGTTTCCAGTCGAATTTCCCATCCTGGTTTTGACTGTTTCTTCGCGCTTATTGAGGGAATCCAACTTTTCTCACACACTAATTTTGCCTCTACATAGACTACTTTATTTACCTCCGTTATATTATTCGTCGATACGTAAGGTAGTATTTGATTTATTTTGTTCGTTTCTGTTTTAATTGTTCTCCATTCTATGTTTCTTAATGATAGTAGAATAGTCTTTCCACTATTTATAATTTTCTTTACATTTCATAGATTTATCCTTTGTTCTCGTGCTAGTGTTTCTTTAGGGTTACATGGTTGTGAGTTGTTAGGTAATGTGGTGTTTTCCTTTTCAAAAGTTGGTAGTTCATTTCCGGTATGTTGTCTTTGGCTGGCTCCACTTGATTTGTCTGGTATTGTATTTTCTTGTTTCTGCATTTATGTATTTCTCGTATTTCAAGGTCAGAAAACCATCCTTTCTTTATTATTGTTCTAACTTGATCGGCAAGCCTTTGGGTTGTTGTCTGAAAACTAGTACATTCTTGTCAGATCTCAATCATTCTTTTCTTATATCCTCTTTGCGAAGGGTTGCTCCCAAAATAGCAGAGTGGTGCAAGTTTATTGTCTTCCCTAGCCCATGTTTTGCGTTTTGGTCTCCGATTGTTATGGTTCCTAACGTCGTCATTTATGTACCTGAAAAGAGAGCAGCCAACATTCGCAGAATGACGACAGATCTCCCATGTTGGCTACCAAGAGAGCACCTGCCGGTCATGACACCCAAGCCTGTTGCCTGGGTCTCACGTTCTGTAATATTGTGATTGGACATTTTTATCATGAGTGGTATATTGTGGCTATACCAGAACCAGTGGCTGTATAGAATATGTTAGCCTGACACAGATGTGACCGAGAACAGACATGGTGGCTGTTCGTGAACAGCGGGTCACAAAAAAGAATATATATATATATATATATATATATATATATATAACCCTAAGTTTTGTCTTAGTTAAAATCTGTCCTTCTGCTATTTTTTTTTACTTCTCGAACTAAAAACTTTAACCACTTTCAGGTTTTCTTGTGTCACATTTATGATTTATATCTACTGTCTTATTCTTAGTTTAATTCTAAATAGGCCGATGGTAATCAATTAGATGAAAAATATTCTGATGACTTTCCGGCTGCATTCATGACAGAAAATCGATGGTTGATATGAAGTGTAACGCGGTAAATTTAAACAAATCTTTGGTCATCTCGGGATATTTACCAGGAAATAATTTAGCCAAATAGAAACACCCTTCATTTAAAATCACAATAATTCACCAAAACATTTTACGAGTAACCGAAAATCAATGTTTTTTTTGTTTTTTTTAAAGGGGTGTTTTACAAACCTGATTCTGTGAAGATTTATTTTACCTGTTTACAGCGTTCAAATTCTGCTAACTACTAAGTAAAAGAAATTGTTTCTTTTTTTATATCTTTCCTAAGAATTACATGTCACATGACTTTCGAGAACTTTCCATTCTTAAACTTATTATTATTGTTATTATTTACTTCATGAGAGTTTTTTTTTACATCAGCGTTAGCAGATGGTCTTTCACTGGATTCTGTGTGACAGGAAGTCTCTTCAAGTCTCCAGGAATCTTCTCAGTATTCTGGCTAATCTCAGTCATACTGCAGTGAGGATGGTCTCAACTCGTCATCTTATTTCCAAGTTCTCCAGTCCCTCTACTAATCCGTTGCTTACTGTAACAAGAGCACCAATTACAATTGGTATAACCGTCACTTTCATGTTCCACAGCTTTTTCAATGCCCTAGCAAAGTCGAGGTGTTTATTTTTCTTTTCACTTTCTTTCAAATTTACTCTGTGTTCAGTCGGAACAACAAAGTCCACCATTCTGCAAGTTCTCATTTTTTTTTTAAATTATTGTCCGGTCTATTCGTCTAGACGAGATTAGGTGATCAATTTGTTTGTCCATATTGTTATCATTATTATTATTATTATTATTATTATTATTAATAACTGATGCAATAAAAGAAACGATGGAATGCTCTAAAATAGTGATTATGATCCAACATTTATAAATTTTAGAGATAAATAATCCATAAAGGTTCAATATTTCATGGAATAAAGCAAAGTAAACGCTTCAGAACAAATAGGAGGTTTTGGATTAGTTTTGATCATTCAATCGTAATTAGAAAATTAATTCTTACTGTTAAAAACAGTTCTCGACCAATGAAATACTGTGCTGCATGCAGGAAAACACTGAGCATTATCATGATAATTCAACTATGAAATAAAATAGAAGAGATTAATATCTCAATACTCACGTGGCCGATCACAGTTTAACGTTTGAAATTCGTCAACCCGGATCAATATATGTTCACTTATTATCTATCGTATACACCAACCTGTGGAAGGAGTGGACGCTGTTACGGATGCTAATTTTCTTTTTCGTCTCAATAAACCATTATGATGCAAAAAAAATACAAAAAAATCTAATGAAAAATGTTACATATTGACCCCAGCCAAGCTGTCAAAAGAAGAAATGCACCTGTGTAAATAACGAGTTCATCCGGTCGAAGATATCAGGGGGTTACCTTGACTGTCGAGGGGTTGAATTGAGTGCGAATTGTGACGCTCGCAGGAAGTAGGTGGATGTCAAATTATTATATAACCCCGGTGACAGGAAGTTCAGATCAGTTGGAGAGAAGATGCTGGAATGAGAACCATGTCCCAGCAGAGCCAGAAGAGTTGGGGGGGGGTCAATATTTTGCAGTCTTTGTTCGGTCTCCAACTCCCTCTCACACACAACCCTTTCAATAAAGTAAGAGGTATATTTTTTCTAAAGAACTGTGTCCGATCATCTTTATTGTGTCGTTATGTTTCTGCATGCATATGTGTATATATCCATGAAAATGTTCATGGCTATACAACAAAAATACTATTTCATAGAAAGGATTTTATAGTTTGCAAAAAATATATATTTTTATCTAAAAACCTAACTCAAAGTCCATCAAGAAAATTAATATGCAAACACATTGATATATTGAAGTGCTGTCTAACACGTCAGTTATTTGCTAAGTTTCACTTCTCAAAACTCTTCATGAGCTTTGCCATCACATCAAATAAATAACAGAATATGTTTGTTTGTTTGTTTGGGCTTAATGGCATATCAACCTTTGTAGGTTATTTAATGCTAAATCCATTTTATTCTAATAAACAGTTCTATTCCAAACTATTCAGTTCAGCATAAATGCACATATTAATTGTCAAAAATATTTCTATTTGAAGCTATTCAGTTTAGTCAAATAGTTCTAATTCAAACAATTTAGTTTCGTCTAAGTATAGATTTTGTTTATACACAGTTAAATGTCAAAACAATTCTATTTCAAACAATTCAGTTTAGCGTAATTAGAGTTTCAATATCGAAAATAGTTCAATTTCAAACAATTCAGTTTAGCCTAAGTACGCTGTTTAAATTTTAAAACTGTTCTAGTTCAAGCAATTCAGTCGAGCTTAAGAAAACAGTTTAATTCTATTCGACCCAAAAATAGGACTCTATCAGCTGCTACCACTCCGGGACAGAGTGGACCTGTGAGCGATGCCAATGAAGGGGTACTCTGAATTCCCCAAAGCTTCAGTATTACAGGAACCTCACCATCATATTCTTTAGTGTCATATCCAGGACACTCGTTGAAGTGGTGTCTTACCTCTCAGCAGAGGGTCAATCGGTGTATTCTACAGCCCCAGCCGACTGGGCAAATAATAATATATGCTTGTTCATATTAGCAGTACTTTTTATAACATTTATCAACGTTACTCTATAAAAGAAAATGTACACAAATATTTAACCAAAGACAATAGGTCAAGTCGTACCAAAGACTCAAAAAACGGTACTTGATGCCTCCTTGCTTAACACTCAGCATTATAAGGAATGGATCAAGGGTAAAATGGCGTAGTCCAGGGAAAAGGAGTAGCGTCCTTCCTTACACCTCGGTATAGTAGCTATTGAAAAGAGAGGCTTCGGGTCCCACTTAACTTTCTTATATATATGTGAGGGTATTTGTCTCTATTTGCTGAAGAAATGAATATTTATGATGAAGAATTGAGGGGGTCTAAATTCAAGTTTGGTAACCTTTTCATATTGTTAGTTACGTGGTGTAATGGTTATCGTCGTAGGAAATGGACACGGTTACAAGAGTTCAAATCCTGTACGAGGCTGATTGCATTTCACATAGCACTAATACCCTTGGGAAATGTATGAATCCAATTATTCTCCCTCCAGCTATGGGTAAATAGCAGGACAGATAGACTTCTTCAACCTTAGTGAGGCAACTAGTCTAGGAGAAGGAAAACTCTGAATTCAGACCTGTTAAACTCCACTTAAAAATTGACCTTGTGTCATATCCTGCCTGAGTGGAGAAGTTGGTAAATATGGTTTCTACGTTTAGCTTAGTTGTGGAATGGTCGGAAGTATTGGGCACACAGACAGAACAAAACCCATTTAAAATGTTTTGTTACCTGCCTTGCTAACCATTATACCAGGTGAGGTACCCAAAAATTTATTAAAGACACGTGTTTCCTGAAATTTTTCGTTCACTGAAGGTGTGTGAACGTGTGTGTGTGTGTGTGCAAATCATTCTATGTGTGTGTGTGTTTGTTTGATTTTAAAAAAGCAAAGATTGTAAGAAAATATAAATAAAGATAAGAAAAGTGATATAGAGTTCATACAAACAATTTCACGTAGACAAAAAAAAAAAGAAAAAAGAAAAAAGAACGATTAAAAAATATAAACACGAAAAACAGAAAGAAATGAAAAAAAAATACAAGATACAGAAAATAAAAAGGATAATGAGTAGTGTATTACTTAACCACCAAAAATTTGATGAGATGCATATGTTTTTACCTGGAGGCCTTTGTTGATTTGCCGCCATTTTGAATAACCTCAAAACAAATATTGAGATTAAAACCATTCTTGCAGTTCCAAGCAATTCAAAATTGGCAGTCAGGAAAAAAGATTATTATATTTTTCTTTAATTTATTTAAAAAGAGCGCCTTATTTATTGAATGGCCGTTCTATTCATTTAATAAGATCTATTACAAATGAAGGATATAAAAAATTTGCTACAACCCACATAGAAGGAGCATCGGAATGCATACCAACCTAACCACCAGCCAAATTTAGAGTTCCCTCGAAGTCAATAGCAGTTAGGGAAAAACGAGATAACACGAAAAAGCATTCTTATCTAATAAAAGAAATGTGACATCGGCAATGAGCAGAGCGGAAACTTAAGAAAGCATATATATATATATATATATATATATATAGAGAGAGAGAGAGAGAGAGAGAGGGAGAGAGTTTTATCTAATGTCTCAGGGTACAGTTCCTTATATAGATATATCCCCTCTCTCTCTCTCCCTCTCTCTCTATCTATCTATCTATCTTCGTGTGTGTGATTTAGAAGTTATTATGGCCTATCTGTGTATATGTGTATATTTCATAACGTAAATGAGGGTGAGTCTCAACTCTCATTTTCAGTGTACATTCACATGCTTATCTACACGCACAATTAGAAAATACGGGAAGATTGCAGGCTGGTAGAAATTGATTGAGAAGAAAACAAGAGAATGTATAATTGACAGAAAAGTTGGATTCCTTTTGTCACTAGAGAATAAATGCCAATGAAATTGGCAAAAGAGAATAACTTCAGTGTAAAGAATGAAAAAAAATGCAAAAACATAACTTAGGAGCAAAAAATCCCCAAAGAATGATCGTTAGCGAGAGAGATTGTACATGGGGAGAGTCACAGAGAAAGAGATAAAAAGAATGTAGAAACGGGAGAGTAAAATTTAATTCCTGCTGATAGAATGATAAAAATGACTTAATAATCATAATAATAATAACAATATATATATATATATATATATATATATATATATATATACAAAAGCCAGATGATAAAAAGATAAAAGTTCAAGGCATATTGATGGAATATATTTTGGAGAAGGTTTCAGATAGATAGATAGATAGATAGAAAAAAGAGAAAATGAAGCAGTTAAATAATTTGGGAGATGTAGATATAAGAACTTACTGGTGTCGCTTACAGTTGAAAGAAAGAAAGAAAGAAAGAAAGAATTACGTAGAGAGAGAGAGAGAGAGAGAGAGAGAGAGAGAGAGAGAGAGAGAGAGAGAGAGAGAGAGAGAGAAGGAAAACAAAAAATAATGGAGTTAAAATGAGATTGATATGGTAAGATTAAGATAGATAGATAGATAGATAGATAGATAGATAGATAGATGCGACATTCTGGAACACTAAAAGTGTAATTAAAAGTAGATAAGAAGTATTTTAAGGAGAGAGAAAAAACAAGAAAAAATTAAATAAATAGGCAAAGAAAAAGACAAGGTTGCACGATTAAAGTTTATTTTGAAGTTGTCGGAGAATAGGAATAGTCACAATGGTAGACAGAAAGAGAGAGACTGAGGGGGGGAAGGAAGAGGAACAGAAAGAAAGAAAGAAAAAAAAAAGAAAGAAAGAAAGAAAGAAGGTGTGGGATTGAGGCAGAGAGAGTTGATTTCTAAGGAAGGCTAGAAAATAGGGGGAAAAAAGCTTGGTAGGGAGCATAAAGCTGAGACAAAGCTTGCCAAACAAAAGCAAGGAATGTCTTTAAAATGAAGATCGAACGAAAAGTGGAACAGGGGTCGTCGGGAGAAATTAGGAAAAGCAGAAGGCATCAGGACAAGCTGACATAGAGAAATACGGTGAACAAGGGTAGAAGAGGTGGCACGAATTGTAGGGCGGGGTCGAGCGGGAAAATGTAGCAATCATGATTTGTCAGGATGGAAGAGAGAGTGAGAGAGAGTGGTGAGGGGGTAAGGAAAAATAAGGAAAGGGGCGGCTTAGCAGGTCATGCAGAATTAGATGAGTTGAGGGTTGGTTGTAGGGAGGAGAAAAGGAAATGTTGTGGGCATGCGCGTGGTCCCTTCACATTTCTTATTTCCGTTCTCCTCGTACGCCCTTCGAAAACGTTCCTGCTTTTCGCCTTCCCTTTCTCGCTACTCAATAATTTCTTTGTCTTTTCATTTCTCTCTCTTTCTTTCAGAATAAATATATTCCTATTCATTCTATCTCTCAGAATTCCCCCCCGCAAACTCACTGCGTTTCGAACTCCTTCCCTCCCTACCTCTCCCTCTCTCTCTTTCTCTCTCTCTCTCTCTCTCTCTCTATATATATATATATATATATATATATATACTTTCTTCTAATTTGTGTGGATCTTTCTATCAAAATTTTGGCATATTTAATTTGTGCGCGCGCTCTCTTTCTCTCTCTCTCTCTCTCTCTCTCTCTCTTAAACTTTCGGAGACACCCAAAGTTTCTGAAGGTCTATATATATATATATATATATATATATATATATATATATATATATATATATATATATAAACTTTCATTTTCGCAATTCCTGTGTGTCTTTCTATCATGTTTTTCTATATATAAAATCCGTTTTGTGCTTTTCCTTCTTCCGTCTTTTTCTTAAGGGCGTATTTCTAGCTTTGCGTTACTCTCTGTCCTTCTGTCTGTCTCTCTCTGTCCCTCTCTCTGTCTCTCTCTGTCCCTCTGTCTCTGTATCTGTATCTGTCTCTCTCATTCCCTGTGAAAAAGGCACTCATTAAATGCACAGGCACGCGTGGGCAAACAAAACCACACAATTTCAAAACATATAAGCCGTATACTGGTTCTTTGTTGGGCATTTTCAATATTTTTAGTTTTGGTTTTCTATCATTTTTCTTTAAATATTTTTCATGCTTATTCCTCACACCATTTAATCGTACATATCTGTCTATTTGTCGCGATAGATAGATAGATAGTCTGGGTATCAAGAGATTTATCACTTATTCTTTTTCTCCTCTCTCTCTCTCTCTCTCTCTCTCTATATATATATATATATATATATATATATATATATATATATATATATATCTATATATATATATATATATATAGGAGAAGACAGAAAGATAGAAAGAGTTATGCATGTAACTTCT
Organism: Sepioteuthis lessoniana; assembly: GCA_963585895.1. NCBI lineage: Eukaryota > Metazoa > Mollusca > Cephalopoda > Myopsida > Loliginidae > Sepioteuthis > Sepioteuthis lessoniana. The sequence continues at coordinate 52,932,917 of OY757910.1, read as the reverse complement.
GATATACACACACATGTACATATTTGCGTGTGCATATGTACAGGCAATTAAAAGAATATTTCCTGTTTAAACTCTCATATACTTATAGGAAATCTACCAAATGCGTACACATATGCATTGATGTATTGATGTATAATGTGTAAGGAGTAATGTCAATATGAGTACGCGCTCACATAAACACACACGCACACGCACAAATGCATATATTTATCTAATCCATCTATTAATATATATCCATCTCTCTCTTTCTCTTTCTCTCTGTCTTTCTCAGTATATATATATATATATATATATATATATATATATATATATATATATATATCATCCTACGTGTATAGCCACACTGAAGAGTTGTGATACAATGAAACAGTCTTCCTGTGGATGACAGAGAGAGAGAGATGGGAGCGTGCCCGTGTGTGTATGTGTGTGTGTGTGTGTGTGTGTGTGATCAAAGACTCTTAGTAGAATTATTCCTCACCGATCGTTTGACATTTTTTGTCTTTACTTCGTGTCTTGATTTCTCCCTTTTATATTCTTCATTTCCTTTTTATTTTACACTGTCTCGCCATCTTCCCACTTCCCTTTTCCACCGACATTTCCTCAGAGTTTTCCATTCCATTCAGACAAGAATAAAATAGGATTAAAAGAAAGCTTGTCCGCCTTCAGGCCCTTGAATTCCTTAGACTCCCCTCTTAGACCCCCACCAAACCTTCCTCAGCTCACAGACAGCGTATCTTTTCGTTTTTCGTTCGACCGACCTTTTCCTCCATTCTTCTCGCTTCATCCTCTCGTCTTTTCTACGTTCTTGTTTTCTTTCCTTAATTTATTTCATTTTATTTTTTATTCCTCTTCAAAATCACCAATACTTAACTTTTGACATCTTTGCTTTGTTCCTATGGTTGGAATTGAAAACCTTTTTATTTTTTCATTATTATCTATCTATTTATCTTTCTTAAGTTTTAGGTATTTTTCGTCCTTTCTTTTCTTTTTTTAATTCTTCATTTCATATTTTGTTAAATGTCTTTCTTCTCTTTCTTTAAACGTTTTTCCAGGGTTTTTTCCTTTTATTTTTTTACGATTTTTTTTCCTTAACTTTTAAATAAAATCGACTAAATTTATTGATTGAACTATTCGATCAATCATCATTCGATTTCTATCTTTATTTCCATAATATTTTATTTTTGTTGTATTTCATCTAGTTTATTTTTCTTTCGTCCATGAATATTTTTCCACGTTTACTTTCCCCTTTTTTTTTTATACGAAGACATTTCCTTTATTTTTTGAATTCTTTCAAACCTTACTTTTACTAATAAGGTTTTCACTAGTATTTGCTTTCTTCTTCTTCTTCTTCTTCTTCTTCTTCTTCTTCTTCTTCTTCTTCTTCTTCTTCTTCTTCTTCTTCTTCTTCTAAATTCTCTGCTATTTTTCAGATTGTTCCTTCACTAATTCTTCCTTTTATTTCTTTAGCTCAATTCCCATCAAATTTAAAACTCTTCTGTCTCCTCTCTCATTCGTTCGATTTTTTTTTCGTACACCTTATCTTCAATATATTTTATCATTTATGCATTGCCTCCTTAGATTCATTTCTTCTCTTCTCTTTGTTTGGTTTTCTTTGCGGCATGTCAACACTAGTTGGATTATTTAATACCGAGATCACTCATTTTATTTTGTAAGGAACTATATTATTTCGAGTTACTAATAATAAAAACTTGCGAACAATTATATTTTCAATAAACTGTTCTCAATAAATATAATTTGCCCCAATGGGAGGAAATCAAAATATAATATAAAGATTAACATTGGAGAATCAGACGTCTTAAATAATCGGCTACAGTGGCTTGTTGATTAGATCAAGCGTAGAGATGAATACAATATAGGAAGCAATAATCAAAAAGGCTTGATTAAAACATTTACAATATGAGCAAAGTTGGTTCGTTGCTTGCTTGGGATTTATGGCATATCAACCTTTCTAGGCTATCTAATGCCAAATCCATTTTTATAAAAATAATCAGTTTTATTTCAAATCAGTTTAGCATGAGTACACAGTTTAATTGTCAAAAACATTTCTATTTCAAGCTATTCATATTGGTCAAACAATTCTAATTCAAACGATTCAATTTAATATTTGTATAGTTTTGATCCACATACACTTAAATGTCAAATAGTTCTATTTGAAACAATTCAGCTAAGCATAAGTACTCAGTTTAGTTCTGTTTGACTCATAGATAGGATCCTATCAGGTGCCACTACTCTGGGCTAGAGTGAACCTGGGAGCGATGGCAGTGAAGGGATGCAGCATAATTTGAACCTCACCCTCATATTGTCATATCTAGGTCACTCGTTGGGGGTGGCCTTACCTCTCTGCAGAGGAGCAGTCGGTTTATATTCTACAGCCCCAGCCGACTGGGCAAAATATGAGCAAAGATAGAAAAAACGTATATATTAGTAATAAATAGTAATTCATAGTCTTCATAAAAACATTTTGTCTATAAATCCCAAAATTCACTCTGAATTATACAACAGTTAATGAACTTCTAAGTGAAATCATCAGGAAGTTGCTGTTCAATCCTTACTACAGCTAAATAGCAAAAAATACTTATTATACCATAACACTTATACCCTGGTATGGCTAACGGAATTTGAACAATCTAGTTCTATGGACTGAAAAAAGGGTTCGGTCTGAAGTTCTGAGTAAGCTCACGAGTACGACAAGAAACACCAAAAGAAAGCCCGAAGGATAAATCGGCCAAAACGTTTATAATATAAAGATGATGACAATAATCCGAATACTATAAATTACAAGAAAAAATTTCAAGCAGTATATAAAAAAAAGACTTATAATTTGCACATAGTTATTTGGTTTCAAGTTTTTCTATCCAATAGTAAATCATTCGTATATGTGTATGTATCTCGAAGAAATGTTTCAAGTAACAATTCCATTTCAGTTATTATGATTATTTGGTGGAACACCGTTATATTGTTGCATAGCCCTTTTTATGTAACATCTATATGAACCTTACCATTCGACCAGTCAGCTCCCATCTCCTTAATTTACTTCTTTTCTTCTCCTGTCGACCGCCCTATCACCCCAGTTGCTCTGATGTCTCTTTTGTGTCGCCATTTTTGTCCTTGTGCGTTTATAGGGAATGACAACGTGACCATCATTCCAAGTACACACTTTTTATCGTTTGACGACTTTTCATCTTTACACTCTCAACCTTAATCAGGAATTAGTGAGAACATCATGGAGAGTTTAACCACTCTTGTAGAGGGGATCTCAGCCACTGACTACTTATTCTAACTTAGCAACCTTTTTGGTCTAGAAACTGAAACTATCCAATAAGCGCAGTGATCTCAGATTGACCTCGAATTCAACGGCGGTTCATCTAACCCGATTACTCTAGTACTTTTCCATTCAAGATTCAAATTAAATTCAACAGTACTTAGCCCAGTGACCTAGAGCAATAGAATACACCGATGGCATTTCTGCAGAGGAGTAAGACTCCCCTAATAAATGTCTTGGATATGAAATTAAACAACCTGATGGTGGAACTCCAGTAATGCTGGAGCTTTGGAGAATACCGAGGACCCCTTCATACCTATCACTCCCATATCTACTCTAGCTTCCGAGAGGTGGCACCTGATAGATCTAAGGGTCAAACAATACTGTTTTTGACATTTAAACTGAGCGCAAACAAATGAATTATGCTATATTGAATTGTTTGAAATTGAACAGTTTAATGATTTAACTGTTTAAACAAATAATTGATGTTTATTTGAATTGTTAGTGATAGATAGCAATACTTGAATCCATTTAATTTGGTTGATTTACGCTGAATAGGATTGTTCGAAACAGATATGTTTGGTCATTTAACTGTGTGTATCTGCAAAATGTATTTACAAACCATATATTTAATATATATGTAAAAACGGGATTTAGCATTAAATAACCAACTATATTTGATATGCCAGAAAACGAAAGAAAACCAAAGCTACACGACTTGTCAAAAATTGATCGCGTCGATTTTTTATATAACTATACGTTTTTTAAAAGTATTTTTCCTTAGATATATATCATTTCAAATATTGTTTGCATTAGAGTGGTTTCAAGTATTGATAATAATCTTTTGAAATCAATTATCTCTTGCACTTAATACAAATAATCTATGGCTTCAAGAACACATATCTAATGCAAATAATTTTCCAAAAAGTCTATCAAACTCACATATCTTATTATAGATTACTTCAAATACTTTGGATTTGAATGTACTTGGTATTAGTTGCAATGAATGAGTAACTCTTCACTCCCTGGTTCTCTAAAACGTGAGCTACATAACAGGATGTAGCTAAGTGACATAACTAGGACACCTCTTTTGTTTTTATTTATTTATTTTATTAGCCATGGCGAAAAGGAATTACATAAACGAACAAAGCGAAAAA